>OX638313.1:49784360-50380374 GCA_951812415.1 Beris morrisii | reverse complement strand
CTAATTCTTTTTTGCATATATGGCAAATACTACTTTCGTTTTAAAATTTATTATTAATTCATAGGGACAACTTTCGATAAATAATTATAACAAATATTTTTGATATCCTTAACTAAATATTCTATAAATTTACTAGCTGAATCCATACCTTTATATAAACGATGTTGATTAAGTGCATTGTTATACGAACACTTGATGTAATAGCTAAATGCACACGGTGTATGCTCCTGGATTGAAGTCGTTGATGAGGTCGCAGGATCTGGTAAACATGAATCCACACTTTTCAAGACACACTCAAAATCAGCATATATTACGAACGGAACATCTAATTTTCGTTGATGCTCGGTGAATGATAATAATGACTTTTCCGGTGTTGGCATTCTCGTTACTAGTCTACTACATTCCGGTTTATGAAGATCGAGAGTTTCTTGTTGATGGAAGTATTGTAGACATGTGTATTACACATATAAATCTGATGTCCATCTAGTGTAAGTTGATTTCTGATCAATCTGTAGAAGAAAAATAAAGTTAAAATATTGTTTAAAAAAAGAATATATATATAATAATTTACCTTGATATATTTTTAATCCATACGTAATGGGATTTCTCTTCATATGCGTTTGTTTCTCTTCTTTCGTGGCGTAGTATGGTCCAACTATAGCATTACCCTCCTTCTCAAAACCGAACACACACACTTATTTCCGGATTAAGTTCTTCAAATATTTTCATATCGTCCAACTTTATGGGAAATTGTAATTGTCCGAAGTTAACACTTTTTCCGTTTTTCAAATTTATGTCACTTTTTTCAATATTATCAATTTGATAGTTCGCGGTTCTATCATTATTCGCGTCTACCGGGCTTAAGGCTGATATCACACACCACTTAAAACAATATTGGTCATAGTTCTTTATATTAACGCACGCATGTTTATCTTTTATGAATTTTGGAAGTTCAATATATTGTGAACCTTTTAACGGTTTGTATTGATTTACATTAATTTCGAGATGTATTATTTCCACAATTGTCCATCCACTATCACGTTCTTAAAACTCTTCACTCTTCACACAAATTTCGTCTATCATTGTTTCGTAGATAGAAACTATTTCTTCCTCACTCTGCACAATACGCATTTTTGTTTGAAATGATTTTATATCTGATATTACATCAATGTTATCACCATTATTATTTTTAATATATTTTACATTTACAGCAAATAGTTCTATATTAAATTTGAAGGCTGTATGCTTCACTAAATGTTCATTTAAAACTTCAATCACCGATTTTTCACATATTTCTAAAAATTTCTTTGGCACTGTTTATTTTGGTGGGCATGAGGGATACCCGACCAGTACACGCGGTTAGTCCCGAGAGGAGGTGGGACCTGAAAGAGAGGAGTACTGTCGCTTGCTCCAGCGAGCAGCACCTTTTTCCTGAGTGGTGGAATAACTCTTTCTTCGTGGACTTCTTGAAGTTGATCCACCGCGTAGAGAGATTTTCTATGTGTCCAAATAGCTCGAGGATGCAATTAAGCCCGTCTCAGAGACCATTTGGGATCACTTGGAATTTCCTGGAGTTGATCCAGGTGCAGGAGGGATATTCTAAATGTCCAAATAGAGCGAGGATGCAATTAAGCCTGTCTCAACTCTATTCGGGAACACTTCGAATTAGTTTGCTGAAAATAAAAAGAAAGAAGGTTTTAGTTACCTTGAAAAAAAAGAAAAGAACTCTTTGAATCCGTTCATTTGCTGGTCGGTTTAATTCGGTTTAAAAAATACTAACGTACTAAGAGATTATCGCTAGTTACAACTAAACTTATATATTAAAAAAGTGCCGACTGACACGGAATTGAGTATTGTGTTCCACTTTGGGAAAATACTCAATTCTATGTCACTCGGCCAATATTGTCGAGGTCCGGATCTAGGTCTTAGTCTAGATCACACATTGCATAACGAGGCATGAAGTTCCAAACAATCGTATTTTGTTTTTAACTTCGACCTCGGTCAGGCAATATGAACCGGCGCTTAATTCCAAATCCGCAAGTCAGCAATATTGCTTATGAATACGTACTTAATATTACCGGCATTCCCAGTAGGTCAGTAAACAAACCGAGCTATGTATTTACATTTGGATATTAATGCATTTAATGCAGCTCAAGTTTGTTTATATTAGAAAACTGTCCTACTGGCAATGGATATATGAGGGGAAAGGCATCTGGATTAGATAAGGGAATAGGGATGCTGCTACAGTGCTAGGCACAACAGCACTATAACTTTGGGATTTTTTTTTTCCAACAATATTGTTTCAATTCTTTCTTCAAAACTGCTCTTTACAACTTTAAAATTTCCGTTAGTTGAGACGGCAGAGTTTCGCTTATGTGAATTTGTTCGAACGTGATAGTTCCAGTTTTTATTTAATACTTCTAAATCACACGCGTCACATTTCTGTGATGTAGTCGGAAGGACTATTGACGTGGTCGGTTGCACTATTGATGTAGTCGGTTGCACAATTGATGTTGATGGTATTATAATTGACGGTTGTGTAATTGATGTGGATAGTTGCACTTGATTATTGTTCGCACTGCACTTTTTTAGATGTTTTAGTAATATATCTTTTCGCGAATATATTATCGCACAAAATTCACATTTATTACTATCCTTTAGATGTACACTTCTAATGTGCCTATTCAAATTATCGCCGCGTGAACGGCTTAGGCCACAATACTCACAAATAAATGCTTTCATTTTTAATTATTTTTAAGTTCACTTCACTCTCACTATTTATTTTTTAAGTTCACTTCACTTGGTTATTTTCACTATTTTTTAAGTTCACTTCGTTTAATTTGTTTCACTTTCACTATTTATTTTTTTAAGTTCACTTCACTTGATTATTATCACTTTCACTATTTCTTTGACTTCTTTTCAGTTTAAATTTTACTCGTCATAATTTTTAGAAAAATGTTTGCGCATTTATAGTTGATTTCCTGTTATTGTGATCCCCCCACTCCAAATCATTCCCCCCCACTCTAAATCATCCAAATCAGACCACCTGCGAGTCATGAAACATGTCTCAACTTGTCGTGCTGACTCATCCACATGAAATTTGATATGCCTGAAGAAATAAACATTATACATAAAACATGCACCTGCATGCTGACTCATCCAAGACAGACCAGACCACCTGCATGTCATAGCTGCTGAATTTCACAACATAAAACATGTCTCAACTTGTCGTGCTGACTTGAAATATGATATGCCTATGCTGACTTATCCACATGAAATATGATATGCCTATGCTGCCGCTAGCCTAAGCCCCCCGCTAGCCTAAGCCCCCGGATAGCCTAAGTTTTGGATATCCCCTAGCCTAAGTCCCCGCTAGCCTAAGCCCCCGGATAGCCTGACGTCACTGTCAACTTTATGCAATGGGAAAAAAGCTTCTCGAAAAACGCCCAACTTTATGCAATGTGAAAAAAGCTTGGCGGAGTGAATTCTATACAAGTCTATGATGTCATCCATACAAAAGCTTCCTCCATCTCCTCCGTCGTTTTGGCGAAGTGAATTCCTTATCAGCTGCATACAACTCTATGACGTCACCATGCGAATTCCTTATCAGCTCCATACTAGTCTATGACGTCATCCATATAAAAGCTTCCTCCGTCGCCTCTGTTGAGCCAGAACCCGCATATCCACACTACTTACTACCTTTTTGACCGCGACCGGAGGCCAAAGGCCCTAACTAAACGAGGATGACCGTTAGGAGTTTTGGTCGGGAGAAAATAAGCTAAATCGACTAACGAAGCGGAGTGGCCGGCATCGAAAAGAAAGAGATTATGATTGACCGCGAAATGCGAAGTGGAGCGAAATACGGAAAATTTAACGAAAGCGAGTGTAGTTTTCCTATAAAAAGTTTGAACCGGGCGTTGCGGCTAGAATTAGGAACGAATGCTCTGTGGACGAAAAGTGCAATTGGTAAACAAGTGATGCGCGCGGAAATTCAGTGATGACATTGGCGGAACTCGAAACTTTAGTTTGCGCGGAAGATATCGAGAGGAACAAACAATTAGAGGAAGGTGGCGGAGTGCAACAATCGCCAGCACCTAATTACTCCGAGTGCATATGGTGTCGCGAGGCGAACTTTTGAAGTCGTGAACGCAAGAATCGGTAGTACCTAATTATTCCGGGTGCAGGTTGTGTCGCGAGACGAATTTTTGAAACCGTGTACCCCCTAAAGTTATTCGATGCACGGGAAGCGAAGATTGTCGCCGGTCAGTGTCGCGCGTAATATAAATCCCCGGGGTTACAAGAACAACGTCACGGACAAAGCTGGACGGCGAACGAGATTAGCAACAGTGGTACCCTAGATTTAAGACATCTAATTATCCAGATATGTTCTGTTTATATTAGGGTATCATCTTTAATTTCTTTTTTTTTATTCCTTCCATAATCTCTAATTAAATCCGAATTTACTTAATCATAAACATTCTTTTAAACGCTCTGTGTAAAGATTGTGAAGTCCTCTCATTCCAGATTTGCCGCGAGAGTCCCTAAGAATCTACTTTTCCGCGTTGGTAACACCTAGCCTGGTCTCATAGCTGGCTAGGTTGGAGAAGAACGACGACGAAAAGTATGGTTGTGTGGCGCCCATACCGTCTCGACGGGTTTGCCGGCTCGCCCCTTAGGCGGGAAGGGGTTGGTAAAAGGAAATATTAGTAAAAGTGCGTTTTGCTCGAAGTCGCGCGCAGCTAAAGCAAGAACTTTCTGAATTTTTTTATTTGTTTTGTAAACTTACTTTTAATCTCCCATTCTCTCCCTTTCTTGTCGGTAATTAATTGTTTTTGTTGATTTTTTCCAGTCGACGAGCTGTTCTGGCCTCTTTTGTTGCTTTAGTAGCATTGATTCGTGCGTGTTTTAGCCGGTTCGCATTTTCTCCGAGACAATAGTGGTACCCCTCATATCCAATTGCTATTACAAGTAATCTTTCTATTCAATATACTCTCTGCCCCGTCCTTAAAAGTACATACTGCATTGGTAGCTATTTCAACTATTCTCCGACTACCTGGAGTACATTTGGGTGCAGTCTTCCCAATTTTCGAATTGAGACATTTTTTAACGTTTTGTGTAAATCCACCTAAGCACTTTTCAAGTAATTGATCGTCACTCAATGATTCATAGATGGGTTTTTAAATCGTAACTATTTTTAAATCGTTAAATTTCTTTTTGTGTGAATTTGAAATCTCTTCTCACTTTTCACACTATTTATTGGGCTTTACGCTACGAAGTTTTCACTTCGGTTTTCTTTTTTTCTCTTGATTATTCACTTTATTTTACATTCTGATTGTGTTTGAAATAATTATTTATTATGTCTAACGTGGACAACAACGAACCGTTGGCTCGGGCCAACGTAGACAACTCGGTACGACTCGATATCGGCTCGTCAGTTAATTCTCCGCGACTAGCCGCGGTCGCGATCCAAAAGTTGCGTTTTTGGACCTCGAACTCGGCCGCATGGTTCCGCATTATGGATGCGCAGCTGGGTCCATAGTAGCGGAATTAACTAAATTTGATCACGTCGGGGTCACCATTTGTTAATCGTCTTAGTTAAGCGTTCTTCATTGTTTTTTAAGAACAAAACTTTTATTAATATTAATTTATTACATTTAATTTCGACATTAAACTATTGCGATTAAAATTAAATGTAATTATTTTGATATATTAGAGATTAACAGATTAAATAAATCAATATCACAGTTTACAAATTAAAAACTATTATTAATTACTCCTTGAAATCTCATTTTGTCGCGGAATATTTTTTTGTGTCAAAAACTAGCTTTTTTTTATTTTTCTTTTCTCACCGGTTGCTTGATTTTTTTAAAATTTAAAATCAAATAACCGGCCACCTTGATTTAACGAATTGTGTGGAATGTTTACTACACGTGTTGCCAACAAGTAGCCGACACCCCACAGGTTTTATTGCCTCCAGTACAATTTCAGATAAAGCTGCTTTGTGCTTGTATTCATCTAATGTACCTTCGGCTTTTGCTTGCTGCCAATCACACCAACTTTCGTTTTTCGTCCATTGATGATTTATGGTAGAATGTCGCCCATATGGCATTTTTCATAATTTCCAATGAGTCAGTATTATTTCTTATTGCTAAACCGTAATAAATAAAGGGGTTTTCAGCAAGAACTTTGTTTTTTAAAACAAAATAAAACAAAGAATTTAGATGAAAATCATTCAAATTTTTATTGTATAAGAAAGCGTAAGGCTTGGCAATTATAAATGAAAAATAATATCGGACAAATGCCCACCACGACTACACATACATGTCTCGATTCTTTCATCAAAATTTTCAATCACTTTCTGGCAAAATGGCGGGTCTATTTCGTTAATCACGTCACGGATTTTGAGTTTTAAGGCTGCAATCGATTCGATTGGCTCCGTATAGACTCTGTCTTTAACATAGCCCGCAAAAAATAATCCAGTGGTGTTAAATCACATGATCGGGCCGGCCACTTAACAGCTGAATTTCGTGAAATTATGCGATCGGAAAATTTGGTTTGCAATAAATTTAATGTTTCGGTGGCTGTGTGACTTGTAGCAGCATCCTGTTAAAACCACATGTCAGTGATATCCATATCATCAATAATAAGCCATAATTGAGTTGTTAACACCTCTCGATAGCGTAATCCAATGAAAACGGCCCAATCACGCCTACAGACCACATAGCGCACCATACAGTGACACGTTGAGCATGCAAAGGCTTCTCAACAATCGCTCTTGGATTTTCAGAAGCCCAAATGCGGCAATTTTGCTTGTTGACATATCCAGACAAATGAAAATGGGCTTCGTCTGAAAAAATGATTTTTTCAGAAAAACCAACGGGTTGTTCTTGAATGAATTGAGCGAATCTACGGCGATGTGAATGATCCACCGGCCTCAATTCTTGCACCAGTTGCACCTTGTAAGGCTTCAAAGCCAAATCCTTACTCAAAATTCGCCATGTGGTCGTTGTGGATAACCCCAATTGTTGAGAACGTCAAGGAATTGACAAATTCGGATCTTCAACACTGTGGCTCACGGTTGTGATGTTTTCACTTGAACTACCCGGTCGAAGACGCGTTGGTGTTGGCACATTATGTACCGAGCCTGTCGACTCAAATTTATCGACCAAATTCTTAATAGCGGTCTCAGAAGGACGATTATGTAGACCGAAAATATCACGAATTTTACGAAATGTAACTTTTACAGATCCACCATTTTCATAGTGGATTTTTATTATTTTAATGCTATTTTCGAGCGAAATTGAATTCATTGTAACAATTGCCAAAGCTTCTACTACTGATATGTCAAAAAACTAAATATCAAAACTGTCACGTTGTTCCGAGTTGCCCCTATTGAAAAACAAAGTTATATTTTTGTTAGAGGTGAATGAGTTCAGATAATGCGGTAATGAAACAATTTTTTATTTTTAGATTTTATTAAAAGTGATAAGGGCTGCACATTACACAAATTTATTTTTTTAAAAAGCGTATTTTTACAAAGCCGCCGCGTGACTCGTCGACCCCATCGAACATCAGATACTGGTCTGACGATTGATTTAGATCGTCCACCTGACGCTGGGTTTTAAACGGGGCGGGAGAAAACAGAAAATTCCATCTTCGAGATGGACCGCTAGCCTGACTCCATACTTGGTCTTTACCAAGCGGAAAAACTTTATGTGATGCTCCTTGGCAACTTCCAGAGAGCTAACGGACGCCATAGTGTCTCCATCACCCCCAACTGCCGAGGCTAATAGTTCAAAAGTGTTCTGAAATGTAGGTAGGTAGGTAGGTACGCGTGGCTGCCCGTGAGAACACGGACACACTTAGACCTAAAAGGTCCGTTGTGTTACCACAGGATCATCGAATCCGGTCCTACTCGTCGAACCATTTAGAGCTTGCAATGAAGCGTTGGATTCTCGCGACCTCCATTAAGGCAAGGTCACCGAGACAGTTGAAGAAGTAAGCTCCAAGATGAGCTTTCCTTCTGGCTGAAAGAGCTGGACAGGTACAGAGAAGGTGAAGGACTGTCTCCTCCTCCTCCTCATCCAGGCAGCTTCTACAGAAGTCGTTTGAGAAGAGACCGAGTCTTTTAGCATGTCGACCTATAAGACAGTGTCCGGTCAGGACACCGACTGTGGTGCTGATGTTCGCCCTTTTGAGCAAAGTCAGCTGTTTAGAGCGTTTTGGATCCAGCTCCGGCCAGATCTGTCTCGCAGTGTGACATGTAACACCGTTTGCCCATCTTGAGTTGGTTTTCTCAATTGAGTCCAATCCCAGTAGCAGTTTACATGTAGAGAGAGGCACACCCAGATTCCGGTGTTCCGGCATAATCTGAAGGGTAGTACCGCGTCGAGCGAGTTCGTCAGCCATGCAGTTCCCTGGAATATCCCTGTGTCCTGGCACCCAGCACAGGAGAATATTGAACTGTTCAGCCATCTCCTTAAGAGATGATCGACATTCTGCGGCGACCTTTGATGTTGTCGAGGCCGATTCTAAGGATTTTATTGCCGCTTGGCTGTCTGTGAAAATGCTAATATCCCTAGTAGATATTACATTACACCTCAGCCAGGACAAGGCCTCCTTGATCGCCATAAGCTCCGCCTGAAAGACACTACAGTGGTCCGGAAGGCGGAAGGAGCTGCTAATGTTAAGCATATCAGAGAAAACACCTCCACCTACCCCGCCTTCAGTTTTGGAGCCGTCCGTATATATGTGGGCGGACTCTTCCATCCGTACCGAATCCCTTTCCCATTCTAGACGGGTTGGGATGACTGTTAGAAATTTTTTCTCAAAATCATAACTGGGAGGGGTGTAGTCGGTGTTTTCAGCAATGTTATTGAAGTGATTCAATATTGTTGAGTGACCTGCATATATGCCAGTCCACTGTGTAGAGGCCCTAAGTCGAATGGCTGCATTGGCTGCCATTTGCTTGCCAAAAATGTCTAGGGGTGGCAGACTGAATAGCATGTCTAGTGCTGCAGAGGGAGTTGTTCTCAGAGCTCCACAGATGCATATGCATGCTGATCTCTGTACCTTCCCTAGGGTGGTGCAGTTAACTGCTTTGTCTAAGGCCGTCCACCAGACAACAACACCATACATAAGTATCGGTCTGATGATGGACACGTAGAGCCAATGAACTATCCGGGGTTGCATACCCCATTTTTTGCCAATGGCCTTTTTGCACGAGTAAAGCGCAACTGTTGCTTTCTTTACCCGTTCCTGAATGTTAGGTTTCCAATGAAGTTTCCTGTCCAAAATAAGACCCAAATATTTTGCACTATCGGTGAAAACTAGACTAGTACCATTCAGAGAAGGAGGGTCTACGTGAGGAATTTTATATTTCCTGGTGAAGAGGACTAATTCTGTTTTGCGTGGGTTCACACCCAACCCGCATTCAGCTGCCCATTTGGAGAGGATAGAGAGAGCATTTTGCAATATCTCACTCAGCGTGTTGAGGTGCTTTCCCGAGACAGCAATTGCAACATCATCTGCATAAGCAATCACTCTGCAGCCCGCCCCTTCCAATCTCAATAGTAGTTTGTTGACCACTAAATTCCATAGAAGAGGGGAGAGCACACCACCTTGTGGTGTACCTCTGCTGACAAACCTTCGAGAGGAGGACTCGCCCAGCTTTGTGTTCACAATCCTGGATGTTAACATCAAATTGATCAGCGCGCCAAGCGAGGACTCTACCTTCAGGATAGAAATTGCGTCAGTGATTGCTTCTGGTCTGACGTTGAAAGCTCCCTCGATATCGAGAAATGCAACCATGGTGTATTCTTTAATACTGAGAGATTTTTCAATGGTGCGCACGAGCGAATGTAAGGCCGTTTCGACCGACCTCCCCTTCCAGTACGCATGTTGGGATGTTGACAGCAGTCGCTTGTCAATATTGTCGCGGATGTACACATCCATTAGTCTTTCCAGTGTTTTCAGAAGAAAGGATGATAGACTGATAGGTCTGAGGTCCTTAGGGCAGACATGAGAGCTTTTTCCTGCTTTGGGTATGAATACCACTCTGACTTCCTTCCACGTTTCAGGAATGTAGGTTAGATCCAGGCAGCCTTTCAAGATAACCTTCAGCCAAGGAAGAATTATGTCCGAGGTCTGCTGGATTTCAGCAGGAATTATTCCATCCGGTCCCGCAGACTTAAATGGTTTAAAGCCTTCTATCGCCCAGAGGAGCTTGGTCTCTGTTATAAGAGCGTCAGAGTTGAACGGTGCATGGTTTCTTGTAATGTTTACCCGCTCCGACTCAACAGGCGAGCTACCAGGGAAGTGGGTGTCCAGGAGGAGATCAGTGGTTTCCCTACTTGAGGTAGTCCAAGATCCGTCCGGTCTCCTCAGGTAGCATGGTGTGGTTGGATTTTTAGAGAGAATTTTGCGGAGCCTGGATGCCTCGGATGAATCTTCTATTTCGCTACAGAAGAGTCCCCAGGATTTGCGCTGCGCCTTTCTCAGTTCATATTTGTATTTACGAAGTGATCCTTTATAGGAGTCCCAGTCGCAAACGTCTTTCGTGCTTTTGGCTTTGTTAAACAGTTGCCTACAGCATTTTCTAAGAGCCCCGAGTTCTGCGTTCCACCATGGCGGCTTATGTTTCCCTCTTGGCCTGCTCTCAGGACAGGAGTTCGACAATGCCTCGTTTAGGGCGCGCGTAAGGGTGGTGACCAGACCTTCGAGATCAGTTGAGCTACTCGGTTGGAGTGGCGGTATGGGAGGGAGTAAGCCGCTAAGAGTTTCCCTGTATTTGACCCAGTCGGTCCTCCGGTAATTCCTAAAGGCCGGTGGGATAGGTTTGTAATCTTTCAGATTAAATTGGAGGTAGCGATGATCCGAGAAGGAGTTTTCTTCAGAAACCTTCCAGTTGCTGACCATGTGTGAGATGTTTTCGGAAACCAGGGTTATGTCTAAGACTTCTTGTCTATTCCTGGTTATAAAGGTAGGCTCTTGCCCTGTGTTGCATAGAAGGAGGTTAGTGCTTAAAAAGTAGTCAAAAAGCAACTCGCCTCTTTCGTTTGTGTCAGTGCTACCCCAGACTGCATGATGCGCATTTGCATCACACCCTAGAATGACACCAGTGTTGAGCTTACTAGCTTCCGTGATTAGATCGCTCATAATACTCGGTGGCAGTGGACCTTGATGGTCATGGGCCAGATAGGCCGAGATCAGCCAGTGAATCTTATTATTCAGTTCAAGGCTGACTGTGACGATATCAGGATCACTGAAGCTGTGTAGCAGAAATATATTTAAACTGTTTTTTGCAAGAATGCATGCTCTTGGCTTGCCATTATTCCTTACATAGAACAGAGTATAGTTTGGAGTCTTGAGACCGTTTACCACGTCATGCACAATCCATGGTTCCTGGATCAAGACAAGGTCTTCTCCATCCCTGGCTAGACGAAGAAGTAATGAGGCTGATGCCGTTTTCGAGTGATGAAGATTAATCTGCAGTATTCGCAGCGTTAAGCCTCGATCACGGTTATGTTCGCATCTTCCGGGTCTTCCGGGTCAGATGCCAGCAGATCTTCCTCACTGCCATCGGGAGGACCAGTCGAGCCTTCATCCAGTCCAGCATCCGAGCCAAGATCATCTTCGTCCGTTAAGGAGCAGTGATCCTGGCAAACCAGTACTGAATCGGAATCGGGTTGCACCGGGTCCAGTTCCATCGCCAGTTCAGACTCAGCGAGGTTTGAGTCGTCACTATGGACGACGTGGGAGGCGGAATCCGTTTCCATTTTCGAGGCTTCGGTGTCCGACGCGCTCGGTAAGGGATTCTCAGCGTCCGCCTTGTAGACCCGAAGTGTGATTTGGCCAAGGCCAAAATTGACCACACCCTTCAGGTTAGCTAGGGGGGCCAGGGACTCCTTGTTAATCACGATTGTCGCGACTCTCTCGGCCCCTTTTGGCTCCTCCATCTTGGCGATCTTCCAATTATGCGTCGGAAGATCAGGGTTGCAGATCTTTAGGATCTCCAGGACAGCCGCCGCGTCAGAAGGCTTGCTTGGTATCCTGGCTCTTGTTCGAGGCCGACTTGGGATGTCCTCCCTTGCCACAACCTCCAACTTTGCTCCAGGCCAAACCTCGCCTAGACCAGCAATTGCCTCCTTGTAGAGATCCGCCGATCTCTGGTCGGAGCAGATCACCAGCTTGACATGGCCCTGATGCCACCCACCGTCGCGGCAGGAGGGGACAGGACCAGGATGCTTCCTCATAAGTTTGAGGAAACCATCCGCCAGCTCGCTCTGCACGTCTTTCCACTTGTCTAGAGTGATCCTTCCGTCATCGTCACTCCTGTCGATGACGGCCATCACGAGATGATCCTTCAGGACTTCGTTGAAGGGCCTTGAAGGTGCCGCGGTGCTTGAGTTGCCCGTCTTGGCCCTTTTTGCTGCCTCGGGAGACTCATCCAGCGATCTGAGTCTCTTGGACACTTGACCCTTGCCAGATGGTTCCCACCCCTCGGTGGTCAGCTTTAAAGCCCAGTCAATAGAGGCCCGTTGTTTGTCCGTCCGCTGTTCCTCTGGTATACTACCAAGGCGCTTCAGGATTCCCAGGGCCGTTTTCTTCTCTTTGTAGAGCTGTCTAGAGGGAGCGATATGGCCGGAACTTTTTGGGATATTTGCAGCTCCCTTTCCTCTGCCAGTACCCTCCTTTTTGAGTGAGCCAAGACCAGGTTTGGTGTCCGAAGTCTTGGCCATGGTAATTGGACCGGGTTTGGTGACCGAAGTCCTCATTTTAGAATGTCCACTTGGACCGGGTTTGGGAGCCGAAGTCCTCGTGGATGTTGAGTCGCTTGGACCAGGTTTGGTTGCCGGAGTCCTCGCGGGTGAGTTGCTAGGACCAGGTTCTGTGACCGCAGTCTTCGCAGGTAACCCCATTGGGGTGGAGGAGAGGGATGAGCTTTCGTCCATCTCTCCGTCCGGTTTTTTGAGAGATCCGGACTCTGTTTTTTGTTTGTGTTTGTTTTTTGAATTCATTGTGTTCCCACGAGTAGCGGAGAACGGAATGTCCATCTGCACAGAGATCCGCATTGTGCAGATAAGGCTATTTAATCCGGAGGTCGCCAGGTATCCGGATACTCCGTTCGCGGCTGGGCTATTTGTATAGGGCCCCCAGCCTGGTCGATCCTCGGCACGGGTCGTATGACACCTTGATCCAGCCCGGATAAGTGGAGTGAAGCAATGTTGGGAGATGGATGGAGAGGGGGGACGTTGACCATCACTTGGTTTCGGGCAAGACCCTACTCAGCCCCAACACCACGGCAAGGTGGACAGTCGTCGTTGGAGTATATTTTTTTTTTTTTTTTTTTTTTTTTTTTTTTTTTTTTTTTTTTTTTAAAATCAATCTTAACAAACCTAGGGTAAAAATAATTAACCGGGAATTCAAGTTAATCATGAATTATCATTGCATGGGATTGTTCATCCAGTGTTATTGGAACAAGCTCCATGTTTAAATGAGATGGCTCAACCTCTTTTAGTATCTCTTTCACATCATATAGTGACCCCTTAACTGTGTTAATTGCTGTTTTAATAAAGGAGAGAAAAATTCTTGAAATTCTTAACAATATAATAGCTGTTGCAATAAAAAAGAACCATCTGATTGCCCCCTGTGTCCAAGAGGGAAGAAATCCCATTATATATTCCTGAGGATGAACAAAGAGATCATAAAGTCCAGTGTCTGATGAGCCGGAAAAATCATTTGAAATTGAGGTATCGAAAGTTATAGGAGACCAGCTATCTCCTCTTGACCATTGAGCTTTTCCTTTCAGATCATAAAGAGGTTTGGAATCTAAAAGATAATCAGAGTCTCGTTGAGAGGGAGGTAAAGAAAATTCTGTCTTAGACAAAACTGAGCCTGTTATAATCTCAAATGATGATCCATCAAAGAACGGAATGAGAAATGAATCAGTTACTGTGGGAGATTTTGGTTTTGTAATGTTTAATACTACCTTACCTGATGAAGACTCAATATAATATGTCCGTTCCTTATTCGGACTTGAATATATTTTTAGATAGTTATTATAAAATTCAAATGGTTCTTCAAACCAAAATTCAAAAAGTTGCCGTCCTTTATTAATTAAGAGTTAAGTATTATATTATTAAGTATTAAGAGCTAACGGACGCCATAGTGTCTCCATCACCCCCAACTGCCGAGGCTAATAGTTCAAAAGTGTTCTGAAATGTAAAAAGTTATAATTATTGGCAGAAAGTAAAAGCGGATATTAAGAAACTCCCTCATGAATCGAATACCTCCCAATCGCAAGATATTGACATCGTTTATGCAATATCGCAACATCTCTTTACGGTTATCAAAAATTCCTGATGCAAAGCAAAGAACTTATCTTTTTCTACCTCCTTCATCGCCGTATAACCATATAACTCAGGTGGTGGATATTTTTTTTTTTTTTTTTTTTTTTAAAATCAATCTTAACAAACCTAGGGTAAAAATAATTAACCGGGAATTCAAGTTAATCATGAATTATCATTGCATGGGATTGTTCATCCAGTGTTATTGGAACAAGCTCCATGTTTAAATGAGATGGCTCAACCTCTTTTAGTATCTCTTTCACATCATATAGTGAGCCCTTAACTGTGTTAATTGCTGTTTTAATAAAGGAGAGAAAAATTCTTGAAATTCTTAACAATATAATAGCTGTTGCAATAAAAAAGAACCATCTGATTGCCCCCTGTGTCCAAGAGGGAAGAAATCCCATTATATATTCCTGAGGATGAACAAAGAGATCATAAAGTCCAGTGTCTGATGAGCCGGAAAAATCATTTGAAATTGAGGTATCGAAAGTTATAGGAGACCAGCTATCTCCTCTTGACCATTGAGCTTTTCCTTTCAGATCATAAAGAGGTTTGGAATCTAAAAGATAATCAGAGTCTCGTTGAGAGGGAGGTAAAGAAAATTCTGTCTTAGACAAAACTGAGCCTGTTATAATCTCAAATGATGATCCATCAAAGAACGGAATGAGAAATGAATCAGTTACTGTGGGAGATTTTGGTTTTGTAATGTTTAATACTACCTTACCTGATGAAGACTCAATATAATATGTCCGTTCCTTATTCGGACTTGAATATATTTTTAGATAGTTATTATAAAATTCAAATGGTTCTTCAAACCAAAATTCAAAAAGTTGCCGTCCTTTATTAATTAAGAGTTAAGTATTATATTATTAAGTATTAAGAGCTAACGGACGCCATAGTGTCTCCATCACCCCCAACTGCCGAGGCTAATAGTTCAAAAGTGTTCTGAAATGTAAAAAGTTATAATTATTGGCAGAAAGTAAAAGCGGATATTAAGAAACTCCCTCATGAATCGAATACCTCCCAATCGCAAGATATTGACATCGTTTATGCAATATCGCAACATCTCTTTACGGTTATCAAAAATTCCTGATGCAAAGCAAAGAACTTATCTTTTTCTACCTCCTTCATCGCCGTATAACCATATAACTCAGGTGGTGGATATTTTTTTTTTTTTTTTTTTTTTTAAAATCAATCTTAACAAACCTAGGGTAAAAATAATTAACCGGGAATTCAAGTTAATCATGAATTATCATTGCATGGGATTGTTCATCCAGTGTTATTGGAACAAGCTCCATGTTTAAATGAGATGGCTCAACCTCTTTTAGTATCTCTTTCACATCATATAGTGAGCCCTTAACTGTGTTAATTGCTGTTTTAATAAAGGAGAGAAAAATTCTTGAAATTCTTAACAATATAATAGCTGTTGCAATAAAAAAGAACCATCTGATTGCCCCCTGTGTCCAAGAGGGAAGAAATCCCATTATATATTCCTGAGGATGAACAAAGAGATCATAAAGTCCAGTGTCTGATGAGCCGGAAAAATCATTTGAAATTGAGGTATCGAAAGTTATAGGAGACCAGCTATCTCCTCTTGACCATTGAGCTTTTCCTTTCAGATCATAAAGAGGTTTGGAATCTAAAAGATAATCAGAGTCTCGTTGAGAGGGAGGTAAAGAAAATTCTGTCTTAGACAAAACTGAGCCTGTTATAATCTCAAATGATGATCCATCAAAGAACGGAATGAGAAATGAATCAGTTACTGTGGGAGATTTTGGTTTTGTAATGTTTAATACTACCTTACCTGATGAAGACTCAATATAATATGTCCGTTCCTTATTCGGACTTGAATATATTTTTAGATAGTTATTATAAAATTCAAATGGTTCTTCAAACCAAAATTCAAAAAGTTGCCGTCCTTTATTAATTAAGAGTTAAGTATTATATTATTAAGTATTAAGAGCTAACGGACGCCATAGTGTCTCCATCACCCCCAACTGCCGAGGCTAATAGTTCAAAAGTGTTCTGAAATGTAAAAAGTTATAATTATTGGCAGAAAGTAAAAGCGGATATTAAGAAACTCCCTCATGAATCGAATACCTCCCAATCGCAAGATATTGACATCGTTTATGCAATATCGCAACATCTCTTTACGGTTATCAAAAATTCCTGATGCAAAGCAAAGAACTTATCTTTTTCTACCTCCTTCATCGCCGTATAACCATATAACTCAGGTGGTGGATATTTTTTTTTTTTTTTTTTTTTTTAAAATCAATCTTAACAAACCTAGGGTAAAAATAATTAACCGGGAATTCAAGTTAATCATGAATTATCATTGCATGGGATTGTTCATCCAGTGTTATTGGAACAAGCTCCATGTTTAAATGAGATGGCTCAACCTCTTTTAGTATCTCTTTCACATCATATAGTGACCCCTTAACTGTGTTAATTGCTGTTTTAATAAAGGAGAGAAAAATTCTTGAAATTCTTAACAATATAATAGCTGTTGCAATAAAAAAGAACCATCTGATTGCCCCCTGTGTCCAAGAGGGAAGAAATCCCATTATATATTCCTGAGGATGAACAAAGAGATCATAAAGTCCAGTGTCTGATGAGCCGGAAAAATCATTTGAAATTGAGGTATCGAAAGTTATAGGAGACCAGCTATCTCCTCTTGACCATTGAGCTTTTCCTTTCAGATCATAAAGAGGTTTGGAATCTAAAAGATAATCAGAGTCTCGTTGAGAGGGAGGTAAAGAAAATTCTGTCTTAGACAAAACTGAGCCTGTTATAATCTCAAATGATGATCCATCAAAGAACGGAATGAGAAATGAATCAGTTACTGTGGGAGATTTTGGTTTTGTAATGTTTAATACTACCTTACCTGATGAAGACTCAATATAATATGTCCGTTCCTTATTCGGACTTGAATATATTTTTAGATAGTTATTATAAAATTCAAATGGTTCTTCAAACCAAAATTCAAAAAGTTGCCGTCCTTTATTAATTAAGAGTTAAGTATTATATTATTAAGTATTAAGAGCTAACGGACGCCATAGTGTCTCCATCACCCCCAACTGCCGAGGCTAATAGTTCAAAAGTGTTCTGAAATGTAAAAAGTTATAATTATTGGCAGAAAGTAAAAGCGGATATTAAGAAACTCCCTCATGAATCGAATACCTCCCAATCGCAAGATATTGACATCGTTTATGCAATATCGCAACATCTCTTTACGGTTATCAAAAATTCCTGATGCAAAGCAAAGAACTTATCTTTTTCTACCTCCTTCATCGCCGTATAACCATATAACTCAGGTGGTGGATATTTTTTTTTTTTTTTTTTTTTTTAAAATCAATCTTAACAAACCTAGGGTAAAAATAATTAACCGGGAATTCAAGTTAATCATGAATTATCATTGCATGGGATTGTTCATCCAGTGTTATTGGAACAAGCTCCATGTTTAAATGAGATGGCTCAACCTCTTTTAGTATCTCTTTCACATCATATAGTGACCCCTTAACTGTGTTAATTGCTGTTTTAATAAAGGAGAGAAAAATTCTTGAAATTCTTAACAATATAATAGCTGTTGCAATAAAAAAGAACCATCTGATTGCCCCCTGTGTCCAAGAGGGAAGAAATCCCATTATATATTCCTGAGGATGAACAAAGAGATCATAAAGTCCAGTGTCTGATGAGCCGGAAAAATCATTTGAAATTGAGGTATCGAAAGTTATAGGAGACCAGCTATCTCCTCTTGACCATTGAGCTTTTCCTTTCAGATCATAAAGAGGTTTGGAATCTAAAAGATAATCAGAGTCTCGTTGAGAGGGAGGTAAAGAAAATTCTGTCTTAGACAAAACTGAGCCTGTTATAATCTCAAATGATGATCCATCAAAGAACGGAATGAGAAATGAATCAGTTACTTTGGGAGATTTTGGTTTTGTAATGTTTAATACTACCTTACCTGATGAAGACTCAATATAATATGTCCGTTCCTTATTCGGACTTGAATATATTTTTAGATAGTTATTATAAAATTCAAATGGTTCTTCAAACCAAAATTCAAAAAGTTGCCGTCCTTTATTAATTAAGAGTTAAGTATTATATTATTAAGTATTAAGAGCTAACGGACGCCATAGTGTCTCCATCACCCCCAACTGCCGAGGCTAATAGTTCAAAAGTGTTCTGAAATGTAAAAAGTTATAATTATTGGCAGAAAGTAAAAGCGGATATTAAGAAACTCCCTCATGAATCGAATACCTCCCAATCGCAAGATATTGACATCGTTTATGCAATATCGCAACATCTCTTTACGGTTATCAAAAATTCCTGATGCAAAGCAAAGAACTTATCTTTTTCTACCTCCTTCATCGCCGTATAACCATATAACTCAGGTGGTGGATATTTTTTTTTTTTTTTTTTTTTTTAAAATCAATCTTAACAAACCTAGGGTAAAAATAATTAACCGGGAATTCAAGTTAATCATGAATTATCATTGCATGGGATTGTTCATCCAGTGTTATTGGAACAAGCTCCATGTTTAAATGAGATGGCTCAACCTCTTTTAGTATCTCTTTCACATCATATAGTGACCCCTTAACTGTGTTAATTGCTGTTTTAATAAAGGAGAGAAAAATTCTTGAAATTCTTAACAATATAATAGCTGTTGCAATAAAAAAGAACCATCTGATTGCCCCCTGTGTCCAAGAGGGAAGAAATCCCATTATATATTCCTGAGGATGAACAAAGAGATCATAAAGTCCAGTGTCTGATGAGCCGGAAAAATCATTTGAAATTGAGGTATCGAAAGTTATAGGAGACCAGCTATCTCCTCTTGACCATTGAGCTTTTCCTTTCAGATCATAAAGAGGTTTGGAATCTAAAAGATAATCAGAGTCTCGTTGAGAGGGAGGTAAAGAAAATTCTGTCTTAGACAAAACTGAGCCTGTTATAATCTCAAATGATGATCCATCAAAGAACGGAATGAGAAATGAATCAGTTACTGTGGGAGATTTTGGTTTTGTAATGTTTAATACTACCTTACCTGATGAAGACTCAATATAATATGTCCGTTCCTTATTCGGACTTGAATATATTTTTAGATAGTTATTATAAAATTCAAAT
Source organism: Beris morrisii (assembly GCA_951812415.1). NCBI lineage: Eukaryota > Metazoa > Arthropoda > Insecta > Diptera > Stratiomyidae > Beris > Beris morrisii. The sequence goes on along the minus strand of OX638313.1, from coordinate 50,360,899 downwards.
GGTTCTTCAAACCAAAATTCAAAAAGTTGCCGTCCTTTATTAATTAAGAGTTAAGTATTATATTATTAAGTATTAAGAGCTAACGGACGCCATAGTGTCTCCATCACCCCCAACTGCCGAGGCTAATAGTTCAAAAGTGTTCTGAAATGTAAAAAGTTATAATTATTGGCAGAAAGTAAAAGCGGATATTAAGAAACTCCCTCATGAATCGAATACCTCCCAATCGCAAGATATTGACATCGTTTATGCAATATCGCAACATCTCTTTACGGTTATCAAAAATTCCTGATGCAAAGCAAAGAACTTATCTTTTTCTACCTCCTTCATCGCCGTATAACCATATAACTCAGGTGGTGGATATTTTTTTTTTTTTTTTTTTTTTTAAAATCAATCTTAACAAACCTAGGGTAAAAATAATTAACCGGGAATTCAAGTTAATCATGAATTATCATTGCATGGGATTGTTCATCCAGTGTTATTGGAACAAGCTCCATGTTTAAATGAGATGGCTCAACCTCTTTTAGTATCTCTTTCACATCATATAGTGAGCCCTTAACTGTGTTAATTGCTGTTTTAATAAAGGAGAGAAAAATTCTTGAAATTCTTAACAATATAATAGCTGTTGCAATAAAAAAGAACCATCTGATTGCCCCCTGTGTCCAAGAGGGAAGAAATCCCATTATATATTCCTGAGGATGAACAAAGAGATCATAAAGTCCAGTGTCTGATGAGCCGGAAAAATCATTTGAAATTGAGGTATCGAAAGTTATAGGAGACCAGCTATCTCCTCTTGACCATTGAGCTTTTCCTTTCAGATCATAAAGAGGTTTGGAATCTAAAAGATAATCAGAGTCTCGTTGAGAGGGAGGTAAAGAAAATTCTGTCTTAGACAAAACTGAGCCTGTTATAATCTCAAATGATGATCCATCAAAGAACGGAATGAGAAATGAATCAGTTACTGTGGGAGATTTTGGTTTTGTAATGTTTAATACTACCTTACCTGATGAAGACTCAATATAATATGTCCGTTCCTTATTCGGACTTGAATATATTTTTAGATAGTTATTATAAAATTCAAATGGTTCTTCAAACCAAAATTCAAAAAGTTGCCGTCCTTTATTAATTAAGAGTTAAGTATTATATTATTAAGTATTAAGAGCTAACGGACGCCATAGTGTCTCCATCACCCCCAACTGCCGAGGCTAATAGTTCAAAAGTGTTCTGAAATGTAAAAAGTTATAATTATTGGCAGAAAGTAAAAGCGGATATTAAGAAACTCCCTCATGAATCGAATACCTCCCAATCGCAAGATATTGACATCGTTTATGCAATATCGCAACATCTCTTTACGGTTATCAAAAATTCCTGATGCAAAGCAAAGAACTTATCTTTTTCTACCTCCTTCATCGCCGTATAACCATATAACTCAGGTGGTGGATATTTTTTTTTTTTTTTTTTTTTTTAAAATCAATCTTAACAAACCTAGGGTAAAAATAATTAACCGGGAATTCAAGTTAATCATGAATTATCATTGCATGGGATTGTTCATCCAGTGTTATTGGAACAAGCTCCATGTTTAAATGAGATGGCTCAACCTCTTTTAGTATCTCTTTCACATCATATAGTGACCCCTTAACTGTGTTAATTGCTGTTTTAATAAAGGAGAGAAAAATTCTTGAAATTCTTAACAATATAATAGCTGTTGCAATAAAAAAGAACCATCTGATTGCCCCCTGTGTCCAAGAGGGAAGAAATCCCATTATATATTCCTGAGGATGAACAAAGAGATCATAAAGTCCAGTGTCTGATGAGCCGGAAAAATCATTTGAAATTGAGGTATCGAAAGTTATAGGAGACCAGCTATCTCCTCTTGACCATTGAGCTTTTCCTTTCAGATCATAAAGAGGTTTGGAATCTAAAAGATAATCAGAGTCTCGTTGAGAGGGAGGTAAAGAAAATTCTGTCTTAGACAAAACTGAGCCTGTTATAATCTCAAATGATGATCCATCAAAGAACGGAATGAGAAATGAATCAGTTACTGTGGGAGATTTTGGTTTTGTAATGTTTAATACTACCTTACCTGATGAAGACTCAATATAATATGTCCGTTCCTTATTCGGACTTGAATATATTTTTAGATAGTTATTATAAAATTCAAATGGTTCTTCAAACCAAAATTCAAAAAGTTGCCGTCCTTTATTAATTAAGAGTTAAGTATTATATTATTAAGTATTAAGAGCTAACGGACGCCATAGTGTCTCCATCACCCCCAACTGCCGAGGCTAATAGTTCAAAAGTGTTCTGAAATGTAAAAAGTTATAATTATTGGCAGAAAGTAAAAGCGGATATTAAGAAACTCCCTCATGAATCGAATACCTCCCAATCGCAAGATATTGACATCGTTTATGCAATATCGCAACATCTCTTTACGGTTATCAAAAATTCCTGATGCAAAGCAAAGAACTTATCTTTTTCTACCTCCTTCATCGCCGTATAACCATATAACTCAGGTGGTGGATATTTTTTTTTTTTTTTTTTTTTTTAAAATCAATCTTAACAAACCTAGGGTAAAAATAATTAACCGGGAATTCAAGTTAATCATGAATTATCATTGCATGGGATTGTTCATCCAGTGTTATTGGAACAAGCTCCATGTTTAAATGAGATGGCTCAACCTCTTTTAGTATCTCTTTCACATCATATAGTGAGCCCTTAACTGTGTTAATTGCTGTTTTAATAAAGGAGAGAAAAATTCTTGAAATTCTTAACAATATAATAGCTGTTGCAATAAAAAAGAACCATCTGATTGCCCCCTGTGTCCAAGAGGGAAGAAATCCCATTATATATTCCTGAGGATGAACAAAGAGATCATAAAGTCCAGTGTCTGATGAGCCGGAAAAATCATTTGAAATTGAGGTATCGAAAGTTATAGGAGACCAGCTATCTCCTCTTGACCATTGAGCTTTTCCTTTCAGATCATAAAGAGGTTTGGAATCTAAAAGATAATCAGAGTCTCGTTGAGAGGGAGGTAAAGAAAATTCTGTCTTAGACAAAACTGAGCCTGTTATAATCTCAAATGATGATCCATCAAAGAACGGAATGAGAAATGAATCAGTTACTGTGGGAGATTTTGGTTTTGTAATGTTTAATACTACCTTACCTGATGAAGACTCAATATAATATGTCCGTTCCTTATTCGGACTTGAATATATTTTTAGATAGTTATTATAAAATTCAAATGGTTCTTCAAACCAAAATTCAAAAAGTTGCCGTCCTTTATTAATTAAGAGTTAAGTATTATATTATTAAGTATTAAGAGCTAACGGACGCCATAGTGTCTCCATCACCCCCAACTGCCGAGGCTAATAGTTCAAAAGTGTTCTGAAATGTAAAAAGTTATAATTATTGGCAGAAAGTAAAAGCGGATATTAAGAAACTCCCTCATGAATCGAATACCTCCCAATCGCAAGATATTGACATCGTTTATGCAATATCGCAACATCTCTTTACGGTTATCAAAAATTCCTGATGCAAAGCAAAGAACTTATCTTTTTCTACCTCCTTCATCGCCGTATAACCATATAACTCAGGTGGTGGATATTTTTTTTTTTTTTTTTTTTTTTAAAATCAATCTTAACAAACCTAGGGTAAAAATAATTAACCGGGAATTCAAGTTAATCATGAATTATCATTGCATGGGATTGTTCATCCAGTGTTATTGGAACAAGCTCCATGTTTAAATGAGATGGCTCAACCTCTTTTAGTATCTCTTTCACATCATATAGTGAGCCCTTAACTGTGTTAATTGCTGTTTTAATAAAGGAGAGAAAAATTCTTGAAATTCTTAACAATATAATAGCTGTTGCAATAAAAAAGAACCATCTGATTGCCCCCTGTGTCCAAGAGGGAAGAAATCCCATTATATATTCCTGAGGATGAACAAAGAGATCATAAAGTCCAGTGTCTGATGAGCCGGAAAAATCATTTGAAATTGAGGTATCGAAAGTTATAGGAGACCAGCTATCTCCTCTTGACCATTGAGCTTTTCCTTTCAGATCATAAAGAGGTTTGGAATCTAAAAGATAATCAGAGTCTCGTTGAGAGGGAGGTAAAGAAAATTCTGTCTTAGACAAAACTGAGCCTGTTATAATCTCAAATGATGATCCATCAAAGAACGGAATGAGAAATGAATCAGTTACTGTGGGAGATTTTGGTTTTGTAATGTTTAATACTACCTTACCTGATGAAGACTCAATATAATATGTCCGTTCCTTATTCGGACTTGAATATATTTTTAGATAGTTATTATAAAATTCAAATGGTTCTTCAAACCAAAATTCAAAAAGTTGCCGTCCTTTATTAATTAAGAGTTAAGTATTATATTATTAAGTATTAAGAGCTAACGGACGCCATAGTGTCTCCATCACCCCCAACTGCCGAGGCTAATAGTTCAAAAGTGTTCTGAAATGTAAAAAGTTATAATTATTGGCAGAAAGTAAAAGCGGATATTAAGAAACTCCCTCATGAATCGAATACCTCCCAATCGCAAGATATTGACATCGTTTATGCAATATCGCAACATCTCTTTACGGTTATCAAAAATTCCTGATGCAAAGCAAAGAACTTATCTTTTTCTACCTCCTTCATCGCCGTATAACCATATAACTCAGGTGGTGGATATTTTTTTTTTTTTTTTTTTTTTAAAATCAATCTTAACAAACCTAGGGTAAAAATAATTAACCGGGAATTCAAGTTAATCATGAATTATCATTGCATGGGATTGTTCATCCAGTGTTATTGGAACAAGCTCCATGTTTAAATGAGATGGCTCAACCTCTTTTAGTATCTCTTTCACATCATATAGTGAGCCCTTAACTGTGTTAATTGCTGTTTTAATAAAGGAGAGAAAAATTCTTGAAATTCTTAACAATATAATAGCTGTTGCAATAAAAAAGAACCATCTGATTGCCCCCTGTGTCCAAGAGGGAAGAAATCCCATTATATATTCCTGAGGATGAACAAAGAGATCATAAAGTCCAGTGTCTGATGAGCCGGAAAAATCATTTGAAATTGAGGTATCGAAAGTTATAGGAGACCAGCTATCTCCTCTTGACCATTGAGCTTTTCCTTTCAGATCATAAAGAGGTTTGGAATCTAAAAGATAATCAGAGTCTCGTTGAGAGGGAGGTAAAGAAAATTCTGTCTTAGACAAAACTGAGCCTGTTATAATCTCAAATGATGATCCATCAAAGAACGGAATGAGAAATGAATCAGTTACTGTGGGAGATTTTGGTTTTGTAATGTTTAATACTACCTTACCTGATGAAGACTCAATATAATATGTCCGTTCCTTATTCGGACTTGAATATATTTTTAGATAGTTATTATAAAATTCAAATGGTTCTTCAAACCAAAATTCAAAAAGTTGCCGTCCTTTATTAATTAAGAGTTAAGTATTATATTATTAAGTATTAAGAGCTAACGGACGCCATAGTGTCTCCATCACCCCCAACTGCCGAGGCTAATAGTTCAAAAGTGTTCTGAAATGTAAAAAGTTATAATTATTGGCAGAAAGTAAAAGCGGATATTAAGAAACTCCCTCATGAATCGAATACCTCCCAATCGCAAGATATTGACATCGTTTATGCAATATCGCAACATCTCTTTACGGTTATCAAAAATTCCTGATGCAAAGCAAAGAACTTATCTTTTTCTACCTCCTTCATCGCCGTATAACCATATAACTCAGGTGGTGGATATTTTTTTTTTTTTTTTTTTTTTTAAAATCAATCTTAACAAACCTAGGGTAAAAATAATTAACCGGGAATTCAAGTTAATCATGAATTATCATTGCATGGGATTGTTCATCCAGTGTTATTGGAACAAGCTCCATGTTTAAATGAGATGGCTCAACCTCTTTTAGTATCTCTTTCACATCATATAGTGACCCCTTAACTGTGTTAATTGCTGTTTTAATAAAGGAGAGAAAAATTCTTGAAATTCTTAACAATATAATAGCTGTTGCAATAAAAAAGAACCATCTGATTGCCCCCTGTGTCCAAGAGGGAAGAAATCCCATTATATATTCCTGAGGATGAACAAAGAGATCATAAAGTCCAGTGTCTGATGAGCCGGAAAAATCATTTGAAATTGAGGTATCGAAAGTTATAGGAGACCAGCTATCTCCTCTTGACCATTGAGCTTTTCCTTTCAGATCATAAAGAGGTTTGGAATCTAAAAGATAATCAGAGTCTCGTTGAGAGGGAGGTAAAGAAAATTCTGTCTTAGACAAAACTGAGCCTGTTATAATCTCAAATGATGATCCATCAAAGAACGGAATGAGAAATGAATCAGTTACTGTGGGAGATTTTGGTTTTGTAATGTTTAATACTACCTTACCTGATGAAGACTCAATATAATATGTCCGTTCCTTATTCGGACTTGAATATATTTTTAGATAGTTATTATAAAATTCAAATGGTTCTTCAAACCAAAATTCAAAAAGTTGCCGTCCTTTATTAATTAAGAGTTAAGTATTATATTATTAAGTATTAAGAGCTAACGGACGCCATAGTGTCTCCATCACCCCCAACTGCCGAGGCTAATAGTTCAAAAGTGTTCTGAAATGTAAAAAGTTATAATTATTGGCAGAAAGTAAAAGCGGATATTAAGAAACTCCCTCATGAATCGAATACCTCCCAATCGCAAGATATTGACATCGTTTATGCAATATCGCAACATCTCTTTACGGTTATCAAAAATTCCTGATGCAAAGCAAAGAACTTATCTTTTTCTACCTCCTTCATCGCCGTATAACCATATAACTCAGGTGGTGGATATTTTTTTTTTTTTTTTTTTTTTTAAAATCAATCTTAACAAACCTAGGGTAAAAATAATTAACCGGGAATTCAAGTTAATCATGAATTATCATTGCATGGGATTGTTCATCCAGTGTTATTGGAACAAGCTCCATGTTTAAATGAGATGGCTCAACCTCTTTTAGTATCTCTTTCACATCATATAGTGACCCCTTAACTGTGTTAATTGCTGTTTTAATAAAGGAGAGAAAAATTCTTGAAATTCTTAACAATATAATAGCTGTTGCAATAAAAAAGAACCATCTGATTGCCCCCTGTGTCCAAGAGGGAAGAAATCCCATTATATATTCCTGAGGATGAACAAAGAGATCATAAAGTCCAGTGTCTGATGAGCCGGAAAAATCATTTGAAATTGAGGTATCGAAAGTTATAGGAGACCAGCTATCTCCTCTTGACCATTGAGCTTTTCCTTTCAGATCATAAAGAGGTTTGGAATCTAAAAGATAATCAGAGTCTCGTTGAGAGGGAGGTAAAGAAAATTCTGTCTTAGACAAAACTGAGCCTGTTATAATCTCAAATGATGATCCATCAAAGAACGGAATGAGAAATGAATCAGTTACTGTGGGAGATTTTGGTTTTGTAATGTTTAATACTACCTTACCTGATGAAGACTCAATATAATATGTCCGTTCCTTATTCGGACTTGAATATATTTTTAGATAGTTATTATAAAATTCAAATGGTTCTTCAAACCAAAATTCAAAAAGTTGCCGTCCTTTATTAATTAAGAGTTAAGTATTATATTATTAAGTATTAAGAGCTAACGGACGCCATAGTGTCTCCATCACCCCCAACTGCCGAGGCTAATAGTTCAAAAGTGTTCTGAAATGTAAAAAGTTATAATTATTGGCAGAAAGTAAAAGCGGATATTAAGAAACTCCCTCATGAATCGAATACCTCCCAATCGCAAGATATTGACATCGTTTATGCAATATCGCAACATCTCTTTACGGTTATCAAAAATTCCTGATGCAAAGCAAAGAACTTATCTTTTTCTACCTCCTTCATCGCCGTATAACCATATAACTCAGGTGGTGGATATTTTTTTTTTTTTTTTTTTTTTTAAAATCAATCTTAACAAACCTAGGGTAAAAATAATTAACCGGGAATTCAAGTTAATCATGAATTATCATTGCATGGGATTGTTCATCCAGTGTTATTGGAACAAGCTCCATGTTTAAATGAGATGGCTCAACCTCTTTTAGTATCTCTTTCACATCATATAGTGACCCCTTAACTGTGTTAATTGCTGTTTTAATAAAGGAGAGAAAAATTCTTGAAATTCTTAACAATATAATAGCTGTTGCAATAAAAAAGAACCATCTGATTGCCCCCTGTGTCCAAGAGGGAAGAAATCCCATTATATATTCCTGAGGATGAACAAAGAGATCATAAAGTCCAGTGTCTGATGAGCCGGAAAAATCATTTGAAATTGAGGTATCGAAAGTTATAGGAGACCAGCTATCTCCTCTTGACCATTGAGCTTTTCCTTTCAGATCATAAAGAGGTTTGGAATCTAAAAGATAATCAGAGTCTCGTTGAGAGGGAGGTAAAGAAAATTCTGTCTTAGACAAAACTGAGCCTGTTATAATCTCAAATGATGATCCATCAAAGAACGGAATGAGAAATGAATCAGTTACTGTGGGAGATTTTGGTTTTGTAATGTTTAATACTACCTTACCTGATGAAGACTCAATATAATATGTCCGTTCCTTATTCGGACTTGAATATATTTTTAGATAGTTATTATAAAATTCAAATGGTTCTTCAAACCAAAATTCAAAAAGTTGCCGTCCTTTATTAATTAAGAGTTAAGTATTATATTATTAAGTATTAAGAGCTAACGGACGCCATAGTGTCTCCATCACCCCCAACTGCCGAGGCTAATAGTTCAAAAGTGTTCTGAAATGTAAAAAGTTATAATTATTGGCAGAAAGTAAAAGCGGATATTAAGAAACTCCCTCATGAATCGAATACCTCCCAATCGCAAGATATTGACATCGTTTATGCAATATCGCAACATCTCTTTACGGTTATCAAAAATTCCTGATGCAAAGCAAAGAACTTATCTTTTTCTACCTCCTTCATCGCCGTATAACCATATAACTCAGGTGGTGGATATTTTTTTTTTTTTTTTTTTTTTAAAATCAATCTTAACAAACCTAGGGTAAAAATAATTAACCGGGAATTCAAGTTAATCATGAATTATCATTGCATGGGATTGTTCATCCAGTGTTATTGGAACAAGCTCCATGTTTAAATGAGATGGCTCAACCTCTTTTAGTATCTCTTTCACATCATATAGTGACCCCTTAACTGTGTTAATTGCTGTTTTAATAAAGGAGAGAAAAATTCTTGAAATTCTTAACAATATAATAGCTGTTGCAATAAAAAAGAACCATCTGATTGCCCCCTGTGTCCAAGAGGGAAGAAATCCCATTATATATTCCTGAGGATGAACAAAGAGATCATAAAGTCCAGTGTCTGATGAGCCGGAAAAATCATTTGAAATTGAGGTATCGAAAGTTATAGGAGACCAGCTATCTCCTCTTGACCATTGAGCTTTTCCTTTCAGATCATAAAGAGGTTTGGAATCTAAAAGATAATCAGAGTCTCGTTGAGAGGGAGGTAAAGAAAATTCTGTCTTAGACAAAACTGAGCCTGTTATAATCTCAAATGATGATCCATCAAAGAACGGAATGAGAAATGAATCAGTTACTTTGGGAGATTTTGGTTTTGTAATGTTTAATACTACCTTACCTGATGAAGACTCAATATAATATGTCCGTTCCTTATTCGGACTTGAATATATTTTTAGATAGTTATTATAAAATTCAAATGGTTCTTCAAACCAAAATTCAAAAAGTTGCCGTCCTTTATTAATTAAGAGTTAAGTATTATATTATTAAGTATTAAGAGCTAACGGACGCCATAGTGTCTCCATCACCCCCAACTGCCGAGGCTAATAGTTCAAAAGTGTTCTGAAATGTAAAAAGTTATAATTATTGGCAGAAAGTAAAAGCGGATATTAAGAAACTCCCTCATGAATCGAATACCTCCCAATCGCAAGATATTGACATCGTTTATGCAATATCGCAACATCTCTTTACGGTTATCAAAAATTCCTGATGCAAAGCAAAGAACTTATCTTTTTCTACCTCCTTCATCGCCGTATAACCATATAACTCAGGTGGTGGATATTTTTTTTTTTTTTTTTTTTTTTAAAATCAATCTTAACAAACCTAGGGTAAAAATAATTAACCGGGAATTCAAGTTAATCATGAATTATCATTGCATGGGATTGTTCATCCAGTGTTATTGGAACAAGCTCCATGTTTAAATGAGATGGCTCAACCTCTTTTAGTATCTCTTTCACATCATATAGTGACCCCTTAACTGTGTTAATTGCTGTTTTAATAAAGGAGAGAAAAATTCTTGAAATTCTTAACAATATAATAGCTGTTGCAATAAAAAAGAACCATCTGATTGCCCCCTGTGTCCAAGAGGGAAGAAATCCCATTATATATTCCTGAGGATGAACAAAGAGATCATAAAGTCCAGTGTCTGATGAGCCGGAAAAATCATTTGAAATTGAGGTATCGAAAGTTATAGGAGACCAGCTATCTCCTCTTGACCATTGAGCTTTTCCTTTCAGATCATAAAGAGGTTTGGAATCTAAAAGATAATCAGAGTCTCGTTGAGAGGGAGGTAAAGAAAATTCTGTCTTAGACAAAACTGAGCCTGTTATAATCTCAAATGATGATCCATCAAAGAACGGAATGAGAAATGAATCAGTTACTGTGGGAGATTTTGGTTTTGTAATGTTTAATACTACCTTACCTGATGAAGACTCAATATAATATGTCCGTTCCTTATTCGGACTTGAATATATTTTTAGATAGTTATTATAAAATTCAAATGGTTCTTCAAACCAAAATTCAAAAAGTTGCCGTCCTTTATTAATTAAGAGTTAAGTATTATATTATTAAGTATTAAGAGCTAACGGACGCCATAGTGTCTCCATCACCCCCAACTGCCGAGGCTAATAGTTCAAAAGTGTTCTGAAATGTAAAAAGTTATAATTATTGGCAGAAAGTAAAAGCGGATATTAAGAAACTCCCTCATGAATCGAATACCTCCCAATCGCAAGATATTGACATCGTTTATGCAATATCGCAACATCTCTTTACGGTTATCAAAAATTCCTGATGCAAAGCAAAGAACTTATCTTTTTCTACCTCCTTCATCGCCGTATAACCATATAACTCAGGTGGTGGATATTTTTTTTTTTTTTTTTTTTTTTAAAATCAATCTTAACAAACCTAGGGTAAAAATAATTAACCGGGAATTCAAGTTAATCATGAATTATCATTGCATGGGATTGTTCATCCAGTGTTATTGGAACAAGCTCCATGTTTAAATGAGATGGCTCAACCTCTTTTAGTATCTCTTTCACATCATATAGTGACCCCTTAACTGTGTTAATTGCTGTTTTAATAAAGGAGAGAAAAATTCTTGAAATTCTTAACAATATAATAGCTGTTGCAATAAAAAAGAACCATCTGATTGCCCCCTGTGTCCAAGAGGGAAGAAATCCCATTATATATTCCTGAGGATGAACAAAGAGATCATAAAGTCCAGTGTCTGATGAGCCGGAAAAATCATTTGAAATTGAGGTATCGAAAGTTATAGGAGACCAGCTATCTCCTCTTGACCATTGAGCTTTTCCTTTCAGATCATAAAGAGGTTTGGAATCTAAAAGATAATCAGAGTCTCGTTGAGAGGGAGGTAAAGAAAATTTTGTCTTAGACAAAACTGAGCCTGTTATAATCTCAAATGATGATCCATCAAAGAACGGAATGAGAAATGAATCAGTTACTGTGGGAGATTTTGGTTTTGTAATGTTTAATACTACCTTACCTGATGAAGACTCAATATAATATGTCCGTTCCTTATTCGGACTTGAATATATTTTTAGATAGTTATTATAAAATTCAAATGGTTCTTCAAACCAAAATTCAAAAAGTTGCCGTCCTTTATTAATTAAGAGTTAAGTATTATATTATTAAGTATTAAGAGCTAACGGACGCCATAGTGTCTCCATCACCCCCAACTGCCGAGGCTAATAGTTCAAAAGTGTTCTGAAATGTAAAAAGTTATAATTATTGGCAGAAAGTAAAAGCGGATATTAAGAAACTCCCTCATGAATCGAATACCTCCCAATCGCAAGATATTGACATCGTTTATGCAATATCGCAACATCTCTTTACGGTTATCAAAAATTCCTGATGCAAAGCAAAGAACTTATCTTTTTCTACCTCCTTCATCGCCGTATAACCATATAACTCAGGTGGTGGATATTTTTTTTTTTTTTTTTTTTTTTAAAATCAATCTTAACAAACCTAGGGTAAAAATAATTAACCGGGAATTCAAGTTAATCATGAATTATCATTGCATGGGATTGTTCATCCAGTGTTATTGGAACAAGCTCCATGTTTAAATGAGATGGCTCAACCTCTTTTAGTATCTCTTTCACATCATATAGTGACCCCTTAACTGTGTTAATTGCTGTTTTAATAAAGGAGAGAAAAATTCTTGAAATTCTTAACAATATAATAGCTGTTGCAATAAAAAAGAACCATCTGATTGCCCCCTGTGTCCAAGAGGGAAGAAATCCCATTATATATTCCTGAGGATGAACAAAGAGATCATAAAGTCCAGTGTCTGATGAGCCGGAAAAATCATTTGAAATTGAGGTATCGAAAGTTATAGGAGACCAGCTATCTCCTCTTGACCATTGAGCTTTTCCTTTCAGATCATAAAGAGGTTTGGAATCTAAAAGATAATCAGAGTCTCGTTGAGAGGGAGGTAAAGAAAATTCTGTCTTAGACAAAACTGAGCCTGTTATAATCTCAAATGATGATCCATCAAAGAACGGAATGAGAAATGAATCAGTTACTGTGGGAGATTTTGGTTTTGTAATGTTTAATACTACCTTACCTGATGAAGACTCAATATAATATGTCCGTTCCTTATTCGGACTTGAATATATTTTTAGATAGTTATTATAAAATTCAAATGGTTCTTCAAACCAAAATTCAAAAAGTTGCCGTCCTTTATTAATTAAGAGTTAAGTATTATATTATTAAGTATTAAGAGCTAACGGACGCCATAGTGTCTCCATCACCCCCAACTGCCGAGGCTAATAGTTCAAAAGTGTTCTGAAATGTAAAAAGTTATAATTATTGGCAGAAAGTAAAAGCGGATATTAAGAAACTCCCTCATGAATCGAATACCTCCCAATCGCAAGATATTGACATCGTTTATGCAATATCGCAACATCTCTTTACGGTTATCAAAAATTCCTGATGCAAAGCAAAGAACTTATCTTTTTCTACCTCCTTCATCGCCGTATAACCATATAACTCAGGTGGTGGATATTTTTTTTTTTTTTTTTTTTTTTAAAATCAATCTTAACAAACCTAGGGTAAAAATAATTAACCGGGAATTCAAGTTAATCATGAATTATCATTGCATGGGATTGTTCATCCAGTGTTATTGGAACAAGCTCCATGTTTAAATGAGATGGCTCAACCTCTTTTAGTATCTCTTTCACATCATATAGTGACCCCTTAACTGTGTTAATTGCTGTTTTAATAAAGGAGAGAAAAATTCTTGAAATTCTTAACAATATAATAGCTGTTGCAATAAAAAAGAACCATCTGATTGCCCCCTGTGTCCAAGAGGGAAGAAATCCCATTATATATTCCTGAGGATGAACAAAGAGATCATAAAGTCCAGTGTCTGATGAGCCGGAAAAATCATTTGAAATTGAGGTATCGAAAGTTATAGGAGACCAGCTATCTCCTCTTGACCATTGAGCTTTTCCTTTCAGATCATAAAGAGGTTTGGAATCTAAAAGATAATCAGAGTCTCGTTGAGAGGGAGGTAAAGAAAATTCTGTCTTAGACAAAACTGAGCCTGTTATAATCTCAAATGATGATCCATCAAAGAACGGAATGAGAAATGAATCAGTTACTGTGGGAGATTTTGGTTTTGTAATGTTTAATACTACCTTACCTGATGAAGACTCAATATAATATGTCCGTTCCTTATTCGGACTTGAATATATTTTTAGATAGTTATTATAAAATTCAAATGGTTCTTCAAACCAAAATTCAAAAAGTTGCCGTCCTTTATTAATTAAGAGTTAAGTATTATATTATTAAGTATTAAGAGCTAACGGACGCCATAGTGTCTCCATCACCCCCAACTGCCGAGGCTAATAGTTCAAAAGTGTTCTGAAATGTAAAAAGTTATAATTATTGGCAGACAGTAAAAGCGGATATTAAGAAACTCCCTCATGAATCGAATACCTCCCAATCGCAAGATATTGACATCGTTTATGCAATATCGCAACATCTCTTTACGGTTATCAAAAATTCCTGATGCAAAGCAAAGAACTTATCTTTTTCTACCTCCTTCATCGCCGTATAACCATATAACTCAGGTGGTGGATATTTTTTTTTTTTTTTTTTTTTTTAAAATCAATCTTAACAAACCTAGGGTAAAAATAATTAACCGGGAATTCAAGTTAATCATGAATTATCATTGCATGGGATTGTTCATCCAGTGTTATTGGAACAAGCTCCATGTTTAAATGAGATGGCTCAACCTCTTTTAGTATCTCTTTCACATCATATAGTGACCCCTTAACTGTGTTAATTGCTGTTTTAATAAAGGAGAGAAAAATTCTTGAAATTCTTAACAATATAATAGCTGTTGCAATAAAAAAGAACCATCTGATTGCCCCCTGTGTCCAAGAGGGAAGAAATCCCATTATATATTCCTGAGGATGAACAAAGAGATCATAAAGTCCAGTGTCTGATGAGCCGGAAAAATCATTTGAAATTGAGGTATCGAAAGTTATAGGAGACCAGCTATCTCCTCTTGACCATTGAGCTTTTCCTTTCAGATCATAAAGAGGTTTGGAATCTAAAAGATAATCAGAGTCTCGTTGAGAGGGAGGTAAAGAAAATTCTGTCTTAGACAAAACTGAGCCTGTTATAATCTCAAATGATGATCCATCAAAGAACGGAATGAGAAATGAATCAGTTACTGTGGGAGATTTTGGTTTTGTAATGTTTAATACTACCTTACCTGATGAAGACTCAATATAATATGTCCGTTCCTTATTCGGACTTGAATATATTTTTAGATAGTTATTATAAAATTCAAATGGTTCTTCAAACCAAAATTCAAAAAGTTGCCGTCCTTTATTAATTAAGAGTTAAGTATTATATTATTAAGTATTAAGAGCTAACGGACGCCATAGTGTCTCCATCACCCCCAACTGCCGAGGCTAATAGTTCAAAAGTGTTCTGAAATGTAAAAAGTTATAATTATTGGCAGAAAGTAAAAGCGGATATTAAGAAACTCCCTCATGAATCGAATACCTCCCAATCGCAAGATATTGACATCGTTTATGCAATATCGCAACATCTCTTTACGGTTATCAAAAATTCCTGATGCAAAGCAAAGAACTTATCTTTTTCTACCTCCTTCATCGCCGTATAACCATATAACTCAGGTGGTGGATATTTTTTTTTTTTTTTTTTTTTTTAAAATCAATCTTAACAAACCTAGGGTAAAAATAATTAACCGGGAATTCAAGTTAATCATGAATTATCATTGCATGGGATTGTTCATCCAGTGTTATTGGAACAAGCTCCATGTTTAAATGAGATGGCTCAACCTCTTTTAGTATCTCTTTCACATCATATAGTGACCCCTTAACTGTGTTAATTGCTGTTTTAATAAAGGAGAGAAAAATTCTTGAAATTCTTAACAATATAATAGCTGTTGCAATAAAAAAGAACCATCTGATTGCCCCCTGTGTCCAAGAGGGAAGAAATCCCATTATATATTCCTGAGGATGAACAAAGAGATCATAAAGTCCAGTGTCTGATGAGCCGGAAAAATCATTTGAAATTGAGGTATCGAAAGTTATAGGAGACCAGCTATCTCCTCTTGACCATTGAGCTTTTCCTTTCAGATCATAAAGAGGTTTGGAATCTAAAAGATAATCAGAGTCTCGTTGAGAGGGAGGTAAAGAAAATTCTGTCTTAGACAAAACTGAGCCTGTTATAATCTCAAATGATGATCCATCAAAGAACGGAATGAGAAATGAATCAGTTACTGTGGGAGATTTTGGTTTTGTAATGTTTAATACTACCTTACCTGATGAAGACTCAATATAATATGTCCGTTCCTTATTCGGACTTGAATATATTTTTAGATAGTTATTATAAAATTCAAATGGTTCTTCAAACCAAAATTCAAAAAGTTGCCGTCCTTTATTAATTAAGAGTTAAGTATTATATTATTAAGTATTAAGAGCTAACGGACGCCATAGTGTCTCCATCACCCCCAACTGCCGAGGCTAATAGTTCAAAAGTGTTCTGAAATGTAAAAAGTTATAATTATTGGCAGAAAGTAAAAGCGGATATTAAGAAACTCCCTCATGAATCGAATACCTCCCAATCGCAAGATATTGACATCGTTTATGCAATATCGCAACATCTCTTTACGGTTATCAAAAATTCCTGATGCAAAGCAAAGAACTTATCTTTTTCTACCTCCTTCATCGCCGTATAACCATATAACTCAGGTGGTGGATATTTTTTTTTTTTTTTTTTTTTTAAAATCAATCTTAACAAACCTAGGGTAAAAATAATTAACCGGGAATTCAAGTTAATCATGAATTATCATTGCATGGGATTGTTCATCCAGTGTTATTGGAACAAGCTCCATGTTTAAATGAGATGGCTCAACCTCTTTTAGTATCTCTTTCACATCATATAGTGACCCCTTAACTGTGTTAATTGCTGTTTTAATAAAGGAGAGAAAAATTCTTGAAATTCTTAACAATATAATAGCTGTTGCAATAAAAAAGAACCATCTGATTGCCCCCTGTGTCCAAGAGGGAAGAAATCCCATTATATATTCCTGAGGATGAACAAAGAGATCATAAAGTCCAGTGTCTGATGAGCCGGAAAAATCATTTGAAATTGAGGTATCGAAAGTTATAGGAGACCAGCTATCTCCTCTTGACCATTGAGCTTTTCCTTTCAGATCATAAAGAGGTTTGGAATCTAAAAGATAATCAGAGTCTCGTTGAGAGGGAGGTAAAGAAAATTCTGTCTTAGACAAAACTGAGCCTGTTATAATCTCAAATGATGATCCATCAAAGAACGGAATGAGAAATGAATCAGTTACTGTGGGAGATTTTGGTTTTGTAATGTTTAATACTACCTTACCTGATGAAGACTCAATATAATATGTCCGTTCCTTATTCGGACTTGAATATATTTTTAGATAGTTATTATAAAATTCAAATGGTTCTTCAAACCAAAATTCAAAAAGTTGCCGTCCTTTATTAATTAAGAGTTAAGTATTATATTATTAAGTATTAAGAGCTAACGGACGCCATAGTGTCTCCATCACCCCCAACTGCCGAGGCTAATAGTTCAAAAGTGTTCTGAAATGTAAAAAGTTATAATTATTGGCAGAAAGTAAAAGCGGATATTAAGAAACTCCCTCATGAATCGAATACCTCCCAATCGCAAGATATTGACATCGTTTATGCAATATCGCAACATCTCTTTACGGTTATCAAAAATTCCTGATGCAAAGCAAAGAACTTATCTTTTTCTACCTCCTTCATCGCCGTATAACCATATAACTCAGGTGGTGGATATTTTTTTTTTTTTTTTTTTTTTTTAAATCAATCTTAACAAACCTAGGGTAAAAATAATTAACCGGGAATTCAAGTTAATCATGAATTATCATTGCATGGGATTGTTCATCCAGTGTTATTGGAACAAGCTCCATGTTTAAATGAGATGGCTCAACCTCTTTTAGTATCTCTTTCACATCATATAGTGACCCCTTAACTGTGTTAATTGCTGTTTTAATAAAGGAGAGAAAAATTCTTGAAATTCTTAACAATATAATAGCTGTTGCAATAAAAAAGAACCATCTGATTGCCCCCTGTGTCCAAGAGGGAAGAAATCCCATTATATATTCCTGAGGATGAACAAAGAGATCATAAAGTCCAGTGTCTGATGAGCCGGAAAAATCATTTGAAATTGAGGTATCGAAAGTTATAGGAGACCAGCTATCTCCTCTTGACCATTGAGCTTTTCCTTTCAGATCATAAAGAGGTTTGGAATCTAAAAGATAATCAGAGTCTCGTTGAGAGGGAGGTAAAGAAAATTCTGTCTTAGACAAAACTGAGCCTGTTATAATCTCAAATGATGATCCATCAAAGAACGGAATGAGAAATGAATCAGTTACTGTGGGAGATTTTGGTTTTGTAATGTTTAATACTACCTTACCTGATGAAGACTCAATATAATATGTCCGTTCCTTATTCGGACTTGAATATATTTTTAGATAGTTATTATAAAATTCAAATGGTTCTTCAAACCAAAATTCAAAAAGTTGCCGTCCTTTATTAATTAAGAGTTAAGTATTATATTATTAAGTATTAAGAGCTAACGGACGCCATAGTGTCTCCATCACCCCCAACTGCCGAGGCTAATAGTTCAAAAGTGTTCTGAAATGTAAAAAGTTATAATTATTGGCAGACAGTAAAAGCGGATATTAAGAAACTCCCTCATGAATCGAATACCTCCCAATCGCAAGATATTGACATCGTTTATGCAATATCGCAACATCTCTTTACGGTTATCAAAAATTCCTGATGCAAAGCAAAGAACTTATCTTTTTCTACCTCCTTCATCGCCGTATAACCATATAACTCAGGTGGTGGATATTTTTTTTTTTTTTTTTTTTTTAAAATCAATCTTAACAAACCTAGGGTAAAAATAATTAACCGGGAATTCAAGTTAATCATGAATTATCATTGCATGGGATTGTTCATCCAGTGTTATTGGAACAAGCTCCATGTTTAAATGAGATGGCTCAACCTCTTTTAGTATCTCTTTCACATCATATAGTGACCCCTTAACTGTGTTAATTGCTGTTTTAATAAAGGAGAGAAAAATTCTTGAAATTCTTAACAATATAATAGCTGTTGCAATAAAAAAGAACCATCTGATTGCCCCCTGTGTCCAAGAGGGAAGAAATCCCATTATATATTCCTGAGGATGAACAAAGAGATCATAAAGTCCAGTGTCTGATGAGCCGGAAAAATCATTTGAAATTGAGGTATCGAAAGTTATAGGAGACCAGCTATCTCCTCTTGACCATTGAGCTTTTCCTTTCAGATCATAAAGAGGTTTGGAATCTAAAAGATAATCAGAGTCTCGTTGAGAGGGAGGTAAAGAAAATTCTGTCTTAGACAAAACTGAGCCTGTTATAATCTCAAATGATGATCCATCAAAGAACGGAATGAGAAATGAATCAGTTACTGTGGGAGATTTTGGTTTTGTAATGTTTAATACTACCTTACCTGATGAAGACTCAATATAATATGTCCGTTCCTTATTCGGACTTGAATATATTTTTAGATAGTTATTATAAAATTCAAATGGTTCTTCAAACCAAAATTCAAAAAGTTGCCGTCCTTTATTAATTAAGAGTTAAGTATTATATTATTAAGTATTAAGAGCTAACGGACGCCATAGTGTCTCCATCACCCCCAACTGCCGAGGCTAATAGTTCAAAAGTGTTCTGAAATGTAAAAAGTTATAATTATTGGCAGAAAGTAAAAGCGGATATTAAGAAACTCCCTCATGAATCGAATACCTCCCAATCGCAAGATATTGACATCGTTTATGCAATATCGCAACATCTCTTTACGGTTATCAAAAATTCCTGATGCAAAGCAAAGAACTTATCTTTTTCTACCTCCTTCATCGCCGTATAACCATATAACTCAGGTGGTGGATATTTTTTTTTTTTTTTTTTTTTTTAAAATCAATCTTAACAAACCTAGGGTAAAAATAATTAACCGGGAATTCAAGTTAATCATGAATTATCATTGCATGGGATTGTTCATCCAGTGTTATTGGAACAAGCTCCATGTTTAAATGAGATGGCTCAACCTCTTTTAGTATCTCTTTCACATCATATAGTGACCCCTTAACTGTGTTAATTGCTGTTTTAATAAAGGAGAGAAAAATTCTTGAAATTCTTAACAATATAATAGCTGTTGCAATAAAAAAGAACCATCTGATTGCCCCCTGTGTCCAAGAGGGAAGAAATCCCATTATATATTCCTGAGGATGAACAAAGAGATCATAAAGTCCAGTGTCTGATGAGCCGGAAAAATCATTTGAAATTGAGGTATCGAAAGTTATAGGAGACCAGCTATCTCCTCTTGACCATTGAGCTTTTCCTTTCAGATCATAAAGAGGTTTGGAATCTAAAAGATAATCAGAGTCTCGTTGAGAGGGAGGTAAAGAAAATTCTGTCTTAGACAAAACTGAGCCTGTTATAATCTCAAATGATGATCCATCAAAGAACGGAATGAGAAATGAATCAGTTACTGTGGGAGATTTTGGTTTTGTAATGTTTAATACTACCTTACCTGATGAAGACTCAATATAATATGTCCGTTCCTTATTCGGACTTGAATATATTTTTAGATAGTTATTATAAAATTCAAATGGTTCTTCAAACCAAAATTCAAAAAGTTGCCGTCCTTTATTAATTAAGAGTTAAGTATTATATTATTAAGTATTAAGAGCTAACGGACGCCATAGTGTCTCCATCACCCCCAACTGCCGAGGCTAATAGTTCAAAAGTGTTCTGAAATGTAAAAAGTTATAATTATTGGCAGACAGTAAAAGCGGATATTAAGAAACTCCCTCATGAATCGAATACCTCCCAATCGCAAGATATTGACATCGTTTATGCAATATCGCAACATCTCTTTACGGTTATCAAAAATTCCTGATGCAAAGCAAAGAACTTATCTTTTTCTACCTCCTTCATCGCCGTATAACCATATAACTCAGGTGGTGGATATTTTTTTTTTTTTTTTTTTTTTTAAAATCAATCTTAACAAACCTAGGGTAAAAATAATTAACCGGGAATTCAAGTTAATCATGAATTATCATTGCATGGGATTGTTCATCCAGTGTTATTGGAACAAGCTCCATGTTTAAATGAGATGGCTCAACCTCTTTTAGTATCTCTTTCACATCATATAGTGACCCCTTAACTGTGTTAATTGCTGTTTTAATAAAGGAGAGAAAAATTCTTGAAATTCTTAACAATATAATAGCTGTTGCAATAAAAAAGAACCATCTGATTGCCCCCTGTGTCCAAGAGGGAAGAAATCCCATTATATATTCCTGAGGATGAACAAAGAGATCATAAAGTCCAGTGTCTGATGAGCCGGAAAAATCATTTGAAATTGAGGTATCGAAAGTTATAGGAGACCAGCTATCTCCTCTTGACCATTGAGCTTTTCCTTTCAGATCATAAAGAGGTTTGGAATCTAAAAGATAATCAGAGTCTCGTTGAGAGGGAGGTAAGGAGGTAAAAGATAATCAGAGTCTCGTTGAGAGGGAGGTAAAGAAAATTCTGTCTTAGACAAAACTGAGCCTGTTATAATCTCAAATGATGATCCATCAAAGAACGGAATGAGAAATGAATCAGTTACTGTGGGAGATTTTGGTTTTGTAATGTTTAATACTACCTTACCTGATGAAGACTCAATATAATATGTCCGTTCCTTATTCGGACTTGAATATATTTTTAGATAGTTATTATAAAATTCAAATGGTTCTTCAAACCAAAATTCAAAAAGTTGCCGTCCTTTATTAATTAAGAGTTAAGTATTATATTATTAAGTATTAAGAGCTAACGGACGCCATAGTGTCTCCATCACCCCCAACTGCCGAGGCTAATAGTTCAAAAGTGTTCTGAAATGTAAAAAGTTATAATTATTGGCAGAAAGTAAAAGCGGATATTAAGAAACTCCCTCATGAATCGAATACCTCCCAATCGCAAGATATTGACATCGTTTATGCAATATCGCAACATCTCTTTACGGTTATCAAAAATTCCTGATGCAAAGCAAAGAACTTATCTTTTTCTACCTCCTTCATCGCCGTATAACCATATAACTCAGGTGGTGGATATTTTTTTTTTTTTTTTTTTTTTTAAAATCAATCTTAACAAACCTAGGGTAAAAATAATTAACCGGGAATTCAAGTTAATCATGAATTATCATTGCATGGGATTGTTCATCCAGTGTTATTGGAACAAGCTCCATGTTTAAATGAGATGGCTCAACCTCTTTTAGTATCTCTTTCACATCATATAGTGACCCCTTAACTGTGTTAATTGCTGTTTTAATAAAGGAGAGAAAAATTCTTGAAATTCTTAACAATATAATAGCTGTTGCAATAAAAAAGAACCATCTGATTGCCCCCTGTGTCCAAGAGGGAAGAAATCCCATTATATATTCCTGAGGATGAACAAAGAGATCATAAAGTCCAGTGTCTGATGAGCCGGAAAAATCATTTGAAATTGAGGTATCGAAAGTTATAGGAGACCAGCTATCTCCTCTTGACCATTGAGCTTTTCCTTTCAGATCATAAAGAGGTTTGGAATCTAAAAGATAATCAGAGTCTCGTTGAGAGGGAGGTAAAGAAAATTCTGTCTTAGACAAAACTGAGCCTGTTATAATCTCAAATGATGATCCATCAAAGAACGGAATGAGAAATGAATCAGTTACTGTGGGAGATTTTGGTTTTGTAATGTTTAATACTACCTTACCTGATGAAGACTCAATATAATATGTCCGTTCCTTATTCGGACTTGAATATATTTTTAGATAGTTATTATAAAATTCAAATGGTTCTTCAAACCAAAATTCAAAAAGTTGCCGTCCTTTATTAATTAAGAGTTAAGTATTATATTATTAAGTATTAAGAGCTAACGGACGCCATAGTGTCTCCATCACCCCCAACTGCCGAGGCTAATAGTTCAAAAGTGTTCTGAAATGTAAAAAGTTATAATTATTGGCAGAAAGTAAAAGCGGATATTAAGAAACTCCCTCATGAATCGAATACCTCCCAATCGCAAGATATTGACATCGTTTATGCAATATCGCAACATCTCTTTACGGTTATCAAAAATTCCTGATGCAAAGCAAAGAACTTATCTTTTTCTACCTCCTTCATCGCCGTATAACCATATAACTCAGGTGGTGGATATTTTTTTTTTTTTTTTTTTTTTTAAAATCAATCTTAACAAACCTAGGGTAAAAATAATTAACCGGGAATTCAAGTTAATCATGAATTATCATTGCATGGGATTGTTCATCCAGTGTTATTGGAACAAGCTCCATGTTTAAATGAGATGGCTCAACCTCTTTTAGTATCTCTTTCACATCATATAGTGACCCCTTAACTGTGTTAATTGCTGTTTTAATAAAGGAGAGAAAAATTCTTGAAATTCTTAACAATATAATAGCTGTTGCAATAAAAAAGAACCATCTGATTGCCCCCTGTGTCCAAGAGGGAAGAAATCCCATTATATATTCCTGAGGATGAACAAAGAGATCATAAAGTCCAGTGTCTGATGAGCCGGAAAAATCATTTGAAATTGAGGTATCGAAAGTTATAGGAGACCAGCTATCTCCTCTTGACCATTGAGCTTTTCCTTTCAGATCATAAAGAGGTTTGGAATCTAAAAGATAATCAGAGTCTCGTTGAGAGGGAGGTAAAGAAAATTCTGTCTTAGACAAAACTGAGCCTGTTATAATCTCAAATGATGATCCATCAAAGAACGGAATGAGAAATGAATCAGTTACTGTGGGAGATTTTGGTTTTGTAATGTTTAATACTACCTTACCTGATGAAGACTCAATATAATATGTCCGTTCCTTATTCGGACTTGAATATATTTTTAGATAGTTATTATAAAATTCAAATGGTTCTTCAAACCAAAATTCAAAAAGTTGCCGTCCTTTATTAATTAAGAGTTAAGTATTATATTATTAAGTATTAAGAGCTAACGGACGCCATAGTGTCTCCATCACCCCCAACTGCCGAGGCTAATAGTTCAAAAGTGTTCTGAAATGTAAAAAGTTATAATTATTGGCAGAAAGTAAAAGCGGATATTAAGAAACTCCCTCATGAATCGAATACCTCCCAATCGCAAGATATTGACATCGTTTATGCAATATCGCAACATCTCTTTACGGTTATCAAAAATTCCTGATGCAAAGCAAAGAACTTATCTTTTTCTACCTCCTTCATCGCCGTATAACCATATAACTCAGGTGGTGGATATTTTTTTTTTTTTTTTTTTTTTTAAAATCAATCTTAACAAACCTAGGGTAAAAATAATTAACCGGGAATTCAAGTTAATCATGAATTATCATTGCATGGGATTGTTCATCCAGTGTTATTGGAACAAGCTCCATGTTTAAATGAGATGGCTCAACCTCTTTTAGTATCTCTTTCACATCATATAGTGACCCCTTAACTGTGTTAATTGCTGTTTTAATAAAGGAGAGAAAAATTCTTGAAATTCTTAACAATATAATAGCTGTTGCAATAAAAAAGAACCATCTGATTGCCCCCTGTGTCCAAGAGGGAAGAAATCCCATTATATATTCCTGAGGATGAACAAAGAGATCATAAAGTCCAGTGTCTGATGAGCCGGAAAAATCATTTGAAATTGAGGTATCGAAAGTTATAGGAGACCAGCTATCTCCTCTTGACCATTGAGCTTTTCCTTTCAGATCATAAAGAGGTTTGGAATCTAAAAGATAATCAGAGTCTCGTTGAGAGGGAGGTAAAGAAAATTCTGTCTTAGACAAAACTGAGCCTGTTATAATCTCAAATGATGATCCATCAAAGAACGGAATGAGAAATGAATCAGTTACTGTGGGAGATTTTGGTTTTGTAATGTTTAATACTACCTTACCTGATGAAGACTCAATATAATATGTCCGTTCCTTATTCGGACTTGAATATATTTTTAGATAGTTATTATAAAATTCAAATGGTTCTTCAAACCAAAATTCAAAAAGTTGCCGTCCTTTATTAATTAAGAGTTAAGTATTATATTATTAAGTATTAAGAGCTAACGGACGCCATAGTGTCTCCATCACCCCCAACTGCCGAGGCTAATAGTTCAAAAGTGTTCTGAAATGTAAAAAGTTATAATTATTGGCAGAAAGTAAAAGCGGATATTAAGAAACTCCCTCATGAATCGAATACCTCCCAATCGCAAGATATTGACATCGTTTATGCAATATCGCAACATCTCTTTACGGTTATCAAAAATTCCTGATGCAAAGCAAAGAACTTATCTTTTTCTACCTCCTTCATCGCCGTATAACCATATAACTCAGGTGGTGGATATTTTTTTTTTTTTTTTTTTTTTTAAAATCAATCTTAACAAACCTAGGGTAAAAATAATTAACCGGGAATTCAAGTTAATCATGAATTATCATTGCATGGGATTGTTCATCCAGTGTTATTGGAACAAGCTCCATGTTTAAATGAGATGGCTCAACCTCTTTTAGTATCTCTTTCACATCATATAGTGACCCCTTAACTGTGTTAATTGCTGTTTTAATAAAGGAGAGAAAAATTCTTGAAATTCTTAACAATATAATAGCTGTTGCAATAAAAAAGAACCATCTGATTGCCCCCTGTGTCCAAGAGGGAAGAAATCCCATTATATATTCCTGAGGATGAACAAAGAGATCATAAAGTCCAGTGTCTGATGAGCCGGAAAAATCATTTGAAATTGAGGTATCGAAAGTTATAGGAGACCAGCTATCTCCTCTTGACCATTGAGCTTTTCCTTTCAGATCATAAAGAGGTTTGGAATCTAAAAGATAATCAGAGTCTCGTTGAGAGGGAGGTAAAGAAAATTCTGTCTTAGACAAAACTGAGCCTGTTATAATCTCAAATGATGATCCATCAAAGAACGGAATGAGAAATGAATCAGTTACTGTGGGAGATTTTGGTTTTGTAATGTTTAATACTACCTTACCTGATGAAGACTCAATATAATATGTCCGTTCCTTATTCGGACTTGAATATATTTTTAGATAGTTATTATAAAATTCAAATGGTTCTTCAAACCAAAATTCAAAAAGTTGCCGTCCTTTATTAATTAAGAGTTAAGTATTATATTATTAAGTATTAAGAGCTAACGGACGCCATAGTGTCTCCATCACCCCCAACTGCCGAGGCTAATAGTTCAAAAGTGTTCTGAAATGTAAAAAGTTATAATTATTGGCAGAAAGTAAAAGCGGATATTAAGAAACTCCCTCATGAATCGAATACCTCCCAATCGCAAGATATTGACATCGTTTATGCAATATCGCAACATCTCTTTACGGTTATCAAAAATTCCTGATGCAAAGCAAAGAACTTATCTTTTTCTACCTCCTTCATCGCCGTATAACCATATAACTCAGGTGGTGGATATTTTTTTTTTTTTTTTTTTTTTTAAAATCAATCTTAACAAACCTAGGGTAAAAATAATTAACCGGGAATTCAAGTTAATCATGAATTATCATTGCATGGGATTGTTCATCCAGTGTTATTGGAACAAGCTCCATGTTTAAATGAGATGGCTCAACCTCTTTTAGTATCTCTTTCACATCATATAGTGACCCCTTAACTGTGTTAATTGCTGTTTTAATAAAGGAGAGAAAAATTCTTGAAATTCTTAACAATATAATAGCTGTTGCAATAAAAAAGAACCATCTGATTGCCCCCTGTGTCCAAGAGGGAAGAAATCCCATTATATATTCCTGAGGATGAACAAAGAGATCATAAAGTCCAGTGTCTGATGAGCCGGAAAAATCATTTGAAATTGAGGTATCGAAAGTTATAGGAGACCAGCTATCTCCTCTTGACCATTGAGCTTTTCCTTTCAGATCATAAAGAGGTTTGGAATCTAAAAGATAATCAGAGTCTCGTTGAGAGGGAGGTAAAGAAAATTCTGTCTTAGACAAAACTGAGCCTGTTATAATCTCAAATGATGATCCATCAAAGAACGGAATGAGAAATGAATCAGTTACTGTGGGAGATTTTGGTTTTGTAATGTTTAATACTACCTTACCTGATGAAGACTCAATATAATATGTCCGTTCCTTATTCGGACTTGAATATATTTTTAGATAGTTATTATAAAATTCAAATGGTTCTTCAAACCAAAATTCAAAAAGTTGCCGTCCTTTATTAATTAAGAGTTAAGTATTATATTATTAAGTATTAAGAGCTAACGGACGCCATAGTGTCTCCATCACCCCCAACTGCCGAGGCTAATAGTTCAAAAGTGTTCTGAAATGTAAAAAGTTATAATTATTGGCAGAAAGTAAAAGCGGATATTAAGAAACTCCCTCATGAATCGAATACCTCCCAATCGCAAGATATTGACATCGTTTATGCAATATCGCAACATCTCTTTACGGTTATCAAAAATTCCTGATGCAAAGCAAAGAACTTATCTTTTTCTACCTCCTTCATCGCCGTATAACCATATAACTCAGGTGGTGGATATTTTTTTTTTTTTTTTTTTTTTTTAAAATCAATCTTAACAAACCTAGGGTAAAAATAATTAACCGGGAATTCAAGTTAATCATGAATTATCATTGCATGGGATTGTTCATCCAGTGTTATTGGAACAAGCTCCATGTTTAAATGAGATGGCTCAACCTCTTTTAGTATCTCTTTCACATCATATAGTGACCCCTTAACTGTGTTAATTGCTGTTTTAATAAAGGAGAGAAAAATTCTTGAAATTCTTAACAATATAATAGCTGTTGCAATAAAAAAGAACCATCTGATTGCCCCCTGTGTCCAAGAGGGAAGAAATCCCATTATATATTCCTGAGGATGAACAAAGAGATCATAAAGTCCAGTGTCTGATGAGCCGGAAAAATCATTTGAAATTGAGGTATCGAAAGTTATAGGAGACCAGCTATCTCCTCTTGACCATTGAGCTTTTCCTTTCAGATCATAAAGAGGTTTGGAATCTAAAAGATAATCAGAGTCTCGTTGAGAGGGAGGTAAAGAAAATTCTGTCTTAGACAAAACTGAGCCTGTTATAATCTCAAATGATGATCCATCAAAGAACGGAATGAGAAATGAATCAGTTACTGTGGGAGATTTTGGTTTTGTAATGTTTAATACTACCTTACCTGATGAAGACTCAATATAATATGTCCGTTCCTTATTCGGACTTGAATATATTTTTAGATAGTTATTATAAAATTCAAATGGTTCTTCAAACCAAAATTCAAAAAGTTGCCGTCCTTTATTAATTAAGAGTTAAGTATTATATTATTAAGTATTAAGAGCTAACGGACGCCATAGTGTCTCCATCACCCCCAACTGCCGAGGCTAATAGTTCAAAAGTGTTCTGAAATGTAAAAAGTTATAATTATTGGCAGAAAGTAAAAGCGGATATTAAGAAACTCCCTCATGAATCGAATACCTCCCAATCGCAAGATATTGACATCGTTTATGCAATATCGCAACATCTCTTTACGGTTATCAAAAATTCCTGATGCAAAGCAAAGAACTTATCTTTTTCTACCTCCTTCATCGCCGTATAACCATATAACTCAGGTGGTGGATATTTTTTTTTTTTTTTTTTTTTTTAAAATCAATCTTAACAAACCTAGGGTAAAAATAATTAACCGGGAATTCAAGTTAATCATGAATTATCATTGCATGGGATTGTTCATCCAGTGTTATTGGAACAAGCTCCATGTTTAAATGAGATGGCTCAACCTCTTTTAGTATCTCTTTCACATCATATAGTGACCCCTTAACTGTGTTAATTGCTGTTTTAATAAAGGAGAGAAAAATTCTTGAAATTCTTAACAATATAATAGCTGTTGCAATAAAAAAGAACCATCTGATTGCCCCCTGTGTCCAAGAGGGAAGAAATCCCATTATATATTCCTGAGGATGAACAAAGAGATCATAAAGTCCAGTGTCTGATGAGCCGGAAAAATCATTTGAAATTGAGGTATCGAAAGTTATAGGAGACCAGCTATCTCCTCTTGACCATTGAGCTTTTCCTTTCAGATCATAAAGAGGTTTGGAATCTAAAAGATAATCAGAGTCTCGTTGAGAGGGAGGTAAAGAAAATTCTGTCTTAGACAAAACTGAGCCTGTTATAATCTCAAATGATGATCCATCAAAGAACGGAATGAGAAATGAATCAGTTACTGTGGGAGATTTTGGTTTTGTAATGTTTAATACTACCTTACCTGATGAAGACTCAATATAATATGTCCGTTCCTTATTCGGACTTGAATATATTTTTAGATAGTTATTATAAAATTCAAATGGTTCTTCAAACCAAAATTCAAAAAGTTGCCGTCCTTTATTAATTAAGAGTTAAGTATTATATTATTAAGTATTAAGAGCTAACGGACGCCATAGTGTCTCCATCACCCCCAACTGCCGAGGCTAATAGTTCAAAAGTGTTCTGAAATGTAAAAAGTTATAATTATTGGCAGAAAGTAAAAGCGGATATTAAGAAACTCCCTCATGAATCGAATACCTCCCAATCGCAAGATATTGACATCGTTTATGCAATATCGCAACATCTCTTTACGGTTATCAAAAATTCCTGATGCAAAGCAAAGAACTTATCTTTTTCTACCTCCTTCATCGCCGTATAACCATATAACTCAGGTGGTGGATATTTTTTTTTTTTTTTTTTTTTTTAAAATCAATCTTAACAAACCTAGGGTAAAAATAATTAACCGGGAATTCAAGTTAATCATGAATTATCATTGCATGGGATTGTTCATCCAGTGTTATTGGAACAAGCTCCATGTTTAAATGAGATGGCTCAACCTCTTTTAGTATCTCTTTCACATCATATAGTGACCCCTTAACTGTGTTAATTGCTGTTTTAATAAAGGAGAGAAAAATTCTTGAAATTCTTAACAATATAATAGCTGTTGCAATAAAAAAGAACCATCTGATTGCCCCCTGTGTCCAAGAGGGAAGAAATCCCATTATATATTCCTGAGGATGAACAAAGAGATCATAAAGTCCAGTGTCTGATGAGCCGGAAAAATCATTTGAAATTGAGGTATCGAAAGTTATAGGAGACCAGCTATCTCCTCTTGACCATTGAGCTTTTCCTTTCAGATCATAAAGAGGTTTGGAATCTAAAAGATAATCAGAGTCTCGTTGAGAGGGAGGTAAAGAAAATTCTGTCTTAGACAAAACTGAGCCTGTTATAATCTCAAATGATGATCCATCAAAGAACGGAATGAGAAATGAATCAGTTACTGTGGGAGATTTTGGTTTTGTAATGTTTAATACTACCTTACCTGATGAAGACTCAATATAATATGTCCGTTCCTTATTCGGACTTGAATATATTTTTAGATAGTTATTATAAAATTCAAATGGTTCTTCAAACCAAAATTCAAAAAGTTGCCGTCCTTTATTAATTAAGAGTTAAGTATTATATTATTAAGTATTAAGAGCTAACGGACGCCATAGTGTCTCCATCACCCCCAACTGCCGAGGCTAATAGTTCAAAAGTGTTCTGAAATGTAAAAAGTTATAATTATTGGCAGAAAGTAAAAGCGGATATTAAGAAACTCCCTCATGAATCGAATACCTCCCAATCGCAAGATATTGACATCGTTTATGCAATATCGCAACATCTCTTTACGGTTATCAAAAATTCCTGATGCAAAGCAAAGAACTTATCTTTTTCTACCTCCTTCATCGCCGTATAACCATATAACTCAGGTGGTGGATATTTTTTTTTTTTTTTTTTTTTTTAAAATCAATCTTAACAAACCTAGGGTAAAAATAATTAACCGGGAATTCAAGTTAATCATGAATTATCATTGCATGGGATTGTTCATCCAGTGTTATTGGAACAAGCTCCATGTTTAAATGAGATGGCTCAACCTCTTTTAGTATCTCTTTCACATCATATAGTGACCCCTTAACTGTGTTAATTGCTGTTTTAATAAAGGAGAGAAAAATTCTTGAAATTCTTAACAATATAATAGCTGTTGCAATAAAAAAGAACCATCTGATTGCCCCCTGTGTCCAAGAGGGAAGAAATCCCATTATATATTCCTGAGGATGAACAAAGAGATCATAAAGTCCAGTGTCTGATGAGCCGGAAAAATCATTTGAAATTGAGGTATCGAAAGTTATAGGAGACCAGCTATCTCCTCTTGACCATTGAGCTTTTCCTTTCAGATCATAAAGAGGTTTGGAATCTAAAAGATAATCAGAGTCTCGTTGAGAGGGAGGTAAAGAAAATTCTGTCTTAGACAAAACTGAGCCTGTTATAATCTCAAATGATGATCCATCAAAGAACGGAATGAGAAATGAATCAGTTACTGTGGGAGATTTTGGTTTTGTAATGTTTAATACTACCTTACCTGATGAAGACTCAATATAATATGTCCGTTCCTTATTCGGACTTGAATATATTTTTAGATAGTTATTATAAAATTCAAATGGTTCTTCAAACCAAAATTCAAAAAGTTGCCGTCCTTTATTAATTAAGAGTTAAGTATTATATTATTAAGTATTAAGAGCTAACGGACGCCATAGTGTCTCCATCACCCCCAACTGCCGAGGCTAATAGTTCAAAAGTGTTCTGAAATGTAAAAAGTTATAATTATTGGCAGAAAGTAAAAGCGGATATTAAGAAACTCCCTCATGAATCGAATACCTCCCAATCGCAAGATATTGACATCGTTTATGCAATATCGCAACATCTCTTTACGGTTATCAAAAATTCCTGATGCAAAGCAAAGAACTTATCTTTTTCTACCTCCTTCATCGCCGTATAACCATATAACTCAGGTGGTGGATATTTTTTTTTTTTTTTTTTTTTTTAAAATCAATCTTAACAAACCTAGGGTAAAAATAATTAACCGGGAATTCAAGTTAATCATGAATTATCATTGCATGGGATTGTTCATCCAGTGTTATTGGAACAAGCTCCATGTTTAAATGAGATGGCTCAACCTCTTTTAGTATCTCTTTCACATCATATAGTGACCCCTTAACTGTGTTAATTGCTGTTTTAATAAAGGAGAGAAAAATTCTTGAAATTCTTAACAATATAATAGCTGTTGCAATAAAAAAGAACCATCTGATTGCCCCCTGTGTCCAAGAGGGAAGAAATCCCATTATATATTCCTGAGGATGAACAAAGAGATCATAAAGTCCAGTGTCTGATGAGCCGGAAAAATCATTTGAAATTGAGGTATCGAAAGTTATAGGAGACCAGCTATCTCCTCTTGACCATTGAGCTTTTCCTTTCAGATCATAAAGAGGTTTGGAATCTAAAAGATAATCAGAGTCTCGTTGAGAGGGAGGTAAAGAAAATTCTGTCTTAGACAAAACTGAGCCTGTTATAATCTCAAATGATGATCCATCAAAGAACGGAATGAGAAATGAATCAGTTACTGTGGGAGATTTTGGTTTTGTAATGTTTAATACTACCTTACCTGATGAAGACTCAATATAATATGTCCGTTCCTTATTCGGACTTGAATATATTTTTAGATAGTTATTATAAAATTCAAATGGTTCTTCAAACCAAAATTCAAAAAGTTGCCGTCCTTTATTAATTAAGAGTTAAGTATTATATTATTAAGTATTAAGAGCTAACGGACGCCATAGTGTCTCCATCACCCCCAACTGCCGAGGCTAATAGTTCAAAAGTGTTCTGAAATGTAAAAAGTTATAATTATTGGCAGAAAGTAAAAGCGGATATTAAGAAACTCCCTCATGAATCGAATACCTCCCAATCGCAAGATATTGACATCGTTTATGCAATATCGCAACATCTCTTTACGGTTATCAAAAATTCCTGATGCAAAGCAAAGAACTTATCTTTTTCTACCTCCTTCATCGCCGTATAACCATATAACTCAGGTGGTGGATATTTTTTTTTTTTTTTTTTTTTTTAAAATCAATCTTAACAAACCTAGGGTAAAAATAATTAACCGGGAATTCAAGTTAATCATGAATTATCATTGCATGGGATTGTTCATCCAGTGTTATTGGAACAAGCTCCATGTTTAAATGAGATGGCTCAACCTCTTTTAGTATCTCTTTCACATCATATAGTGACCCCTTAACTGTGTTAATTGCTGTTTTAATAAAGGAGAGAAAAATTCTTGAAATTCTTAACAATATAATAGCTGTTGCAATAAAAAAGAACCATCTGATTGCCCCCTGTGTCCAAGAGGGAAGAAATCCCATTATATATTCCTGAGGATGAACAAAGAGATCATAAAGTCCAGTGTCTGATGAGCCGGAAAAATCATTTGAAATTGAGGTATCGAAAGTTATAGGAGACCAGCTATCTCCTCTTGACCATTGAGCTTTTCCTTTCAGATCATAAAGAGGTTTGGAATCTAAAAGATAATCAGAGTCTCGTTGAGAGGGAGGTAAAGAAAATTCTGTCTTAGACAAAACTGAGCCTGTTATAATCTCAAATGATGATCCATCAAAGAACGGAATGAGAAATGAATCAGTTACTGTGGGAGATTTTGGTTTTGTAATGTTTAATACTACCTTACCTGATGAAGACTCAATATAATATGTCCGTTCCTTATTCGGACTTGAATATATTTTTAGATAGTTATTATAAAATTCAAATGGTTCTTCAAACCAAAATTCAAAAAGTTGCCGTCCTTTATTAATTAAGAGTTAAGTATTATATTATTAAGTATTAAGAGCTAACGGACGCCATAGTGTCTCCATCACCCCCAACTGCCGAGGCTAATAGTTCAAAAGTGTTCTGAAATGTAAAAAGTTATAATTATTGGCAGAAAGTAAAAGCGGATATTAAGAAACTCCCTCATGAATCGAATACCTCCCAATCGCAAGATATTGACATCGTTTATGCAATATCGCAACATCTCTTTACGGTTATCAAAAATTCCTGATGCAAAGCAAAGAACTTATCTTTTTCTACCTCCTTCATCGCCGTATAACCATATAACTCAGGTGGTGGATATTTTTTTTTTTTTTTTTTTTTTTAAAATCAATCTTAACAAACCTAGGGTAAAAATAATTAACCGGGAATTCAAGTTAATCATGAATTATCATTGCATGGGATTGTTCATCCAGTGTTATTGGAACAAGCTCCATGTTTAAATGAGATGGCTCAACCTCTTTTAGTATCTCTTTCACATCATATAGTGACCCCTTAACTGTGTTAATTGCTGTTTTAATAAAGGAGAGAAAAATTCTTGAAATTCTTAACAATATAATAGCTGTTGCAATAAAAAAGAACCATCTGATTGCCCCCTGTGTCCAAGAGGGAAGAAATCCCATTATATATTCCTGAGGATGAACAAAGAGATCATAAAGTCCAGTGTCTGATGAGCCGGAAAAATCATTTGAAATTGAGGTATCGAAAGTTATAGGAGACCAGCTATCTCCTCTTGACCATTGAGCTTTTCCTTTCAGATCATAAAGAGGTTTGGAATCTAAAAGATAATCAGAGTCTCGTTGAGAGGGAGGTAAAGAAAATTCTGTCTTAGACAAAACTGAGCCTGTTATAATCTCAAATGATGATCCATCAAAGAACGGAATGAGAAATGAATCAGTTACTGTGGGAGATTTTGGTTTTGTAATGTTTAATACTACCTTACCTGATGAAGACTCAATATAATATGTCCGTTCCTTATTCGGACTTGAATATATTTTTAGATAGTTATTATAAAATTCAAATGGTTCTTCAAACCAAAATTCAAAAAGTTGCCGTCCTTTATTAATTAAGAGTTAAGTATTATATTATTAAGTATTAAGAGCTAACGGACGCCATAGTGTCTCCATCACCCCCAACTGCCGAGGCTAATAGTTCAAAAGTGTTCTGAAATGTAAAAAGTTATAATTATTGGCAGAAAGTAAAAGCGGATATTAAGAAACTCCCTCATGAATCGAATACCTCCCAATCGCAAGATATTGACATCGTTTATGCAATATCGCAACATCTCTTTACGGTTATCAAAAATTCCTGATGCAAAGCAAAGAACTTATCTTTTTCTACCTCCTTCATCGCCGTATAACCATATAACTCAGGTGGTGGATATTTTTTTTTTTTTTTTTTTTTTTAAAATCAATCTTAACAAACCTAGGGTAAAAATAATTAACCGGGAATTCAAGTTAATCATGAATTATCATTGCATGGGATTGTTCATCCAGTGTTATTGGAACAAGCTCCATGTTTAAATGAGATGGCTCAACCTCTTTTAGTATCTCTTTCACATCATATAGTGACCCCTTAACTGTGTTAATTGCTGTTTTAATAAAGGAGAGAAAAATTCTTAAAATTCTTAACAATATAATAGCTGTTGCAATAAAAAAGAACCATCTGATTGCCCCCTGTGTCCAAGAGGGAAGAAATCCCATTATATATTCCTGAGGATGAACAAAGAGATCATAAAGTCCAGTGTCTGATGAGCCGGAAAAATCATTTGAAATTGAGGTATCGAAAGTTATAGGAGACCAGCTATCTCCTCTTGACCATTGAGCTTTTCCTTTCAGATCATAAAGAGGTTTGGAATCTAAAAGATAATCAGAGTCTCGTTGAGAGGGAGGTAAAGAAAATTCTGTCTTAGACAAAACTGAGCCTGTTATAATCTCAAATGATGATCCATCAAAGAACGGAATGAGAAATGAATCAGTTACTGTGGGAGATTTTGGTTTTGTAATGTTTAATACTACCTTACCTGATGAAGACTCAATATAATATGTCCGTTCCTTATTCGGACTTGAATATATTTTTAGATAGTTATTATAAAATTCAAATGGTTCTTCAAACCAAAATTCAAAAAGTTGCCGTCCTTTATTAATTAAGAGTTAAGTATTATATTATTAAGTATTAAGAGCTAACGGACGCCATAGTGTCTCCATCACCCCCAACTGCCGAGGCTAATAGTTCAAAAGTGTTCTGAAATGTAAAAAGTTATAATTATTGGCAGAAAGTAAAAGCGGATATTAAGAAACTCTCTCATGAATCGAATACCTCCCAATCGCAAGATATTGACATCGTTTATGCAATATCGCAACATCTCTTTACGGTTATCAAAAATTCCTGATGCAAAGCAAAGAACTTATCTTTTTCTACCTCCTTCATCGCCGTATAACCATATAACTCAGGTGGTGGATATTTTTTTTTTTTTTTTTTTTTTTAAAATCAATCTTAACAAACCTAGGGTAAAAATAATTAACCGGGAATTCAAGTTAATCATGAATTATCATTGCATGGGATTGTTCATCCAGTGTTATTGGAACAAGCTCCATGTTTAAATGAGATGGCTCAACCTCTTTTAGTATCTCTTTCACATCATATAGTGACCCCTTAACTGTGTTAATTGCTGTTTTAATAAAGGAGAGAAAAATTCTTGAAATTCTTAACAATATAATAGCTGTTGCAATAAAAAAGAACCATCTGATTGCCCCCTGTGTCCAAGAGGGAAGAAATCCCATTATATATTCCTGAGGATGAACAAAGAGATCATAAAGTCCAGTGTCTGATGAGCCGGAAAAATCATTTGAAATTGAGGTATCGAAAGTTATAGGAGACCAGCTATCTCCTCTTGACCATTGAGCTTTTCCTTTCAGATCATAAAGAGGTTTGGAATCTAAAAGATAATCAGAGTCTCGTTGAGAGGGAGGTAAAGAAAATTCTGTCTTAGACAAAACTGAGCCTGTTATAATCTCAAATGATGATCCATCAAAGAACGGAATGAGAAATGAATCAGTTACTGTGGGAGATTTTGGTTTTGTAATGTTTAATACTACCTTACCTGATGAAGACTCAATATAATATGTCCGTTCCTTATTCGGACTTGAATATATTTTTAGATAGTTATTATAAAATTCAAATGGTTCTTCAAACCAAAATTCAAAAAGTTGCCGTCCTTTATTAATTAAGAGTTAAGTATTATATTATTAAGTATTAAGAGCTAACGGACGCCATAGTGTCTCCATCACCCCCAACTGCCGAGGCTAATAGTTCAAAAGTGTTCTGAAATGTAAAAAGTTATAATTATTGGCAGAAAGTAAAAGCGGATATTAAGAAACTCCCTCATGAATCGAATACCTCCCAATCGCAAGATATTGACATCGTTTATGCAATATCGCAACATCTCTTTACGGTTATCAAAAATTCCTGATGCAAAGCAAAGAACTTATCTTTTTCTACCTCCTTCATCGCCGTATAACCATATAACTCAGGTGGTGGATATTTTTTTTTTTTTTTTTTTTTTTAAAATCAATCTTAACAAACCTAGGGTAAAAATAATTAACCGGGAATTCAAGTTAATCATGAATTATCATTGCATGGGATTGTTCATCCAGTGTTATTGGAACAAGCTCCATGTTTAAATGAGATGGCTCAACCTCTTTTAGTATCTCTTTCACATCATATAGTGACCCCTTAACTGTGTTAATTGCTGTTTTAATAAAGGAGAGAAAAATTCTTGAAATTCTTAACAATATAATAGCTGTTGCAATAAAAAAGAACCATCTGATTGCCCCCTGTGTCCAAGAGGGAAGAAATCCCATTATATATTCCTGAGGATGAACAAAGAGATCATAAAGTCCAGTGTCTGATGAGCCGGAAAAATCATTTGAAATTGAGGTATCGAAAGTTATAGGAGACCAGCTATCTCCTCTTGACCATTGAGCTTTTCCTTTCAGATCATAAAGAGGTTTGGAATCTAAAAGATAATCAGAGTCTCGTTGAGAGGGAGGTAAAGAAAATTCTGTCTTAGACAAAACTGAGCCTGTTATAATCTCAAATGATGATCCATCAAAGAACGGAATGAGAAATGAATCAGTTACTGTGGGAGATTTTGGTTTTGTAATGTTTAATACTACCTTACCTGATGAAGACTCAATATAATATGTCCGTTCCTTATTCGGACTTGAATATATTTTTAGATAGTTATTATAAAATTCAAATGGTTCTTCAAACCAAAATTCAAAAAGTTGCCGTCCTTTATTAATTAAGAGTTAAGTATTATATTATTAAGTATTAAGAGCTAACGGACGCCATAGTGTCTCCATCACCCCCAACTGCCGAGGCTAATAGTTCAAAAGTGTTCTGAAATGTAAAAAGTTATAATTATTGGCAGAAAGTAAAAGCGGATATTAAGAAACTCCCTCATGAATCGAATACCTCCCAATCGCAAGATATTGACATCGTTTATGCAATATCGCAACATCTCTTTACGGTTATCAAAAATTCCTGATGCAAAGCAAAGAACTTATCTTTTTCTACCTCCTTCATCGCCGTATAACCATATAACTCAGGTGGTGGATATTTTTTTTTTTTTTTTTTTTTTTAAATCAATCTTAACAAACCTAGGGTAAAAATAATTAACCGGGAATTCAAGTTAATCATGAATTATCATTGCATGGGATTGTTCATCCAGTGTTATTGGAACAAGCTCCATGTTTAAATGAGATGGCTCAACCTCTTTTAGTATCTCTTTCACATCATATAGTGACCCCTTAACTGTGTTAATTGCTGTTTTAATAAAGGAGAGAAAAATTCTTGAAATTCTTAACAATATAATAGCTGTTGCAATAAAAAAGAACCATCTGATTGCCCCCTGTGTCCAAGAGGGAAGAAATCCCATTATATATTCCTGAGGATGAACAAAGAGATCATAAAGTCCAGTGTCTGATGAGCCGGAAAAATCATTTGAAATTGAGGTATCGAAAGTTATAGGAGACCAGCTATCTCCTCTTGACCATTGAGCTTTTCCTTTCAGATCATAAAGAGGTTTGGAATCTAAAAGATAATCAGAGTCTCGTTGAGAGGGAGGTAAAGAAAATTCTGTCTTAGACAAAACTGAGCCTGTTATAATCTCAAATGATGATCCATCAAAGAACGGAATGAGAAATGAATCAGTTACTGTGGGAGATTTTGGTTTTGTAATGTTTAATACTACCTTACCTGATGAAGACTCAATATAATATGTCCGTTCCTTATTCGGACTTGAATATATTTTTAGATAGTTATTATAAAATTCAAATGGTTCTTCAAACCAAAATTCAAAAAGTTGCCGTCCTTTATTAATTAAGAGTTAAGTATTATATTATTAAGTATTAAGAGCTAACGGACGCCATAGTGTCTCCATCACCCCCAACTGCCGAGGCTAATAGTTCAAAAGTGTTCTGAAATGTAAAAAGTTATAATTATTGGCA
Source organism: Beris morrisii (assembly GCA_951812415.1). Taxonomy (NCBI): domain Eukaryota; kingdom Metazoa; phylum Arthropoda; class Insecta; order Diptera; family Stratiomyidae; genus Beris; species Beris morrisii. The sequence goes on along the minus strand of OX638313.1, from coordinate 50,321,811 downwards.
GAAAGTAAAAGCGGATATTAAGAAACTCCCTCATGAATCGAATACCTCCCAATCGCAAGATATTGACATCGTTTATGCAATATCGCAACATCTCTTTACGGTTATCAAAAATTCCTGATGCAAAGCAAAGAACTTATCTTTTTCTACCTCCTTCATCGCCGTATAACCATATAACTCAGGTGGTGGATATTTTTTTTTTTTTTTTTTTTTTTTAAATCAATCTTAACAAACCTAGGGTAAAAATAATTAACCGGGAATTCAAGTTAATCATGAATTATCATTGCATGGGATTGTTCATCCAGTGTTATTGGAACAAGCTCCATGTTTAAATGAGATGGCTCAACCTCTTTTAGTATCTCTTTCACATCATATAGTGACCCCTTAACTGTGTTAATTGCTGTTTTAATAAAGGAGAGAAAAATTCTTGAAATTCTTAACAATATAATAGCTGTTGCAATAAAAAAGAACCATCTGATTGCCCCCTGTGTCCAAGAGGGAAGAAATCCCATTATATATTCCTGAGGATGAACAAAGAGATCATAAAGTCCAGTGTCTGATGAGCCGGAAAAATCATTTGAAATTGAGGTATCGAAAGTTATAGGAGACCAGCTATCTCCTCTTGACCATTGAGCTTTTCCTTTCAGATCATAAAGAGGTTTGGAATCTAAAAGATAATCAGAGTCTCGTTGAGAGGGAGGTAAAGAAAATTCTGTCTTAGACAAAACTGAGCCTGTTATAATCTCAAATGATGATCCATCAAAGAACGGAATGAGAAATGAATCAGTTACTGTGGGAGATTTTGGTTTTGTAATGTTTAATACTACCTTACCTGATGAAGACTCAATATAATATGTCCGTTCCTTATTCGGACTTGAATATATTTTTAGATAGTTATTATAAAATTCAAATGGTTCTTCAAACCAAAATTCAAAAAGTTGCCGTCCTTTATTAATTAAGAGTTAAGTATTATATTATTAAGTATTAAGAGCTAACGGACGCCATAGTGTCTCCATCACCCCCAACTGCCGAGGCTAATAGTTCAAAAGTGTTCTGAAATGTAAAAAGTTATAATTATTGGCAGAAAGTAAAAGCGGATATTAAGAAACTCCCTCATGAATCGAATACCTCCCAATCGCAAGATATTGACATCGTTTATGCAATATCGCAACATCTCTTTACGGTTATCAAAAATTCCTGATGCAAAGCAAAGAACTTATCTTTTTCTACCTCCTTCATCGCCGTATAACCATATAACTCAGGTGGTGGATATTTTTTTTTTTTTTTTTTTTTTTAAATCAATCTTAACAAACCTAGGGTAAAAATAATTAACCGGGAATTCAAGTTAATCATGAATTATCATTGCATGGGATTGTTCATCCAGTGTTATTGGAACAAGCTCCATGTTTAAATGAGATGGCTCAACCTCTTTTAGTATCTCTTTCACATCATATAGTGACCCCTTAACTGTGTTAATTGCTGTTTTAATAAAGGAGAGAAAAATTCTTGAAATTCTTAACAATATAATAGCTGTTGCAATAAAAAAGAACCATCTGATTGCCCCCTGTGTCCAAGAGGGAAGAAATCCCATTATATATTCCTGAGGATGAACAAAGAGATCATAAAGTCCAGTGTCTGATGAGCCGGAAAAATCATTTGAAATTGAGGTATCGAAAGTTATAGGAGACCAGCTATCTCCTCTTGACCATTGAGCTTTTCCTTTCAAATCATAAAGAGGTTTGGAATCTAAAAGATAATCAGAGTCTCGTTGAGAGGGAGGTAAAGAAAATTCTGTCTTAGACAAAACTGAGCCTGTTATAATCTCAAATGATGATCCATCAAAGAACGGAATGAGAAATGAATCAGTTACTGTGGGAGATTTTGGTTTTGTAATGTTTAATACTACCTTACCTGATGAAGACTCAATATAATATGTCCGTTCCTTATTCGGACTTGAATATATTTTTAGATAGTTATTATAAAATTCAAATGGTTCTTCAAACCAAAATTCAAAAAGTTGCCGTCCTTTATTAATTAAGAGTTAAGTATTATATTATTAAGTATTAAGAGCTAACGGACGCCATAGTGTCTCCATCACCCCCAACTGCCGAGGCTAATAGTTCAAAAGTGTTCTGAAATGTAAAAAGTTATAATTATTGGCAGAAAGTAAAAGCGGATATTAAGAAACTCCCTCATGAATCGAATACCTCCCAATCGCAAGATATTGACATCGTTTATGCAATATCGCAACATCTCTTTACGGTTATCAAAAATTCCTGATGCAAAGCAAAGAACTTATCTTTTTCTACCTCCTTCATCGCCGTATAACCATATAACTCAGGTGGTGGATATTTTTTTTTTTTTTTTTTTTTTTAAAATCAATCTTAACAAACCTAGGGTAAAAATAATTAACCGGGAATTCAAGTTAATCATGAATTATCATTGCATGGGATTGTTCATCCAGTGTTATTGGAACAAGCTCCATGTTTAAATGAGATGGCTCAACCTCTTTTAGTATCTCTTTCACATCATATAGTGACCCCTTAACTGTGTTAATTGCTGTTTTAATAAAGGAGAGAAAAATTCTTGAAATTCTTAACAATATAATAGCTGTTGCAATAAAAAAGAACCATCTGATTGCCCCCTGTGTCCAAGAGGGAAGAAATCCCATTATATATTCCTGAGGATGAACAAAGAGATCATAAAGTCCAGTGTCTGATGAGCCGGAAAAATCATTTGAAATTGAGGTATCGAAAGTTATAGGAGACCAGCTATCTCCTCTTGACCATTGAGCTTTTCCTTTCAGATCATAAAGAGGTTTGGAATCTAAAAGATAATCAGAGTCTCGTTGAGAGGGAGGTAAAGAAAATTCTGTCTTAGACAAAACTGAGCCTGTTATAATCTCAAATGATGATCCATCAAAGAACGGAATGAGAAATGAATCAGTTACTGTGGGAGATTTTGGTTTTGTAATGTTTAATACTACCTTACCTGATGAAGACTCAATATAATATGTCCGTTCCTTATTCGGACTTGAATATATTTTTAGATAGTTATTATAAAATTCAAATGGTTCTTCAAACCAAAATTCAAAAAGTTGCCGTCCTTTATTAATTAAGAGTTAAGTATTATATTATTAAGTATTAAGAGCTAACGGACGCCATAGTGTCTCCATCACCCCCAACTGCCGAGGCTAATAGTTCAAAAGTGTTCTGAAATGTAAAAAGTTATAATTATTGGCAGAAAGTAAAAGCGGATATTAAGAAACTCCCTCATGAATCGAATACCTCCCAATCGCAAGATATTGACATCGTTTATGCAATATCGCAACATCTCTTTACGGTTATCAAAAATTCCTGATGCAAAGCAAAGAACTTATCTTTTTCTACCTCCTTCATCGCCGTATAACCATATAACTCAGGTGGTGGATATTTTTTTTTTTTTTTTTTTTTTTAAATCAATCTTAACAAACCTAGGGTAAAAATAATTAACCGGGAATTCAAGTTAATCATGAATTATCATTGCATGGGATTGTTCATCCAGTGTTATTGGAACAAGCTCCATGTTTAAATGAGATGGCTCAACCTCTTTTAGTATCTCTTTCACATCATATAGTGACCCCTTAACTGTGTTAATTGCTGTTTTAATAAAGGAGAGAAAAATTCTTGAAATTCTTAACAATATAATAGCTGTTGCAATAAAAAAGAACCATCTGATTGCCCCCTGTGTCCAAGAGGGAAGAAATCCCATTATATATTCCTGAGGATGAACAAAGAGATCATAAAGTCCAGTGTCTGATGAGCCGGAAAAATCATTTGAAATTGAGGTATCGAAAGTTATAGGAGACCAGCTATCTCCTCTTGACCATTGAGCTTTTCCTTTCAGATCATAAAGAGGTTTGGAATCTAAAAGATAATCAGAGTCTCGTTGAGAGGGAGGTAAAGAAAATTCTGTCTTAGACAAAACTGAGCCTGTTATAATCTCAAATGATGATCCATCAAAGAACGGAATGAGAAATGAATCAGTTACTGTGGGAGATTTTGGTTTTGTAATGTTTAATACTACCTTACCTGATGAAGACTCAATATAATATGTCCGTTCCTTATTCGGACTTGAATATATTTTTAGATAGTTATTATAAAATTCAAATGGTTCTTCAAACCAAAATTCAAAAAGTTGCCGTCCTTTATTAATTAAGAGTTAAGTATTATATTATTAAGTATTAAGAGCTAACGGACGCCATAGTGTCTCCATCACCCCCAACTGCCGAGGCTAATAGTTCAAAAGTGTTCTGAAATGTAAAAAGTTATAATTATTGGCAGAAAGTAAAAGCGGATATTAAGAAACTCCCTCATGAATCGAATACCTCCCAATCGCAAGATATTGACATCGTTTATGCAATATCGCAACATCTCTTTACGGTTATCAAAAATTCCTGATGCAAAGCAAAGAACTTATCTTTTTCTACCTCCTTCATCGCCGTATAACCATATAACTCAGGTGGTGGATATTTTTTTTTTTTTTTTTTTTTTTTAAATCAATCTTAACAAACCTAGGGTAAAAATAATTAACCGGGAATTCAAGTTAATCATGAATTATCATTGCATGGGATTGTTCATCCAGTGTTATTGGAACAAGCTCCATGTTTAAATGAGATGGCTCAACCTCTTTTAGTATCTCTTTCACATCATATAGTGACCCCTTAACTGTGTTAATTGCTGTTTTAATAAAGGAGAGAAAAATTCTTGAAATTCTTAACAATATAATAGCTGTTGCAATAAAAAAGAACCATCTGATTGCCCCCTGTGTCCAAGAGGGAAGAAATCCCATTATATATTCCTGAGGATGAACAAAGAGATCATAAAGTCCAGTGTCTGATGAGCCGGAAAAATCATTTGAAATTGAGGTATCGAAAGTTATAGGAGACCAGCTATCTCCTCTTGACCATTGAGCTTTTCCTTTCAGATCATAAAGAGGTTTGGAATCTAAAAGATAATCAGAGTCTCGTTGAGAGGGAGGTAAAGAAAATTCTGTCTTAGACAAAACTGAGCCTGTTATAATCTCAAATGATGATCCATCAAAGAACGGAATGAGAAATGAATCAGTTACTGTGGGAGATTTTGGTTTTGTAATGTTTAATACTACCTTACCTGATGAAGACTCAATATAATATGTCCGTTCCTTATTCGGACTTGAATATATTTTTAGATAGTTATTATAAAATTCAAATGGTTCTTCAAACCAAAATTCAAAAAGTTGCCGTCCTTTATTAATTAAGAGTTAAGTATTATATTATTAAGTATTAAGAGCTAACGGACGCCATAGTGTCTCCATCACCCCCAACTGCCGAGGCTAATAGTTCAAAAGTGTTCTGAAATGTAAAAAGTTATAATTATTGGCAGAAAGTAAAAGCGGATATTAAGAAACTCCCTCATGAATCGAATACCTCCCAATCGCAAGATATTGACATCGTTTATGCAATATCGCAACATCTCTTTACGGTTATCAAAAATTCCTGATGCAAAGCAAAGAACTTATCTTTTTCTACCTCCTTCATCGCCGTATAACCATATAACTCAGGTGGTGGATATTTTTTTTTTTTTTTTTTTTTTTAAATCAATCTTAACAAACCTAGGGTAAAAATAATTAACCGGGAATTCAAGTTAATCATGAATTATCATTGCATGGGATTGTTCATCCAGTGTTATTGGAACAAGCTCCATGTTTAAATGAGATGGCTCAACCTCTTTTAGTATCTCTTTCACATCATATAGTGACCCCTTAACTGTGTTAATTGCTGTTTTAATAAAGGAGAGAAAAATTCTTGAAATTCTTAACAATATAATAGCTGTTGCAATAAAAAAGAACCATCTGATTGCCCCCTGTGTCCAAGAGGGAAGAAATCCCATTATATATTCCTGAGGATGAACAAAGAGATCATAAAGTCCAGTGTCTGATGAGCCGGAAAAATCATTTGAAATTGAGGTATCGAAAGTTATAGGAGACCAGCTATCTCCTCTTGACCATTGAGCTTTTCCTTTCAGATCATAAAGAGGTTTGGAATCTAAAAGATAATCAGAGTCTCGTTGAGAGGGAGGTAAAGAAAATTCTGTCTTAGACAAAACTGAGCCTGTTATAATCTCAAATGATGATCCATCAAAGAACGGAATGAGAAATGAATCAGTTACTGTGGGAGATTTTGGTTTTGTAATGTTTAATACTACCTTACCTGATGAAGACTCAATATAATATGTCCGTTCCTTATTCGGACTTGAATATATTTTTAGATAGTTATTATAAAATTCAAATGGTTCTTCAAACCAAAATTCAAAAAGTTGCCGTCCTTTATTAATTAAGAGTTAAGTATTATATTATTAAGTATTAAGAGCTAACGGACGCCATAGTGTCTCCATCACCCCCAACTGCCGAGGCTAATAGTTCAAAAGTGTTCTGAAATGTAAAAAGTTATAATTATTGGCAGAAAGTAAAAGCGGATATTAAGAAACTCCCTCATGAATCGAATACCTCCCAATCGCAAGATATTGACATCGTTTATGCAATATCGCAACATCTCTTTACGGTTATCAAAAATTCCTGATGCAAAGCAAAGAACTTATCTTTTTCTACCTCCTTCATCGCCGTATAACCATATAACTCAGGTGGTGGATATTTTTTTTTTTTTTTTTTTTTTTAAATCAATCTTAACAAACCTAGGGTAAAAATAATTAACCGGGAATTCAAGTTAATCATGAATTATCATTGCATGGGATTGTTCATCCAGTGTTATTGGAACAAGCTCCATGTTTAAATGAGATGGCTCAACCTCTTTTAGTATCTCTTTCACATCATATAGTGACCCCTTAACTGTGTTAATTGCTGTTTTAATAAAGGAGAGAAAAATTCTTGAAATTCTTAACAATATAATAGCTGTTGCAATAAAAAAGAACCATCTGATTGCCCCCTGTGTCCAAGAGGGAAGAAATCCCATTATATATTCCTGAGGATGAACAAAGAGATCATAAAGTCCAGTGTCTGATGAGCCGGAAAAATCATTTGAAATTGAGGTATCGAAAGTTATAGGAGACCAGCTATCTCCTCTTGACCATTGAGCTTTTCCTTTCAGATCATAAAGAGGTTTGGAATCTAAAAGATAATCAGAGTCTCGTTGAGAGGGAGGTAAAGAAAATTCTGTCTTAGACAAAACTGAGCCTGTTATAATCTCAAATGATGATCCATCAAAGAACGGAATGAGAAATGAATCAGTTACTGTGGGAGATTTTGGTTTTGTAATGTTTAATACTACCTTACCTGATGAAGACTCAATATAATATGTCCGTTCCTTATTCGGACTTGAATATATTTTTAGATAGTTATTATAAAATTCAAATGGTTCTTCAAACCAAAATTCAAAAAGTTGCCGTCCTTTATTAATTAAGAGTTAAGTATTATATTATTAAGTATTAAGAGCTAACGGACGCCATAGTGTCTCCATCACCCCCAACTGCCGAGGCTAATAGTTCAAAAGTGTTCTGAAATGTAAAAAGTTATAATTATTGGCAGAAAGTAAAAGCGGATATTAAGAAACTCCCTCATGAATCGAATACCTCCCAATCGCAAGATATTGACATCGTTTATGCAATATCGCAACATCTCTTTACGGTTATCAAAAATTCCTGATGCAAAGCAAAGAACTTATCTTTTTCTACCTCCTTCATCGCCGTATAACCATATAACTCAGGTGGTGGATATTTTTTTTTTTTTTTTTTTTTTTAAAATCAATCTTAACAAACCTAGGGTAAAAATAATTAACCGGGAATTCAAGTTAATCATGAATTATCATTGCATGGGATTGTTCATCCAGTGTTATTGGAACAAGCTCCATGTTTAAATGAGATGGCTCAACCTCTTTTAGTATCTCTTTCACATCATATAGTGACCCCTTAACTGTGTTAATTGCTGTTTTAATAAAGGAGAGAAAAATTCTTGAAATTCTTAACAATATAATAGCTGTTGCAATAAAAAAGAACCATCTGATTGCCCCCTGTGTCCAAGAGGGAAGAAATCCCATTATATATTCCTGAGGATGAACAAAGAGATCATAAAGTCCAGTGTCTGATGAGCCGGAAAAATCATTTGAAATTGAGGTATCGAAAGTTATAGGAGACCAGCTATCTCCTCTTGACCATTGAGCTTTTCCTTTCAGATCATAAAGAGGTTTGGAATCTAAAAGATAATCAGAGTCTCGTTGAGAGGGAGGTAAAGAAAATTCTGTCTTAGACAAAACTGAGCCTGTTATAATCTCAAATGATGATCCATCAAAGAACGGAATGAGAAATGAATCAGTTACTGTGGGAGATTTTGGTTTTGTAATGTTTAATACTACCTTACCTGATGAAGACTCAATATAATATGTCCGTTCCTTATTCGGACTTGAATATATTTTTAGATAGTTATTATAAAATTCAAATGGTTCTTCAAACCAAAATTCAAAAAGTTGCCGTCCTTTATTAATTAAGAGTTAAGTATTATATTATTAAGTATTAAGAGCTAACGGACGCCATAGTGTCTCCATCACCCCCAACTGCCGAGGCTAATAGTTCAAAAGTGTTCTGAAATGTAAAAAGTTATAATTATTGGCAGAAAGTAAAAGCGGATATTAAGAAACTCCCTCATGAATCGAATACCTCCCAATCGCAAGATATTGACATCGTTTATGCAATATCGCAACATCTCTTTACGGTTATCAAAAATTCCTGATGCAAAGCAAAGAACTTATCTTTTTCTACCTCCTTCATCGCCGTATAACCATATAACTCAGGTGGTGGATATTTTTTTTTTTTTTTTTTTTTTTTAAATCAATCTTAACAAACCTAGGGTAAAAATAATTAACCGGGAATTCAAGTTAATCATGAATTATCATTGCATGGGATTGTTCATCCAGTGTTATTGGAACAAGCTCCATGTTTAAATGAGATGGCTCAACCTCTTTTAGTATCTCTTTCACATCATATAGTGACCCCTTAACTGTGTTAATTGCTGTTTTAATAAAGGAGAGAAAAATTCTTGAAATTCTTAACAATATAATAGCTGTTGCAATAAAAAAGAACCATCTGATTGCCCCCTGTGTCCAAGAGGGAAGAAATCCCATTATATATTCCTGAGGATGAACAAAGAGATCATAAAGTCCAGTGTCTGATGAGCCGGAAAAATCATTTGAAATTGAGGTATCGAAAGTTATAGGAGACCAGCTATCTCCTCTTGACCATTGAGCTTTTCCTTTCAGATCATAAAGAGGTTTGGAATCTAAAAGATAATCAGAGTCTCGTTGAGAGGGAGGTAAAGAAAATTCTGTCTTAGACAAAACTGAGCCTGTTATAATCTCAAATGATGATCCATCAAAGAACGGAATGAGAAATGAATCAGTTACTGTGGGAGATTTTGGTTTTGTAATGTTTAATACTACCTTACCTGATGAAGACTCAATATAATATGTCCGTTCCTTATTCGGACTTGAATATATTTTTAGATAGTTATTATAAAATTCAAATGGTTCTTCAAACCAAAATTCAAAAAGTTGCCGTCCTTTATTAATTAAGAGTTAAGTATTATATTATTAAGTATTAAGAGCTAACGGACGCCATAGTGTCTCCATCACCCCCAACTGCCGAGGCTAATAGTTCAAAAGTGTTCTGAAATGTAAAAAGTTATAATTATTGGCAGAAAGTAAAAGCGGATATTAAGAAACTCCCTCATGAATCGAATACCTCCCAATCGCAAGATATTGACATCGTTTATGCAATATCGCAACATCTCTTTACGGTTATCAAAAATTCCTGATGCAAAGCAAAGAACTTATCTTTTTCTACCTCCTTCATCGCCGTATAACCATATAACTCAGGTGGTGGATATTTTTTTTTTTTTTTTTTTTTTTTAAATCAATCTTAACAAACCTAGGGTAAAAATAATTAACCGGGAATTCAAGTTAATCATGAATTATCATTGCATGGGATTGTTCATCCAGTGTTATTGGAACAAGCTCCATGTTTAAATGAGATGGCTCAACCTCTTTTAGTATCTCTTTCACATCATATAGTGACCCCTTAACTGTGTTAATTGCTGTTTTAATAAAGGAGAGAAAAATTCTTGAAATTCTTAACAATATAATAGCTGTTGCAATAAAAAAGAACCATCTGATTGCCCCCTGTGTCCAAGAGGGAAGAAATCCCATTATATATTCCTGAGGATGAACAAAGAGATCATAAAGTCCAGTGTCTGATGAGCCGGAAAAATCATTTGAAATTGAGGTATCGAAAGTTATAGGAGACCAGCTATCTCCTCTTGACCATTGAGCTTTTCCTTTCAGATCATAAAGAGGTTTGGAATCTAAAAGATAATCAGAGTCTCGTTGAGAGGGAGGTAAAGAAAATTCTGTCTTAGACAAAACTGAGCCTGTTATAATCTCAAATGATGATCCATCAAAGAACGGAATGAGAAATGAATCAGTTACTGTGGGAGATTTTGGTTTTGTAATGTTTAATACTACCTTACCTGATGAAGACTCAATATAATATGTCCGTTCCTCATTCGGACTTGAATATATTTTTAGATAGTTATTATAAAATTCAAATGGTTCTTCAAACCAAAATTCAAAAAGTTGCCGTCCTTTATTAATTAAGAGTTAAGTATTATATTATTAAGTATTAAGAGCTAACGGACGCCATAGTGTCTCCATCACCCCCAACTGCCGAGGCTAATAGTTCAAAAGTGTTCTGAAATGTAAAAAGTTATAATTATTGGCAGAAAGTAAAAGCGGATATTAAGAAACTCCCTCATGAATCGAATACCTCCCAATCGCAAGATATTGACATCGTTTATGCAATATCGCAACATCTCTTTACGGTTATCAAAAATTCCTGATGCAAAGCAAAGAACTTATCTTTTTCTACCTCCTTCATCGCCGTATAACCATATAACTCAGGTGGTGGATATTTTTTTTTTTTTTTTTTTTTTAAAATCAATCTTAACAAACCTAGGGTAAAAATAATTAACCGGGAATTCAAGTTAATCATGAATTATCATTGCATGGGATTGTTCATCCAGTGTTATTGGAACAAGCTCCATGTTTAAATGAGATGGCTCAACCTCTTTTAGTATCTCTTTCACATCATATAGTGACCCCTTAACTGTGTTAATTGCTGTTTTAATAAAGGAGAGAAAAATTCTTAAAATTCTTAACAATATAATAGCTGTTGCAATAAAAAAGAACCATCTGATTGCCCCCTGTGTCCAAGAGGGAAGAAATCCCATTATATATTCCTGAGGATGAACAAAGAGATCATAAAGTCCAGTGTCTGATGAGCCGGAAAAATCATTTGAAATTGAGGTATCGAAAGTTATAGGAGACCAGCTATCTCCTCTTGACCATTGAGCTTTTCCTTTCAGATCATAAAGAGGTTTGGAATCTAAAAGATAATCAGAGTCTCGTTGAGAGGGAGGTAAAGAAAATTCTGTCTTAGACAAAACTGAGCCTGTTATAATCTCAAATGATGATCCATCAAAGAACGGAATGAGAAATGAATCAGTTACTGTGGGAGATTTTGGTTTTGTAATGTTTAATACTACCTTACCTGATGAAGACTCAATATAATATGTCCGTTCCTTATTCGGACTTGAATATATTTTTAGATAGTTATTATAAAATTCAAATGGTTCTTCAAACCAAAATTCAAAAAGTTGCCGTCCTTTATTAATTAAGAGTTAAGTATTATATTATTAAGTATTAAGAGCTAACGGACGCCATAGTGTCTCCATCACCCCCAACTGCCGAGGCTAATAGTTCAAAAGTGTTCTGAAATGTAAAAAGTTATAATTATTGGCAGAAAGTAAAAGCGGATATTAAGAAACTCCCTCATGAATCGAATACCTCCCAATCGCAAGATATTGACATCGTTTATGCAATATCGCAACATCTCTTTACGGTTATCAAAAATTCCTGATGCAAAGCAAAGAACTTATCTTTTTCTACCTCCTTCATCGCCGTATAACCATATAACTCAGGTGGTGGATATTTTTTTTTTTTTTTTTTTTTTTAAAATCAATCTTAACAAACCTAGGGTAAAAATAATTAACCGGGAATTCAAGTTAATCATGAATTATCATTGCATGGGATTGTTCATCCAGTGTTATTGGAACAAGCTCCATGTTTAAATGAGATGGCTCAACCTCTTTTAGTATCTCTTTCACATCATATAGTGACCCCTTAACTGTGTTAATTGCTGTTTTAATAAAGGAGAGAAAAATTCTTGAAATTCTTAACAATATAATAGCTGTTGCAATAAAAAAGAACCATCTGATTGCCCCCTGTGTCCAAGAGGGAAGAAATCCCATTATATATTCCTGAGGATGAACAAAGAGATCATAAAGTCCAGTGTCTGATGAGCCGGAAAAATCATTTGAAATTGAGGTATCGAAAGTTATAGGAGACCAGCTATCTCCTCTTGACCATTGAGCTTTTCCTTTCAGATCATAAAGAGGTTTGGAATCTAAAAGATAATCAGAGTCTCGTTGAGAGGGAGGTAAAGAAAATTCTGTCTTAGACAAAACTGAGCCTGTTATAATCTCAAATGATGATCCATCAAAGAACGGAATGAGAAATGAATCAGTTACTGTGGGAGATTTTGGTTTTGTAATGTTTAATACTACCTTACCTGATGAAGACTCAATATAATATGTCCGTTCCTTATTCGGACTTGAATATATTTTTAGATAGTTATTATAAAATTCAAATGGTTCTTCAAACCAAAATTCAAAAAGTTGCCGTCCTTTATTAATTAAGAGTTAAGTATTATATTATTAAGTATTAAGAGCTAACGGACGCCATAGTGTCTCCATCACCCCCAACTGCCGAGGCTAATAGTTCAAAAGTGTTCTGAAATGTAAAAAGTTATAATTATTGGCAGAAAGTAAAAGCGGATATTAAGAAACTCCCTCATGAATCGAATACCTCCCAATCGCAAGATATTGACATCGTTTATGCAATATCGCAACATCTCTTTACGGTTATCAAAAATTCCTGATGCAAAGCAAAGAACTTATCTTTTTCTACCTCCTTCATCGCCGTATAACCATATAACTCAGGTGGTGGATATTTTTTTTTTTTTTTTTTTTTTTAAAATCAATCTTAACAAACCTAGGGTAAAAATAATTAACCGGGAATTCAAGTTAATCATGAATTATCATTGCATGGGATTGTTCATCCAGTGTTATTGGAACAAGCTCCATGTTTAAATGAGATGGCTCAACCTCTTTTAGTATCTCTTTCACATCATATAGTGACCCCTTAACTGTGTTAATTGCTGTTTTAATAAAGGAGAGAAAAATTCTTGAAATTCTTAACAATATAATAGCTGTTGCAATAAAAAAGAACCATCTGATTGCCCCCTGTGTCCAAGAGGGAAGAAATCCCATTATATATTCCTGAGGATGAACAAAGAGATCATAAAGTCCAGTGTCTGATGAGCCGGAAAAATCATTTGAAATTGAGGTATCGAAAGTTATAGGAGACCAGCTATCTCCTCTTGACCATTGAGCTTTTCCTTTCAGATCATAAAGAGGTTTGGAATCTAAAAGATAATCAGAGTCTCGTTGAGAGGGAGGTAAAGAAAATTCTGTCTTAGACAAAACTGAGCCTGTTATAATCTCAAATGATGATCCATCAAAGAACGGAATGAGAAATGAATCAGTTACTTTGGGAGATTTTGGTTTTGTAATGTTTAATACTACCTTACCTGATGAAGACTCAATATAATATGTCCGTTCCTTATTCGGACTTGAATATATTTTTAGATAGTTATTATAAAATTCAAATGGTTCTTCAAACCAAAATTCAAAAAGTTGCCGTCCTTTATTAATTAAGAGTTAAGTATTATATTATTAAGTATTAAGAGCTAACGGACGCCATAGTGTCTCCATCACCCCCAACTGCCGAGGCTAATAGTTCAAAAGTGTTCTGAAATGTAAAAAGTTATAATTATTGGCAGAAAGTAAAAGCGGATATTAAGAAACTCCCTCATGAATCGAATACCTCCCAATCGCAAGATATTGACATCGTTTATGCAATATCGCAACATCTCTTTACGGTTATCAAAAATTCCTGATGCAAAGCAAAGAACTTATCTTTTTCTACCTCCTTCATCGCCGTATAACCATATAACTCAGGTGGTGGATATTTTTTTTTTTTTTTTTTTTTTTAAAATCAATCTTAACAAACCTAGGGTAAAAATAATTAACCGGGAATTCAAGTTAATCATGAATTATCATTGCATGGGATTGTTCATCCAGTGTTATTGGAACAAGCTCCATGTTTAAATGAGATGGCTCAACCTCTTTTAGTATCTCTTTCACATCATATAGTGACCCCTTAACTGTGTTAATTGCTGTTTTAATAAAGGAGAGAAAAATTCTTGAAATTCTTAACAATATAATAGCTGTTGCAATAAAAAAGAACCATCTGATTGCCCCCTGTGTCCAAGAGGGAAGAAATCCCATTATATATTCCTGAGGATGAACAAAGAGATCATAAAGTCCAGTGTCTGATGAGCCGGAAAAATCATTTGAAATTGAGGTATCGAAAGTTATAGGAGACCAGCTATCTCCTCTTGACCATTGAGCTTTTCCTTTCAGATCATAAAGAGGTTTGGAATCTAAAAGATAATCAGAGTCTCGTTGAGAGGGAGGTAAAGAAAATTCTGTCTTAGACAAAACTGAGCCTGTTATAATCTCAAATGATGATCCATCAAAGAACGGAATGAGAAATGAATCAGTTACTGTGGGAGATTTTGGTTTTGTAATGTTTAATACTACCTTACCTGATGAAGACTCAATATAATATGTCCGTTCCTTATTCGGACTTGAATATATTTTTAGATAGTTATTATAAAATTCAAATGGTTCTTCAAACCAAAATTCAAAAAGTTGCCGTCCTTTATTAATTAAGAGTTAAGTATTATATTATTAAGTATTAAGAGCTAACGGACGCCATAGTGTCTCCATCACCCCCAACTGCCGAGGCTAATAGTTCAAAAGTGTTCTGAAATGTAAAAAGTTATAATTATTGGCAGAAAGTAAAAGCGGATATTAAGAAACTCCCTCATGAATCGAATACCTCCCAATCGCAAGATATTGACATCGTTTATGCAATATCGCAACATCTCTTTACGGTTATCAAAAATTCCTGATGCAAAGCAAAGAACTTATCTTTTTCTACCTCCTTCATCGCCGTATAACCATATAACTCAGGTGGTGGATATTTTTTTTTTTTTTTTTTTTTTTAAAATCAATCTTAACAAACCTAGGGTAAAAATAATTAACCGGGAATTCAAGTTAATCATGAATTATCATTGCATGGGATTGTTCATCCAGTGTTATTGGAACAAGCTCCATGTTTAAATGAGATGGCTCAACCTCTTTTAGTATCTCTTTCACATCATATAGTGACCCCTTAACTGTGTTAATTGCTGTTTTAATAAAGGAGAGAAAAATTCTTGAAATTCTTAACAATATAATAGCTGTTGCAATAAAAAAGAACCATCTGATTGCCCCCTGTGTCCAAGAGGGAAGAAATCCCATTATATATTCCTGAGGATGAACAAAGAGATCATAAAGTCCAGTGTCTGATGAGCCGGAAAAATCATTTGAAATTGAGGTATCGAAAGTTATAGGAGACCAGCTATCTCCTCTTGACCATTGAGCTTTTCCTTTCAGATCATAAAGAGGTTTGGAATCTAAAAGATAATCAGAGTCTCGTTGAGAGGGAGGTAAAGAAAATTCTGTCTTAGACAAAACTGAGCCTGTTATAATCTCAAATGATGATCCATCAAAGAACGGAATGAGAAATGAATCAGTTACTGTGGGAGATTTTGGTTTTGTAATGTTTAATACTACCTTACCTGATGAAGACTCAATATAATATGTCCGTTCCTTATTCGGACTTGAATATATTTTTAGATAGTTATTATAAAATTCAAATGGTTCTTCAAACCAAAATTCAAAAAGTTGCCGTCCTTTATTAATTAAGAGTTAAGTATTATATTATTAAGTATTAAGAGCTAACGGACGCCATAGTGTCTCCATCACCCCCAACTGCCGAGGCTAATAGTTCAAAAGTGTTCTGAAATGTAAAAAGTTATAATTATTGGCAGAAAGTAAAAGCGGATATTAAGAAACTCCCTCATGAATCGAATACCTCCCAATCGCAAGATATTGACATCGTTTATGCAATATCGCAACATCTCTTTACGGTTATCAAAAATTCCTGATGCAAAGCAAAGAACTTATCTTTTTCTACCTCCTTCATCGCCGTATAACCATATAACTCAGGTGGTGGATATTTTTTTTTTTTTTTTTTTTAAATCAATCTTAACAAACCTAGGGTAAAAATAATTAACCGGGAATTCAAGTTAATCATGAATTATCATTGCATGGGATTGTTCATCCAGTGTTATTGGAACAAGCTCCATGTTTAAATGAGATGGCTCAACCTCTTTTAGTATCTCTTTCACATCATATAGTGACCCCTTAACTGTGTTAATTGCTGTTTTAATAAAGGAGAGAAAAATTCTTGAAATTCTTAACAATATAATAGCTGTTGCAATAAAAAAGAACCATCTGATTGCCCCCTGTGTCCAAGAGGGAAGAAATCCCATTATATATTCCTGAGGATGAACAAAGAGATCATAAAGTCCAGTGTCTGATGAGCCGGAAAAATCATTTGAAATTGAGGTATCGAAAGTTATAGGAGACCAGCTATCTCCTCTTGACCATTGAGCTTTTCCTTTCAGATCATAAAGAGGTTTGGAATCTAAAAGATAATCAGAGTCTCGTTGAGAGGGAGGTAAAGAAAATTCTGTCTTAGACAAAACTGAGCCTGTTATAATCTCAAATGATGATCCATCAAAGAACGGAATGAGAAATGAATCAGTTACTGTGGGAGATTTTGGTTTTGTAATGTTTAATACTACCTTACCTGATGAAGACTCAATATAATATGTCCGTTCCTTATTCGGACTTGAATATATTTTTAGATAGTTATTATAAAATTCAAATGGTTCTTCAAACCAAAATTCAAAAAGTTGCCGTCCTTTATTAATTAAGAGTTAAGTATTATATTATTAAGTATTAAGAGCTAACGGACGCCATAGTGTCTCCATCACCCCCAACTGCCGAGGCTAATAGTTCAAAAGTGTTCTGAAATGTAAAAAGTTATAATTATTGGCAGAAAGTAAAAGCGGATATTAAGAAACTCCCTCATGAATCGAATACCTCCCAATCGCAAGATATTGACATCGTTTATGCAATATCGCAACATCTCTTTACGGTTATCAAAAATTCCTGATGCAAAGCAAAGAACTTATCTTTTTCTACCTCCTTCATCGCCGTATAACCATATAACTCAGGTGGTGGATATTTTTTTTTTTTTTTTTTTTTTTAAATCAATCTTAACAAACCTAGGGTAAAAATAATTAACCGGGAATTCAAGTTAATCATGAATTATCATTGCATGGGATTGTTCATCCAGTGTTATTGGAACAAGCTCCATGTTTAAATGAGATGGCTCAACCTCTTTTAGTATCTCTTTCACATCATATAGTGACCCCTTAACTGTGTTAATTGCTGTTTTAATAAAGGAGAGAAAAATTCTTGAAATTCTTAACAATATAATAGCTGTTGCAATAAAAAAGAACCATCTGATTGCCCCCTGTGTCCAAGAGGGAAGAAATCCCATTATATATTCCTGAGGATGAACAAAGAGATCATAAAGTCCAGTGTCTGATGAGCCGGAAAAATCATTTGAAATTGAGGTATCGAAAGTTATAGGAGACCAGCTATCTCCTCTTGACCATTGAGCTTTTCCTTTCAGATCATAAAGAGGTTTGGAATCTAAAAGATAATCAGAGTCTCGTTGAGAGGGAGGTAAAGAAAATTCTGTCTTAGACAAAACTGAGCCTGTTATAATCTCAAATGATGATCCATCAAAGAACGGAATGAGAAATGAATCAGTTACTGTGGGAGATTTTGGTTTTGTAATGTTTAATACTACCTTACCTGATGAAGACTCAATATAATATGTCCGTTCCTCATTCGGACTTGAATATATTTTTAGATAGTTATTATAAAATTCAAATGGTTCTTCAAACCAAAATTCAAAAAGTTGCCGTCCTTTATTAATTAAGAGTTAAGTATTATATTATTAAGTATTAAGAGCTAACGGACGCCATAGTGTCTCCATCACCCCCAACTGCCGAGGCTAATAGTTCAAAAGTGTTCTGAAATGTAAAAAGTTATAATTATTGGCAGAAAGTAAAAGCGGATATTAAGAAACTCCCTCATGAATCGAATACCTCCCAATCGCAAGATATTGACATCGTTTATGCAATATCGCAACATCTCTTTACGGTTATCAAAAATTCCTGATGCAAAGCAAAGAACTTATCTTTTTCTACCTCCTTCATCGCCGTATAACCATATAACTCAGGTGGTGGATATTTTTTTTTTTTTTTTTTTTTTTAAAATCAATCTTAACAAACCTAGGGTAAAAATAATTAACCGGGAATTCAAGTTAATCATGAATTATCATTGCATGGGATTGTTCATCCAGTGTTATTGGAACAAGCTCCATGTTTAAATGAGATGGCTCAACCTCTTTTAGTATCTCTTTCACATCATATAGTGACCCCTTAACTGTGTTAATTGCTGTTTTAATAAAGGAGAGAAAAATTCTTGAAATTCTTAACAATATAATAGCTGTTGCAATAAAAAAGAACCATCTGATTGCCCCCTGTGTCCAAGAGGGAAGAAATCCCATTATATATTCCTGAGGATGAACAAAGAGATCATAAAGTCCAGTGTCTGATGAGCCGGAAAAATCATTTGAAATTGAGGTATCGAAAGTTATAGGAGACCAGCTATCTCCTCTTGACCATTGAGCTTTTCCTTTCAGATCATAAAGAGGTTTGGAATCTAAAAGATAATCAGAGTCTCGTTGAGAGGGAGGTAAAGAAAATTCTGTCTTAGACAAAACTGAGCCTGTTATAATCTCAAATGATGATCCATCAAAGAACGGAATGAGAAATGAATCAGTTACTGTGGGAGATTTTGGTTTTGTAATGTTTAATACTACCTTACCTGATGAAGACTCAATATAATATGTCCGTTCCTTATTCGGACTTGAATATATTTTTAGATAGTTATTATAAAATTCAAATGGTTCTTCAAACCAAAATTCAAAAAGTTGCCGTCCTTTATTAATTAAGAGTTAAGTATTATATTATTAAGTAAAGGGTTTTCCAATAAGGACTTGACAACTTTTTTTCAAAATAAAATGCAAACCATTTGAGATATTTCAAAAACTTTATTATCGGGTTGAAGTACAATCAAAACATTTATGAATGGAACTCGACTTCGTTCATATGGCCACCGCGGGCACGTTTGCAGCGGTCGATTCGTTGGACCCAATTTTCGATGACTCGGCCACACATTTCGGCCGAAATGGCTGCTATTTCGTGTTCAATGTTGGCTCTGAGCTCTTCCAACGTCGTCGGCTTGTTGGCATAGACCAACGACTTGACGTGGCCCCAAAGAAAAAAGTCCAGAGGCGTTAAATCGCACGAACGAGGCGGCCAATCGACTGGTCCATTTCTTGAGATAACACGCTCATCAAACTTACTCTTCAATAAATCGATTGTAACGTGTGCTGTGTGGCTTGTGGCACCGTCCTGTTGAAACCACATGTTGTCCAAGTCCATATCTTCCAATTCGGGCCAAAAATAATCGGTAATCATGGCGCGATAACGATTACCATTCACAGTAACGTGACGATCATTATCGTCGACGAAAAAATATGGCCCTATGACGCCGCCAGCATGCAAACCGCACCAAACAGTTATTTTTTGTGGATGAAGTGGTCTTTCATGAAGCACATGTGGATTTTCACCGGACCAATAACGCATATTTTGCTTATTGACGAACCCACTGAGCCAAAAATGAGCTTCGTCACTGAAGATGATTTTGCGATGAAATTGATCATCTTGGCGCATCTTTTCCAGAGCCCAATCGGAGAACGTACGTCGCTTCAAATGGTCCATCGGCTTCAATTCTTGAGTCAGCTTGATCTTGTATGGGTGTAAACCAAGATCCTTACGCAAAATTCGCCATAACGTGGTCTGGGCGATGCCCAACACTTGAGAACGCCGTGGAATTGACTGATTTGGATCATTTGCTACGGACGTTTCAACGGCAGCGATATTTTCGACACTTCGACCAACCCGTTGTCTCACTGGCACGGCAACATCACACAACGAATATGTAGACTCAAATTTTTGCACTAAACTTGTTACTGCCTGTCTACTAGGGCGAGAATTACGACCGAAAATCGGAGTTAACGCTCTTAAAGTAGCGGTCACCGACTCCGAATTTCTGTAGTAAATTTTTATAATTTGCAGACGTTGTTCCTTCGTGTACTTTACCATGATAAAAATGTTAAGTTTACTGAATAAATTGACAGTGACAGTTCGATGATTAGTGAAAGGGTGCGTTCACAAATTGAATTCAAAGTTGTCAAGTCCCTATTGGAAAACCCTTTATTAAGAGCTAACGGACGCCATAGTGTCTCCATCACCCCCAACTGCCGAGGCTAATAGTTCAAAAGTGTTCTGAAATGTAAAAAGTTATAATTATTGGCAGAAAGTAAAAGCGGATATTAAGAAACTCCCTCATGAATCGAATACCTCCCAATCGCAAGATATTGACATCGTTTATGCAATATCGCAACATCTCTTTACGGTTATCAAAAATTCCTGATGCAAAGCAAAGAACTTATCTTTTTCTACCTCCTTCATCGCCGTATAACCATATAACTCAGGTGGTGGATATTTTTTTTTTTTTTTTTTTTTTTTAAATCAATCTTAACAAACCTAGGGTAAAAATAATTAACCGGGAATTCAAGTTAATCATGAATTATCATTGCATGGGATTGTTCATCCAGTGTTATTGGAACAAGCTCCATGTTTAAATGAGATGGCTCAACCTCTTTTAGTATCTCTTTCACATCATATAGTGACCCCTTAACTGTGTTAATTGCTGTTTTAATAAAGGAGAGAAAAATTCTTGAAATTCTTAACAATATAATAGCTGTTGCAATAAAAAAGAACCATCTGATTGCCCCCTGTGTCCAAGAGGGAAGAAATCCCATTATATATTCCTGAGGATGAACAAAGAGATCATAAAGTCCAGTGTCTGATGAGCCGGAAAAATCATTTGAAATTGAGGTATCGAAAGTTATAGGAGACCAGCTATCTCCTCTTGACCATTGAGCTTTTCCTTTCAGATCATAAAGAGGTTTGGAATCTAAAAGATAATCAGAGTCTCGTTGAGAGGGAGGTAAAGAAAATTCTGTCTTAGACAAAACTGAGCCTGTTATAATCTCAAATGATGATCCATCAAAGAACGGAATGAGAAATGAATCAGTTACTGTGGGAGATTTTGGTTTTGTAATGTTTAATACTACCTTACCTGATGAAGACTCAATATAATATGTCCGTTCCTTATTCGGACTTGAATATATTTTTAGATAGTTATTATAAAATTCAAATGGTTCTTCAAACCAAAATTCAAAAAGTTGCCGTCCTTTATTAATTAAGAGTTAAGTATTATATTATTAAGTATTAAGAGCTAACGGACGCCATAGTGTCTCCATCACCCCCAACTGCCGAGGCTAATAGTTCAAAAGTGTTCTGAAATGTAAAAAGTTATAATTATTGGCAGAAAGTAAAAGCGGATATTAAGAAACTCCCTCATGAATCGAATACCTCCCAATCGCAAGATATTGACATCGTTTATGCAATATCGCAACATCTCTTTACGGTTATCAAAAATTCCTGATGCAAAGCAAAGAACTTATCTTTTTCTACCTCCTTCATCGCCGTATAACCATATAACTCAGGTGGTGGATATTTTTTTTTTTTTTTTTTTTTTTAAAATCAATCTTAACAAACCTAGGGTAAAAATAATTAACCGGGAATTCAAGTTAATCATGAATTATCATTGCATGGGATTGTTCATCCAGTGTTATTGGAACAAGCTCCATGTTTAAATGAGATGGCTCAACCTCTTTTAGTATCTCTTTCACATCATATAGTGACCCCTTAACTGTGTTAATTGCTGTTTTAATAAAGGAGAGAAAAATTCTTGAAATTCTTAACAATATAATAGCTGTTGCAATAAAAAAGAACCATCTGATTGCCCCCTGTGTCCAAGAGGGAAGAAATCCCATTATATATTCCTGAGGATGAACAAAGAGATCATAAAGTCCAGTGTCTGATGAGCCGGAAAAATCATTTGAAATTGAGGTATCGAAAGTTATAGGAGACCAGCTATCTCCTCTTGACCATTGAGCTTTTCCTTTCAGATCATAAAGAGGTTTGGAATCTAAAAGATAATCAGAGTCTCGTTGAGAGGGAGGTAAAGAAAATTCTGTCTTAGACAAAACTGAGCCTGTTATAATCTCAAATGATGATCCATCAAAGAACGGAATGAGAAATGAATCAGTTACTGTGGGAGATTTTGGTTTTGTAATGTTTAATACTACCTTACCTGATGAAGACTCAATATAATATGTCCGTTCCTTATTCGGACTTGAATATATTTTTAGATAGTTATTATAAAATTCAAATGGTTCTTCAAACCAAAATTCAAAAAGTTGCCGTCCTTTATTAATTAAGAGTTAAGTATTATATTATTAAGTATTAAGAGCTAACGGACGCCATAGTGTCTCCATCACCCCCAACTGCCGAGGCTAATAGTTCAAAAGTGTTCTGAAATGTAAAAAGTTATAATTATTGGCAGAAAGTAAAAGCGGATATTAAGAAACTCCCTCATGAATCGAATACCTCCCAATCGCAAGATATTGACATCGTTTATGCAATATCGCAACATCTCTTTACGGTTATCAAAAATTCCTGATGCAAAGCAAAGAACTTATCTTTTTCTACCTCCTTCATCGCCGTATAACCATATAACTCAGGTGGTGGATATTTTTTTTTTTTTTTTTTTTTTTTAAATCAATCTTAACAAACCTAGGGTAAAAATAATTAACCGGGAATTCAAGTTAATCATGAATTATCATTGCATGGGATTGTTCATCCAGTGTTATTGGAACAAGCTCCATGTTTAAATGAGATGGCTCAACCTCTTTTAGTATCTCTTTCACATCATATAGTGACCCCTTAACTGTGTTAATTGCTGTTTTAATAAAGGAGAGAAAAATTCTTGAAATTCTTAACAATATAATAGCTGTTGCAATAAAAAAGAACCATCTGATTGCCCCCTGTGTCCAAGAGGGAAGAAATCCCATTATATATTCCTGAGGATGAACAAAGAGATCATAAAGTCCAGTGTCTGATGAGCCGGAAAAATCATTTGAAATTGAGGTATCGAAAGTTATAGGAGACCAGCTATCTCCTCTTGACCATTGAGCTTTTCCTTTCAGATCATAAAGAGGTTTGGAATCTAAAAGATAATCAGAGTCTCGTTGAGAGGGAGGTAAAGAAAATTCTGTCTTAGACAAAACTGAGCCTGTTATAATCTCAAATGATGATCCATCAAAGAACGGAATGAGAAATGAATCAGTTACTGTGGGAGATTTTGGTTTTGTAATGTTTAATACTACCTTACCTGATGAAGACTCAATATAATATGTCCGTTCCTTATTCGGACTTGAATATATTTTTAGATAGTTATTATAAAATTCAAATGGTTCTTCAAACCAAAATTCAAAAAGTTGCCGTCCTTTATTAATTAAGAGTTAAGTATTATATTATTAAGTATTAAGAGCTAACGGACGCCATAGTGTCTCCATCACCCCCAACTGCCGAGGCTAATAGTTCAAAAGTGTTCTGAAATGTAAAAAGTTATAATTATTGGCAGAAAGTAAAAGCGGATATTAAGAAACTCCCTCATGAATCGAATACCTCCCAATCGCAAGATATTGACATCGTTTATGCAATATCGCAACATCTCTTTACGGTTATCAAAAATTCCTGATGCAAAGCAAAGAACTTATCTTTTTCTACCTCCTTCATCGCCGTATAACCATATAACTCAGGTGGTGGATATTTTTTTTTTTTTTTTTTTTTTTTAAATCAATCTTAACAAACCTAGGGTAAAAATAATTAACCGGGAATTCAAGTTAATCATGAATTATCATTGCATGGGATTGTTCATCCAGTGTTATTGGAACAAGCTCCATGTTTAAATGAGATGGCTCAACCTCTTTTAGTATCTCTTTCACATCATATAGTGACCCCTTAACTGTGTTAATTGCTGTTTTAATAAAGGAGAGAAAAATTCTTGAAATTCTTAACAATATAATAGCTGTTGCAATAAAAAAGAACCATCTGATTGCCCCCTGTGTCCAAGAGGGAAGAAATCCCATTATATATTCCTGAGGATGAACAAAGAGATCATAAAGTCCAGTGTCTGATGAGCCGGAAAAATCATTTGAAATTGAGGTATCGAAAGTTATAGGAGACCAGCTATCTCCTCTTGACCATTGAGCTTTTCCTTTCAGATCATAAAGAGGTTTGGAATCTAAAAGATAATCAGAGTCTCGTTGAGAGGGAGGTAAAGAAAATTCTGTCTTAGACAAAACTGAGCCTGTTATAATCTCAAATGATGATCCATCAAAGAACGGAATGAGAAATGAATCAGTTACTGTGGGAGATTTTGGTTTTGTAATGTTTAATACTACCTTACCTGATGAAGACTCAATATAATATGTCCGTTCCTTATTCGGACTTGAATATATTTTTAGATAGTTATTATAAAATTCAAATGGTTCTTCAAACCAAAATTCAAAAAGTTGCCGTCCTTTATTAATTAAGAGTTAAGTATTATATTATTAAGTATTAAGAGCTAACGGACGCCATAGTGTCTCCATCACCCCCAACTGCCGAGGCTAATAGTTCAAAAGTGTTCTGAAATGTAAAAAGTTATAATTATTGGCAGAAAGTAAAAGCGGATATTAAGAAACTCCCTCATGAATCGAATACCTCCCAATCGCAAGATATTGACATCGTTTATGCAATATCGCAACATCTCTTTACGGTTATCAAAAATTCCTGATGCAAAGCAAAGAACTTATCTTTTTCTACCTCCTTCATCGCCGTATAACCATATAACTCAGGTGGTGGATATTTTTTTTTTTTTTTTTTTTTTTAAAATCAATCTTAACAAACCTAGGGTAAAAATAATTAACCGGGAATTCAAGTTAATCATGAATTATCATTGCATGGGATTGTTCATCCAGTGTTATTGGAACAAGCTCCATGTTTAAATGAGATGGCTCAACCTCTTTTAGTATCTCTTTCACATCATATAGTGACCCCTTAACTGTGTTAATTGCTGTTTTAATAAAGGAGAGAAAAATTCTTGAAATTCTTAACAATATAATAGCTGTTGCAATAAAAAAGAACCATCTGATTGCCCCCTGTGTCCAAGAGGGAAGAAATCCCATTATATATTCCTGAGGATGAACAAAGAGATCATAAAGTCCAGTGTCTGATGAGCCGGAAAAATCATTTGAAATTGAGGTATCGAAAGTTATAGGAGACCAGCTATCTCCTCTTGACCATTGAGCTTTTCCTTTCAGATCATAAAGAGGTTTGGAATCTAAAAGATAATCAGAGTCTCGTTGAGAGGGAGGTAAAGAAAATTCTGTCTTAGACAAAACTGAGCCTGTTATAATCTCAAATGATGATCCATCAAAGAACGGAATGAGAAATGAATCAGTTACTGTGGGAGATTTTGGTTTTGTAATGTTTAATACTACCTTACCTGATGAAGACTCAATATAATATGTCCGTTCCTTATTCGGACTTGAATATATTTTTAGATAGTTATTATAAAATTCAAATGGTTCTTCAAACCAAAATTCAAAAAGTTGCCGTCCTTTATTAATTAAGAGTTAAGTATTATATTATTAAGTATTAAGAGCTAACGGACGCCATAGTGTCTCCATCACCCCCAACTGCCGAGGCTAATAGTTCAAAAGTGTTCTGAAATGTAAAAAGTTATAATTATTGGCAGAAAGTAAAAGCGGATATTAAGAAACTCCCTCATGAATCGAATACCTCCCAATCGCAAGATATTGACATCGTTTATGCAATATCGCAACATCTCTTTACGGTTATCAAAAATTCCTGATGCAAAGCAAAGAACTTATCTTTTTCTACCTCCTTCATCGCCGTATAACCATATAACTCAGGTGGTGGATATTTTTTTTTTTTTTTTTTTTTTTAAAATCAATCTTAACAAACCTAGGGTAAAAATAATTAACCGGGAATTCAAGTTAATCATGAATTATCATTGCATGGGATTGTTCATCCAGTGTTATTGGAACAAGCTCCATGTTTAAATGAGATGGCTCAACCTCTTTTAGTATCTCTTTCACATCATATAGTGACCCCTTAACTGTGTTAATTGCTGTTTTAATAAAGGAGAGAAAAATTCTTGAAATTCTTAACAATATAATAGCTGTTGCAATAAAAAAGAACCATCTGATTGCCCCCTGTGTCCAAGAGGGAAGAAATCCCATTATATATTCCTGAGGATGAACAAAGAGATCATAAAGTCCAGTGTCTGATGAGCCGGAAAAATCATTTGAAATTGAGGTATCGAAAGTTATAGGAGACCAGCTATCTCCTCTTGACCATTGAGCTTTTCCTTTCAGATCATAAAGAGGTTTGGAATCTAAAAGATAATCAGAGTCTCGTTGAGAGGGAGGTAAAGAAAATTCTGTCTTAGACAAAACTGAGCCTGTTATAATCTCAAATGATGATCCATCAAAGAACGGAATGAGAAATGAATCAGTTACTGTGGGAGATTTTGGTTTTGTAATGTTTAATACTACCTTACCTGATGAAGACTCAATATAATATGTCCGTTCCTTATTCGGACTTGAATATATTTTTAGATAGTTATTATAAAATTCAAATGGTTCTTCAAACCAAAATTCAAAAAGTTGCCGTCCTTTATTAATTAAGAGTTAAGTATTATATTATTAAGTATTAAGAGCTAACGGACGCCATAGTGTCTCCATCACCCCCAACTGCCGAGGCTAATAGTTCAAAAGTGTTCTGAAATGTAAAAAGTTATAATTATTGGCAGAAAGTAAAAGCGGATATTAAGAAACTCCCTCATGAATCGAATACCTCCCAATCGCAAGATATTGACATCGTTTATGCAATATCGCAACATCTCTTTACGGTTATCAAAAATTCCTGATGCAAAGCAAAGAACTTATCTTTTTCTACCTCCTTCATCGCCGTATAACCATATAACTCAGGTGGTGGATATTTTTTTTTTTTTTTTTTTTTTTTAAAATCAATCTTAACAAACCTAGGGTAAAAATAATTAACCGGGAATTCAAGTTAATCATGAATTATCATTGCATGGGATTGTTCATCCAGTGTTATTGGAACAAGCTCCATGTTTAAATGAGATGGCTCAACCTCTTTTAGTATCTCTTTCACATCATATAGTGACCCCTTAACTGTGTTAATTGCTGTTTTAATAAAGGAGAGAAAAATTCTTGAAATTCTTAACAATATAATAGCTGTTGCAATAAAAAAGAACCATCTGATTGCCCCCTGTGTCCAAGAGGGAAGAAATCCCATTATATATTCCTGAGGATGAACAAAGAGATCATAAAGTCCAGTGTCTGATGAGCCGGAAAAATCATTTGAAATTGAGGTATCGAAAGTTATAGGAGACCAGCTATCTCCTCTTGACCATTGAGCTTTTCCTTTCAGATCATAAAGAGGTTTGGAATCTAAAAGATAATCAGAGTCTCGTTGAGAGGGAGGTAAAGAAAATTCTGTCTTAGACAAAACTGAGCCTGTTATAATCTCAAATGATGATCCATCAAAGAACGGAATGAGAAATGAATCAGTTACTGTGGGAGATTTTGGTTTTGTAATGTTTAATACTACCTTACCTGATGAAGACTCAATATAATATGTCCGTTCCTTATTCGGACTTGAATATATTTTTAGATAGTTATTATAAAATTCAAATGGTTCTTCAAACCAAAATTCAAAAAGTTGCCGTCCTTTATTAATTAAGAGTTAAGTATTATATTATTAAGTATTAAGAGCTAACGGACGCCATAGTGTCTCCATCACCCCCAACTGCCGAGGCTAATAGTTCAAAAGTGTTCTGAAATGTAAAAAGTTATAATTATTGGCAGAAAGTAAAAGCGGATATTAAGAAACTCCCTCATGAATCGAATACCTCCCAATCGCAAGATATTGACATCGTTTATGCAATATCGCAACATCTCTTTACGGTTATCAAAAATTCCTGATGCAAAGCAAAGAACTTATCTTTTTCTACCTCCTTCATCGCCGTATAACCATATAACTCAGGTGGTGGATATTTTTTTTTTTTTTTTTTTTTTTAAAATCAATCTTAACAAACCTAGGGTAAAAATAATTAACCGGGAATTCAAGTTAATCATGAATTATCATTGCATGGGATTGTTCATCCAGTGTTATTGGAACAAGCTCCATGTTTAAATGAGATGGCTCAACCTCTTTTAGTATCTCTTTCACATCATATAGTGACCCCTTAACTGTGTTAATTGCTGTTTTAATAAAGGAGAGAAAAATTCTTGAAATTCTTAACAATATAATAGCTGTTGCAATAAAAAAGAACCATCTGATTGCCCCCTGTGTCCAAGAGGGAAGAAATCCCATTATATATTCCTGAGGATGAACAAAGAGATCATAAAGTCCAGTGTCTGATGAGCCGGAAAAATCATTTGAAATTGAGGTATCGAAAGTTATAGGAGACCAGCTATCTCCTCTTGACCATTGAGCTTTTCCTTTCAGATCATAAAGAGGTTTGGAATCTAAAAGATAATCAGAGTCTCGTTGAGAGGGAGGTAAAGAAAATTCTGTCTTAGACAAAACTGAGCCTGTTATAATCTCAAATGATGATCCATCAAAGAACGGAATGAGAAATGAATCAGTTACTGTGGGAGATTTTGGTTTTGTAATGTTTAATACTACCTTACCTGATGAAGACTCAATATAATATGTCCGTTCCTTATTCGGACTTGAATATATTTTTAGATAGTTATTATAAAATTCAAATGGTTCTTCAAACCAAAATTCAAAAAGTTGCCGTCCTTTATTAATTAAGAGTTAAGTATTATATTATTAAGTATTAAGAGCTAACGGACGCCATAGTGTCTCCATCACCCCCAACTGCCGAGGCTAATAGTTCAAAAGTGTTCTGAAATGTAAAAAGTTATAATTATTGGCAGAAAGTAAAAGCGGATATTAAGAAACTCCCTCATGAATCGAATACCTCCCAATCGCAAGATATTGACATCGTTTATGCAATATCGCAACATCTCTTTACGGTTATCAAAAATTCCTGATGCAAAGCAAAGAACTTATCTTTTTCTACCTCCTTCATCGCCGTATAACCATATAACTCAGGTGGTGGATATTTACCCACATAGTCAATATTCTCCATTGTGTTAAAGTAATATGGGTATATAGCCCTTTGTATGATCCTTAATTTCAAAAACCTTTGGGAAATGCACAAGCTGGAATGCCAGATAATTCAAAGAGTCAATAAAAGATACTCTACCACAAGTTAATTTCATTATCTTAGTACCATTCATTATAGGTTCGATGTTCATTTTTCTGTTCATTAGCTCTGAAATCACAAAGTGACCATCGTAACCTTGTATACAATAAATATTGGAAATAGATAATTGTACTTTGAAACAGTAATCTAAAAACCTCCCTATGACATTATCATTTTCTCGGTATTGAAAAATATATTCCCTTACACCGCAGACTCTAATTCTTCCTTAATATCAGAATTTCCATAACAGTTATAGCGTAACTGCTGAGCAACAATTAAGTTAACAATATGAAGAAAAGTATTAGAGTTATTCTCGTAGGAAGTATTCTGAGTAGTTTCGCAATCAAAGAATATTAACATAAAGTTGTAATCAACCCTCTTCTTCAGAGGTTTAATATAGCATAGATGGTCTGATGGGAAAATTGTACCAGCAGATCTGACAAAGAATTTCGTTACATACAGTATTGGAAGAAACTAAAGCAACTTTACACCAAAATTTCGTTTTTTAAATTAAAATGCATAATATTAGTCCATTTGAAATAAAATTAATATATATTTAACTCCTATCCTTAAGCCTCGTGTACACTAGCAAGTAACTTGCGACATTTCTTGCTAGAATAATTTGCTGCGATATTTACACTATCTGTCAAATTGCAGCAATTTTACTCTAGCAAGTAGCTCTACAAAAATCTTGCAAGTAAAACTTGCTCTTCCGTGTACACTTCATCATCAAAGTTTCGTTAAACTGTCAAAACGAAAAAGAAAAATACCACAACTCTGGATATAGTACCACATTGGTAATGAACAAAAACGTGTCTTCGGAGCTCCACTTGGATTTTCCGTTCATATTTCGCACGTAAACTATAGAACTATGAGAACTAAAACTGAACTTAACCTCACTTCCAATGCAACTGTAATGACTTACTGAAAAATTTCGGAACCGATCGGAACTTTCTTGCGAGATTTCAACTCTCGCAAGTTAGCGTGTACATTCACAACTTTCTTGAAAAGGCAAGCATTTGCTGGTTAGAGCAAAAACTTGGGCAAATGCGTTCTCGGAACCGTGTACGCATGCAGCAATAAATGTTCGGACTCTTTTATCCGAACTGTTCCTTCTCTGAAAATAATTGGGAAAGGTAAGAAAATAAAAAGATTGCCGATTTGTGAGCCGTATTTGATCCTTTTTCTCTGGAATATCCACCGAAAGGCGAAAAATTCTCAATAAATTTTCACTGAATTTGCGATATTGCAAACGAAAATTTTCACCTTCTCGGTGACACGACAACCGGCACTTGTCGGCAATCGAGTGACAAATACACTCACACTCAACACTGTGTTACACGGTGCAACAAATTTAGGTAGTTTGCATAAGCAAACACATCAACACAAAAATTACCTCAGGCAAATCACCTCACTAAGAAGCTGCTAGCCTATAGCACTTGCAAATAAGTCCCCGACACCCCAAGGCTTTACAACAAAAATGCTGTGTTGGGCACTAACACAATAAACTTCGTTTTGGTTAGCCAATAACCAAAACCCACACACCACGTCACACAGCACAACACAGTGCCGTGTTGGCTTACCAACACTTTGAGCGACTCACGCATCGAATCGCCTCAAACCAAACAAAAAATAAAACACGTAGTGGCGTAAAACACTATCGCCAAAACACTAAAATCAAACCATTTCCTTGATTTTTAACATTTTCGGCAACGTCAAACTCGCTCTGCAAATCAAAGCGGCAGACTTGACGTATAGCCAAATTTTTAAAAAAAAACACAGTACAGCCTTGCCCGTCGAATTCACGGATCATGTTGGCAATATTGTTTTGAAGAGCGCATTCAAATTCAGCGCGATCAAAACAATAATTACGCAACATAATCCTCGAAAGGGCAGGAATCACACATCGATTGACCCGGTCAATCAATTTAAAAACTGAAAAAAAAAACATTAGTCGAGTCGATTCGACTTACAAACAACCGGCGCAAGGTTCACGAAACTAACAATTCTGAAATCGCACAGTGTGTGTTCAATTCGGCCACATCGTTGCATCTCGCTCCAACGCATAGACTTCGTGATATACAAAGGATTGCGTTGTACTTCATTGCACACAAGCGCAAGTAACAAGCTCGAAAGTAGAATCCATAACAAATCTCACACAAGAGAAAGTAGGACAACCCATTTCAAGAAACCCCATGCTTAATCATGGAAAGGCTCATGAAAGAGCAGGACGCCTTGTTCAAGGTAGTGAGACAATCAATCTCCAATTTTAAAAAGACAGGAGAGACAAGGCGCACTGCTGGATATATCTCCGCTTGTCTCGAAGCCATCGAACAAACTTGGTCTGAATGCACCAAAACACACAAAAGCATTATGATGGCCACAAGCGAGACGGAGTCAGAAAGCGATTTTGATACGGGTTCCTATTGTTTTCCCTTGACTATCCTTTCGTTGAAGCGACGAACGGAAAGCACAAGAGAAGAAAATAGTGTAAAGGCGAATGCTGATGTGCGGGCTATTGCTTACCTCTTGTCTCAGCGACGAAGCGACGCGTGATCCAGAAAGAATATATTTTGCAATGCAACGCGAACTTGATCTGTCACGGCTTAAATAGGGCCATGGAGCTTTTAGTATGCTGGTTTCCGGCCTCTACATACGGTGCCATAAAAAATCAGCTGCCCGTGTTTTACAGCCGCCGTGTTCAATAGTGGCCAATATGCCCATGTTTAGTGAAGTCTGAACAAATGTCTTAGAGCAATTCTAACAAGTTTTACTTGCTAGTGTACACGAGGCTTTATTCTACATAAAAACAAAACAAAATTCATAATATATTCCAAATTTGACAGTAATAAAAAATATGTAAAAGTAAACACAAAAGATCTGGAAAAAACTAAAGCAACTCGATTTCAACTGAAAAAATAAAAATAAAAAACTACATTTTAATATTTTGTAGCGAATCCTTTCTGCTTTATGACGGCCTCACATCTCTTTGGCATCGATTTTATAAGGTTTTATATGATATTAGTTGGGACTTGGGACCACTCCATTTTAATTGCTTGAAACAGCTGACTCTGGTTGGAGAACCTTTTCCCTCTCAATCGCTTTTTAACAATTTCTCACAAATTTTCGATCGGATTTAAGTCCGGTGATTGCGCTGCCCACTCCAGCATTTCAATATGCTTCTCTCCAATCCAGTTGGTAACAAATTTTGAGGTATGTTTCGGATCGCGGTCATGTAGAAACCTCGAACGGAGTGGCATCTCTTCTTCTGCGTACGGAAGCATTTCATTTTCCAGGATGTTTTTATATTGGAATCGATCCATTTTGCCCTATATTTTCACAATAGGGCCAGGTCCTGCCCAGGAGAAACAACCCCACACCATTACGGAACCCCCTCCATGTTTTATTGTATGATTACAATATTGTGGAAGAAGTCTTTTTCCTTAGGGTCGCCTGATATGAGTCATTCCGTAAGATTGAATCAAATTAAATTTTGATTCATCTGAGAATAAAACTGTCTTCCATTGTTGTTCATTCCAGCTTCCATATTTTTCTGCAAACTTTATTCTCGCCTGCCAATTTTTATTTGATATTGCTGGCTTGGATGCCGGCCTATAAGTTCTGAGTTTAGCCTCCACGGCCCGACTCCTGATTGTTCTATCAGTAATATTTAATTGTGTATCTCTTAGAATCTCCGCCGATGATACGAACGGGTTCTTTTTAATTTTCCGGATGATGAGGGCATCCTCTCGTGCTGTCGTCTTTCTTGGGCGTGCACCTCACGCTACCGGTGACAACATACTTTTTTATTAGTCGTGATATCACAGATTTGTTGATGCTATATTTTTCAGTTAAGTCCCTTTGAGTTAAACCCTTTTTAAAATCATTAATAATACAGTTTTTTGTAAATTCATTGTACTTATTATTTCTTGCCATTATCACTAAATTTTACTTCGCACTGAAACACTTTACGCGGTGCTTCTACTTTTGGAATGATAGTACTAAACAAAGAATTTGTTATCGTTTCGCTACTTGTTATCGTCTCATCAACTGTCTTAACGGTTTGGTTACTATTCCAATCCACGCTTATGAAATTAGACGCAATTACTTTTCCAATTTGGTACAGTTGCTTTAGTTTCTTCCAACACAGTATGTGTTCGCCACTTCGTCTTTTATCGAGAACAATAAATTTTCCGCACTGTTCACATATCCTGAAACTTTCACAAACACCTTTTTTCCAAATTTATTCTGTAAATGGCTCTCAAAGCAGTTTTCCCCTCTGAACACACGATTACAACTTTTACATTCTCTAAGCTTTTCCACAAACGGACATGCCGGAAATGAAAGACAATACAGACATTTCTTTTCACATTTATGCTCTTTCAAATGCAATACTCTATCACAAAGAGAGCATGCATATTTTCTGTTAAAAAAAGCAGTAAGAGATTTTATTACATAAATGTGTTCCAATTCTTTAGAATAATAGAAGTATAGCTTATTTACAGTGCTGTCTTCACATGGAGGTCTGAACATAAAAGATTCTGAATTCTTCATATCGTCAAAAACGATAATTTGGTACTTTTTTTTAAAAAACATTGAAATTTGTATAGGTCAGGCAAGACACAACCTTTTTTTACCAATCGCAACGTTTGCTTTTCTACACAGCTTCTTAGATAACCTATCTAATTTATTAGTAATCGTAGTTTTATTTTTACAATTCATTCTCCCCGAATTCATCTCAAATGCATAACATAAACTTCGTGCGAGACAATTAAGGTCATCGTCTTAACCGACATCTACCATACTATACTTTCGTGCTAGAGTCTCTTTTTCTGTCGAATTTTTAGGATCCACCTTCCCGCCAATGAATGGAAAATTTACAATATCTGCCTTTATCTGCATAATTCCATCCGAGAGAAAAGTTGTGTTGGACTGATTCACATTCGAGATTAGCCCAATAATAGTTGCACCACTCAGCTCAGTTACAGGTCGTAAACTACACCAAATAGCCTTGACCTCAAGTGATTCCGGAAGTTCGATAGATAAATTAATTTTGCTTCCTTGAATCAAATTAGAAACTAGCTCTTTTACCAACCTATCAAACATACTCTCAAGCTCATTGACGGGGTCCTCAACATTCTCATTGAATTCTTTAAAACGGAAAATCATCTTAACTCCATTCAAATTAAATTTTTTATAAAAAATCTCCTGTCTTGATAAAATTTCTATAGCAGTATCTGACCCACCGCCATCCTGATTTAAACTACCATTCCGTTCCTCTTCTATTACATTTCCAACACAAGTGGTTGACCTGTTATCGGTCGATCTTTCGCAGACAACCCCCATTTCGCCTCCACGCCCAGAGGATATGTCATTGGTATCTTCTTCGTATTTTAGAAAAGCAACAGCCCATTGTCCGAAAAGGGAACATTATACATTGCTGAAAATCGAGTTAACAGCTCGATGAACCGGAATTTTTCCGCCGAGTCGAAAGAGATCTTTTTCAACTTCATCTCGTCAACTAAAACACTTAAAGTCGATACAAATAAACGGTAACCTAGACTTAGAGTGCTATTTAAATGGTTAATGATACTTAAACTATACATTTTTTATTCTCTATAGTTTTTTTATTTTCTAAAATTTTTTAATTTAAGTAAATTAAAAAATTTTAGAAAATAAAAAAACTTAAAACTATTTGCTATAACTAACAATCAGACAAAAAAAATATCTATTAATTTTATTCAGGTTTTTTATTATACCCTGTCAGTGTGGGGTATATTCTTTGCCATAGTGTACTAATTGGATGGAACCTTACCCCTCCGCTCCTCCTTTTCGGAACGACGATTTTTGCTGATCTTAGGGAGTCGCACGCCTGGCTCGATGTGTAGTGTTGAGTTCGGTGTCCGAACGATGATGAAGAGAGAGAGAGAGATCAGTAGAAGGGTACTACCAGGTATTATAAGCGGCAGGTCCCGCGGATGGCTTAGGCACTAATTGCCGAATACTCAACAAGTTGTAGCGAAGCAGTGTTGAACTGCAGATGGAGATGGCACTAATTGCCGAAGTAGTTTTAGCCAAAGAACAATTCCAAGTTTTGTAGAGGCGTGTAGCCGAGCGTAATTTTATTGATCGAGTGGCCCCGTTTCTGGGCCAACACATCTCTTTTATAGTAACTTAACTCTAAAGTACATACAGTGGCCGACAAAAGTCTACATACGGCACCTATTTTCGCTGCTTGATGAGCCACATGGCACTAATTGAAAAAGTAATGATGTAGTCTTGTTTATAATCTATTTTTATTGACATGTAACAAAAAAGTCTTTCCTCCCATATAAACTTAACAATCTATTCATAAAAAAAATAAAAAATAGCATTGACAAAAGTCTAAGTACGATCATGAGATCCACCAAAAACTTCATTAAGGAATTTACATTTCATTTCAAAATTTAATATTAATATTTTGTTGGCCATCATGGGCATCTATAACTGCCTGCAAGCGTCTTGGCATTGATGCGACCAAATTTTCTAATCCGTTAGGCGTTATTTGACCCCATTCCTCAATGAGCTTCTTTTTTAGCATTGTAGCACTTCTAATGTCGTGTTTTCTTATTCTTCGATCCAGAAGCTCCCAAACGTGCTCGATGACATTCAAGTCCGGACTTTGTGGGGGTGTATTGATCTGTCTTGGAGCATAATATAGTAGCCAGTCCTTCACGATTTGAGCGGTGTGCTTGGGATCATTGTCCTGTTGGAATATCCAGCTCTCACCAAGGTCCAACTTATCGACCGATTCCCTTAGATTATGTTGCAAGATGGTTTTGTAGAGATGGCGATCCATGACTCCAACAATGAACACCAAATTTCCTACACCCGACAGTAGTAAGAACCACACTTACCTATCATTTTAGCATTACGCCAGTACAGAACAGCAATACTGAAGTGAGGTCAAAATAAAATGGAAATAGTGTTGTTGTACCACGGCCGTTTAGACCAGCTGGTATGGTCTTTGGAAATTAGGTCATATAAAACAGGAAATCTGTTTGTTTCTGATTGGCTCTTTCGGAATGAGGTTATTTGTTTGTTTTTTAGAGGGATGGGAGTGTAAGTGGGATAGCTATACTTGTGTGGAAATAAACAGGTTATCAGCATGTTTCTTGTTTTGTAGAGTCATGAAGGTGTGAATGGGTTGGATGAGAGGAAGTGAATATGCATCTTGCTTCACTGGTTAAACTAGATTTGAGTTTGTTGTCATCATGTATCATGGCGGAAAGTTTGTTATTACCACGTGCTCATGATTACATGTGCTTCGAACTGAAGTGGTTTTTCTTTGCGACGATCTCATATGATTCGTGCTTGTTTTGGCGGAAAGTTTGTTATTACCACGTGCTCATGATTACATGTGCTTCGAACTGAAGTGGTTTTTCTTTGCGACGATCTCATATGATTCGTGCTTGTTTTGGCGGAAAGTTTGTTATTACCACGTGCTCATGATTACATGTGCTTCGAACTGAAGTGGTTTTTCTTTGCGACGATCTCATGTGTTTCGTACTTGTTCTTGTTGTGTTAGAGCCGGTGTTATGTTCTGGGTGCCTGTTGTACCTTTTCCATTGCATTCGTATATATGAGATTATTGCATATGATGAAATAACTGTATCGCATGTGTTGTAAATTCGTATTAAAAAACAAACAGAAAATGGTACTGCAGGTATCTTTGGAATGCACCAGTAATACACGGTGTACTTAATTTTGATTTCCGATATTCTGGGGAATGAAACAAATTCTCAGTTTTTATTTTTATTGTTTTTATTGAAATTATATAAAGTTCATGTAGATAACATTATTCTAGTTACATAATTGATTTTCTTAATTAAAATAGTTTTTAGTAATTCCTCCATTTGAAAAATCCTACGCTGAAACCTGAGTCGGTCTAATACATTTTTTTGCCAATTACTCTGCCTACTACTTCTATATGCATACTCCCAGACAATCATGTATTTGACCGAAACATGATCGGAAAAGTGGACATGTTTATAATCCGTAGATGACATAGTAGAGGTTGATTAATTCAATCGTCAGGAAAAATATCAGGATTAACAGGGCAAGCAGTTGCGTTACGGTAGAAAGTGATGGTAGGCAGGATTTGTATGATTTTTTAATCGGTTTATCATATGGTCCGCAAACGTCCTTACCGCTAACAAACACACAATCTGGAGACAGGCGTAAATGTTCAGCTTCCACATCAGATGGTGAAGAAGATGCACTCATTATCAGAGAACAGAAGAAGCACTTGACGTAATCCTTTAAGTTGGTGTAAAAGAAGCCGCTTTTCACAAGTTTAACCACTTTCCTCCCCTCTAGATCCAAATTCTTGAACGTCTTTAGGCGATCGTATTCATGTCTTAAGTTCATCATGGTGACTGAAAATCCAAATGTTACAGAACATCTTTTATATCAATCCAGGAATTATGGTGGGATGTAAAACCAAGCCATTTTACAAGCACGCGATCTTTTCTTCGTTTTAAAACCTTCTCTACGAGATATACATCGGGATGCTTGACCTTTGTCAATTCTGTCTCATAGAAGCCCCCCTGGATAATGTTGCCTTGATAATCCTCAATTGAATATGTCCGTGGCTGCGTTTTTCTTACTTGCTTTATCTTGAATATCTCTGTCGACCAGTTAGGTGTGTAACCTTTTTCAAAGACATGTTTGTACTTGCTTATTCGAACATGATTACCGATTTTATATTTAGGTTTTGAAATAACCTTAACTTTCCTATAGAAGGAAGACAATAAATGAATCTCGTTTGATGTTTTGACATCTATAGGCCTCATTTTAATAGTACGGTGTTTTGTCTTGTTGTACTTAATAAGTAGCTTAGGTAATATGTCGACCCAGTGATAATTTCCCTTCATGCTGAATTCTTTCCACATGATATTTTTCAATGTTCGATTAAACCTCTCGACAATGGAGGCTTTCAACGCACTGAATGTAGAGTAATGGTTTATCTCATAATGTTTCATCATCTGACGAAATACTTTGTTAAAAAACTCTGTACCGTCATCGGTTTGTAAGTTTCTAGGCACACGTCTTTGTTTGAAAATTTTTTCCATAGCCTTTGCTACAACATCTGCACTCTTATTTTTAATGGGGAAAGCCCATGCATATTTAGAAAAGGTGTCGATCACTGTCAAAAGAAACTTAAAACCTTGATTTTGAGATGAGAATGCACTCATGTCAACCAGATCCGCTTGCCATAAATCATCTATGCCCCTGATGGTAACCCGTCGACGAGTGAATCGTCTACGTGCGGGTCTGTGCAGCTCATTAACAACTTGTCGTCTACTCATCTTGCTAAAGTTATAAATATTCCTCACGGCATTATATAGAATATCGATATCAACTCAGAGACATGATACAATTTAGGCACCCGTTCACAATGATGATTGCAGGCCCTTCCGGGTGTGGTAAAACAACCTTTATAGAAAATCTTCTTACGAGCGGTGCAATGATTCATCCGCAGGTGAAAAAAAATCATGTGGTGTAATGCGGAGCAGCATGCTATACCTGCATTGAAGTCACTAAAAAATATAGAGTACTTAAGCTCAATTCCTGAAGAATTCCCAAACGATTCTAATGAGCCAATATTAATAGTGCTGGATGATATGATGCTAAATGCGTTTTCAAGACAAGTATGCGAACTGTTTACAAAGGGTTCCCATCATCGCAATCTTTCTGTTATTTTAGTAACACAGAATGTATTTCATCAAGGGAAATTTTGTCGTGATATATCGCTAAATTGTAAATACATGGTGTGTTTCAAAAATCCCCGCGACAAAAGCCAATTTCATCATCTGGCTAAACAAATATATCCTGAAGACAGTTCCGAGCTTATGCGAATATATAAAGGAATTACGCAACGGCCACATAGTTATTTAATGGTCGACTTAACACAAGATATAAATGATATATTGAGATTTAGGACGGATATATTTAATAAAAATTTTTTAACGTGTTACTGTTCGACTGATAGTCTAAGAGAAGAGAATGGTGTGTCGAATGAAAAGATTGAAGGACAACAGGCATATGTCGTACGTGCTTAAAAACGCCAGTCCTTGTCTGAGGAAAGCTATATTAAAGTCAGCCGATCCGGAGGTGATTAAAACTCTTTGTGAGGTCACTCTGAATACATTAAACGGGAATCATTCGCCTCACCGGAAAATATATTCTCAGCTTTGTAAATATAAAAAGAGCATGCGCAAGTTGGTAGATGCTAAACAGTCTGTGCCACGACAGCGTAAAGTATTAATTCAAAACGGAGGATTTCTGCCAATACTCTTAGGAAGTGTTCTATCAGGAGTTATAGGATCGCTAATTGAAAAATATGCGTAGAGCCAATCATCTAAATAAAATGCTTCTGCTCCCCCCAGAAGTGTATGAAAATCTAAAAGATACGATTGAAGATACAAAGAGTCAAAGTTTGTTTGATAAAGCTATTAACAAGATATTGAGAAGTAAGAATACTGACGATAAAAACAAATGGTATCAATACCGGAACGAGCTTATAAAATTTTTTAATACACGACGCGGGAATAACATCTTTCTAGATATAAAGTCAAAAACTAATCCACTCTTTGATCAGTCAAACCGACGGCGTTATAGAAATATGCGTGACAATACTACTCAAACGAAAATCAAATTTAGCGATGAAAAATCAACACAATCTTCACCTATGCGGGGAGAGGAGATATTTGAATCAATGATAGATTTAACCCCACCAAAAGAAGAAATGACATCCAGATTCAAGAGACGACTATCGGCAAGTGGTATTGCAAAAACTCTTAAGCCACCACCAAAATTCTTGAAAAGAGTGAATGTAGAAGATCATGCGCTGGAAAAAGATTATAAGGTGATAACTGGTGATGACGGAATAACTCAATATACAGTTCCGTTTGACATGAGTGTTGACGAGCTGGATGAGGTTTTCAATAAATATGATAGGGAGAGCGGTAATACTGGAGCCGATGTGCTAGTTGAAGATACAGCACATGGTGAAGAAAGTCCACAGGCTGAAGAAATCTTAAAGATGAAACCCAGCCTATATTAGGACGTGCGGCGATTAACCTTCCCATTAGACGAGTTGCTAGACAGAGTGAAAGGCTTAGGAATAAGTCAGAGAGTAGTACGAACAGGCCTAAACCGAATTGGGATAGACTTTAAAATGCCTATGACAATAACAGATAAAGAGTTCTACATATGCCTGCTAAGCAACAGTTCTCTAGATACTTATCCGGAAAATACCCTATCCTCATTTGAGAATATACTACCCAGTACATGCAAGTTTGGCAGCGATTGGAGTGTTGGAATAACTGAAATCGCATTACCAAGACGAAAAATAGAGAAGAGTGTATCGGTTAGTCGGCCTAAACGTTCCACCCGATATAAAGATGAAGAAGGTTGTGACGAGCCGTCCTGGCAGCACCCCGCAACGATCATGCAGTGCAACTGACGGCAATACCGACGCAACCCCAGCGCCAGATCTGACGACAGCGGCAAAAAGAAAGAAGTTGAAGAAGCGAGACGAAGACTCGTTCTCTTTTACTAGCGAGACGCCGACCCGAACAGACGTGCCCTTTGGGAGGAACCGCATCGACCGAGAGGAGACAGACGCCCGTGCGTGCAGCACCGTCTAACGGCCAGCCCAACAAAGTTCGAGTGTATTTTTTCAAGTGCGCGGTCAGTTCGAGTGTGACTAAAAATTAAAGGAAATTGAAAGCGTTCCCGTAGTGGCGAATAGTGGCGGCGGAATCACTGCATAACCTGAGAAAAAAAAATTGGTAAGCATGCAAGGTATTTATCCGTATTTAATATGCGGCCAGGCACGCCTAACGGGATGCGACCGCCGTTAGCCAACGGCGCTGGGCGTCCACGCGGCAAGTTTTCGGGACCTTCTCGAATACCTTCTGAGTGCTGTACGAAGCGTGATGTACCTTTTCAAGTAAAAAGAAGACAAAGATGACCTCAACCGCAGTCAACAGGGGTTCCGGCGAAAACGCCAAGTCGTTGAAGACTTTCCGAAGCAATCTAACGTGCGGTCGTTGCTTCTGAAAATTTCACACAATTTTTTTTGCCCTTCTAAGCAACAAGAAGTTTTTTTTTCTTTCCTTTTTATTATTAATTCACCCGAACAAGTGAAGTGATCCCACAACGGAAAAGTGTTTTATCAATCGTGAAAATTATTGAGGTTGAAAAGAAAAAGTGCATAAAAACTGACAATCGTTCGTTTGCGTGAGAATTTTTCCTCACACACTTTCTGTGTGCTGTCAGCGCGTTGTGCTTTAAATTTCTGTCGAGTGTCTGAAGAAATTGTTTGCGCGCTTCTTCGTTCGCGTCTTTTTGTCGGAAATTGCTCAAGTTGGCATTGGAAAAAATTAATTAAATAAAAAAAAAAAGAAACTGTCTCTTTCCGCCTTCGTAAAAATTTTACGACACCTTGCAATCCATCGAATGAAAAGTCCAGTTCTAATCGCGACTGTTCGCATTTTTCTGTCGTGAGCTGTCTTTCGTGCTATTGAATTTCGGGCGCTCAGCTTGTGTTAAATTAATGAAAAAAATCACAAACAACTCGCAACCGATCAGATAAATTGTGAAAGGAGAAGCTTCAATAACGTTTCGATTTTCCCGCGCCGTTGTCGTCGCTGTCAGTTTTCGTTGTTGAACTTTGACCGCAAATGTTTGCGCGTTCTGCTGCCGCCCTTCCGCGCAATCGAACAGTTCAAATTGAAAGAAAATTCACGTGTAGTTCGAATTAAAACCCGGCCGGACAAATGCCAACGCTCGTGTTTGAAAATCGCCTAAACATTCACCCGCAGCCCGTT
Source organism: Beris morrisii (assembly GCA_951812415.1). Lineage (NCBI taxonomy): Eukaryota > Metazoa > Arthropoda > Insecta > Diptera > Stratiomyidae > Beris > Beris morrisii. Next base: position 50,279,224 of record OX638313.1, on the reverse strand, counting down.
TTTTAACCGCACTTCGAATTAGAAAAATAAAAATTGAAAACTTTGTGTTCATGTAGACTTTAGGCCGAGCATAAACTGCCTGCTCGTCCAGCATTTAAAAAAAAAAAAAATTAAATAAATAAAGCACACGGAGCCAGTGAATTGTGTTTGAATTTTGGGACCACCAAACGCGCGCCCCCCGACACAACACTGATTTTTGGCATCACAAAAGCCTCCTGATGAAATGTAAAAATTGGCCCAATAAACTCAACAACTTTGTTGTCCGTAAATTGAAGTCGTCCAAAATAAACGGTCAACAACAAGTTTTATCCACAATGCCAGCTATGCCAAAGAGAAATCGTCTCCGGTACCATTAGCTGACAGTAGTAACTATACAGCTACAATGAAAGGACGATTGGTGGTAGCGGCCGCCAATATGACCGCTGTCTCGTCAAATTACTGGGGTTCGACGAAAGTATCAATAATTTCACCGACAATTCAAATGCCAATTACAAATGGAATATCGCAAATTGAAAATCGCCCGAAATATACTGCGGTTGGACCGAACAACAAAATAATATTTCATCGCATCAAGAGTAAAAATTAACAAACGGCAGTAGTATTTCAACAAACAATACAACAACATCTTCAACACCAACAATCGTCATCATGCTCACCAGCTACGTCATCCTCAACTTCGCCATCCGTTGTACCGTCGCCCGTTTCATCTGTAACCCCTTCACCATCCCTACCTCTATACTCGAGGACTTCAGCCCCGGATCCATCAGCGCAACAACTAGCAACAACAGTCAACCTCCTCCACACACATCAAATAAGGACAACAGATTCCATTCCGGACATCTTAATCAATTACTCTGGTTGATAATATAATTACGTAAAATAAAATACCATAACGACACACAATACATACATATATTGAAATGAAACAAATAGAAATAAATAATTTCTGAATGTAATAACAATATTATAACTAAATGAGAAAAAAATATTTAAAACGACATGAATTTGAGACTGCTTTTTTTTTTTTTTTTTTTTTTTTTTTTTCTCAATGTGATAAATTACCTTATGTAAAAGCAAAAAGGAAAAATATAATTAAAAAAGGTAATATAATAAAATTACATAATTATTCTTTTCTTTATTTTACAATTTAATATCATTTTCTCTAATCCGTGCGTAAACGGAGTCAGTGAATCCAGATAATGAAAGGTGAAATGTGTCTGGGCTTAGGAACGGTCCGCGGGGATTCCTAGAGATAAAGAGATATTACACCAGTTCACTAAATTTTGTCGCAATAGGCCTTCACCCCACTTGATCGAACGAAGGTTGTGACAGAAATTCATCTTTCCGTATTTCGTTTCCCTCTTAAAATTTTGCCCGAAAATTTGAAACCTATACAAAGAAAAAAAAAGGGACACGTTACCTCAATTGCAAATACCAATGTTTTACTCCTGACATCAATTTTTTTTTCTCTGATGGAGCTATGATTGCAAATCTCTAAACATAAATAAAAGGGTTCAGGCCAACAGCGGCAGTGTCGTGAAATAGATTTCAAATAACATAACATGTCACAATATGTTATGAATTAGGAAAGATGGGTAGAAACTTTAAATGGCAATGTACTTCCAAAATTGGAATTAAGTAACGACATACGGAAACCATGTATAGAGTCTGGTGACTGTTTTTGCGGCCTTTTTAATCAGTAATTTTCGTAAATATCGCGTCGAACGTTAGGGAAATAATCGTGGGTGGGGTTTAGAGCTTACAAAGCGTACATATAAGAAGCTGGTTCGCTGTTCCGATCGGACTGAGCCCAATGAGACTGCCAAATGGTTTTCTTTCGAGAAGAATCGTTGGCAGTGGCATGGCCGCGGTCCGGCCGCAACAGCACCTCTTCCACTTCGGTATTGGCACGACTGGGCCATAGTCATCCGCCCCCAGACGGATCGACTCTATCGTTCTTGACGAAATAACACCGACACATGGGTGTGTTCTCATGCCGGATCGCCCGTCGGGTGATCTCATCCAGATGTTCCTTCTCACAAAACCTTTTTCCTTCCCACTCTTGTCCACCACCCTATTTTTATATCTGGCCCCCGTACCCTGAATCCTTTCCAGCCCGCCGACAGATAGAATGGGAGTTCTCAAACCCATTCGTCGGCCCCACGAGCATAATTAATTCAGTTCACGGAAAGAAACGACACATCCACCCCGTCCGACGAGCTAGTACGTGCTTTTATGCTAGATGCTCAGTCGTTTCAGTGGCCATCCGTGAGACTAACGTTGTCTAATGACAACATAGTCAACGAAGAACATATGAAAGTTGTCCTTCATTTTGACGAAGAAATGACGATTTCTTCCGATAAATGGAGGATGACTTTCAGTCCGCCAGGCTTTACGTCCAAATTTAAGACCAAAAGGCCTAGTCTTTCGGACGTTCTGCGGACATATTCGTTACAAGGTGGACAGAGAAATAAGCGTTTTCGTCGCTCAGACAAATCGGAAAAGAAATCAGATCCTCATTCCAGAGAAATAAGGGTTTCATTATGGGGGCCTGATAACACGAAATTAATTTGGTCTGATATCGATTTACAAAAGTTGTGCTATGCGGGCAACGATATTAATTTCTCGACGTTCTTAACATCATTTTTAACGGCGTTCCAGCCTAAATACAAAAAACCATACATGACATATATTAAACAGGATATTTACAGACGTATTAGAAATGATAAGGACCGTGGGGATATCCCTGATAATAGTGAAAAAAAAATAGCCGGAGAGTTTTGTTTACATATTTACCAATGGGAGAAAGTTGCGGTAAAGGTTTATTTGGAGATGGGTACACATTTCAAATCATGGGTAACCTTTTTTAATTACATAATCGGACAGATTCCGAGATCGCGCAGAAAACACGATGCATTACTAGAAATGCTTGATGATTTTATATTGCCTGAGGTACCAGGAGATCGTCATAAAGTTCCACCCCCAACATCTCATACATTTCATCTAAAAGATCACGGTGTGGTGCTTAAACTGAAACTACCGATTACATATCCGATTAACGTTTCAGACTTCATTGCTTTATTATTGAGTGGTATAGAATACGATAAGGATATCCTTACGGAAAAGGCTAAATCTTTACACATACCCGAAGATATGGCAAAAAAGCAGATATTTAACGATGTGCTGGCGTCAATTCGACAATCAATAAAAGATGCCGCGAAAGAAGTAGCCGCAGATATATTACCTGACACTTGGGTTACGTTAGAAGGAACAGCTCTAAAAATACCTTATAGAGAAGCTGACGGCACTACAGACACAACATCGGTAACCGTTGATCTGAGTACAACCGACAAAATTGGTGACTTCTTCGTAGAGACATTTTTAAAAACACCAGTTGATAAACGTGATCCAGAATTGATTGACGAGACAATAAAGGAATCAAAAGCAATTACGACTATTATCAAGGAAAAGGGAACACCTAGTCCTGAAGCAGAAAAGGCAACCCCCCCTATAACATCTGATTCTGAGACACGAAAGCTAATTCCTCCGAAAACATCTGATCGCGAGGCAGATGAGGCACCCTTGCCGAAAAGATCTTACAGAGCTACAGACGAATGTAACGAATTCAACTTAATTCATGTTTACACGGATATTATTAGACCTAGAATTATAGGATGCAAATTGATGCGGAATCTTCGAGTGATCCCTCTTGAAGAGTGTGACAGTGTTTTCAGATTTGATCACGTAGAGTACTGTCCACTGGAGAAGACCTTTATCGAAAGCATCTCTATAAAAATTACAGACCAGCAAGGTAAATTAGTTAACTTTGAATCGTCTTTTAAGCCTACCTATATAATGCTCCACTTCAGACGGATATAAGAAAGCTATAAATATTCACATACTACAGATAGCTGCATAGTGCTAATACACATTTTATGTGGCATGCTTGTTTAATGAGATGAATGCGCACTACACACGGTATTTCCTTATACAGAGTGGGGGTAAATTATCCGATATAGGAGAACTGTATCGATCGCCTCTTGTGTACCAGCGTGGGAGAGGAATCGGAAGTTTTTTTAGCGGCCTGATACGCTATTTACAACCGATATTTTCATCAGGAGCAAAGGCTGTAGGAAAACAGGTTATTAACACAGGAAAGTCAATCTTTCAAGAAGTCGGGAGTAAGCCTATCAAGCAGATTTTGAAGGAGCAGGGAAAAACTGCACTACATGAGCTAGCTCAAAAAGGTATAAATAAAATGTTTGATGCTATGGACGGCAGAGGGAATCGAATGCCTATAAAAAGAGTTAATCCGTACACAAGCATGCAGACAAGAAGTTCAGCTAAACGCAAAAGACGTACTAAAGTAAGGAAATCGACGTCTTCGATCAGAAAAAAGAAAACTGTGAAAAAGCGTCGTAATTTGAAAAAACGTGTGTTGGATATATTTGATAGATAATTCGATGGCGATGCTTAAAGAATGTATGAATTCTGAATTGGACCTTTTTGCCTCACTACCAGTTCAGAGTAATATTTTAAAAACTGAAGAAGTTGCTTACAAACCTATAGCATCCCTAGATAACTCTTCCGTACTAGAGTTTGTTTCTCTCGGCCACGGCGACACATATCGTGATTTATCCAGCATCTACTTACGGTTAAAAGTACAACTCATTAAATTTAAAGATGGCAAGGAAGAAACCTTCACTGAGAAAGATACTGGAGGTGATCCATTCGGCGTAGTTAACAATTTGATGCACTCCTTATTCAAACAATGTACAGTGCAGTTAAATGGCAAGAATATAGCTCAAACTGACAATAACTACCATTATAGGTCCTATATTGAAAATTTGCTAAATTATGGAAAGGATGCCGCATCCACTCACCTAGAATCAGTGTGCTGGTTTCTGGATGAAGGTGAAATGGAGATGATTGCAGGAGGAAGGGGTGGAATAAGTAAAGACAATGAAGGTTATCTTAAGAGAGTCTCGATGTTTGAAAAAGGCGCCATAGTGGAACTGATGGGAACGATCCATAGCGATCTGCTTAATCAGGATAAACTATTAATAAATGGCGTTGATTTGCGCTTAATACTTTCATTGGAGAAGCCCGAATTCTATCTTTATTCTAAGGTAGATGATCTTAATCCACGTATTAAAATACTAGAAGCAACAATGTTTATGAATCATGTAACCGTCAACCCAGAAATACTATTAGCACATGAGAATGTACTTCAGCGCTCAAATACCATGTATCCATACAAACGAGTCGAGGTGAAAACATACACACTTCCTGCTAACACTTTTACGCTATCTCTGGATAACGTAGTGATCGGCCAAATACCGAATTTGCTGGTTTTTGCCATGGTTGATAACGACTCATACAATGGAAATCGTACGAAGAATCCGTATAACTTCAAACATAACAACATAACAAACTTCAACTTGTCAGTAAATGGTGTTCAAGTTCCAAATCAGCCTCTGGAATTTGATTATTCAAAAGCTAATCCTTTAAGTACTAGAGGATATCTCACCCTCTTCAAAGGCACCGGAATAAATTACTTCGATAAAGGTCATCAGATATCGAAAAAATTCTTCGACGATGGGTGCTTCATGTTAGCCTTTGATTTAACAGCGAATAACTCATACAACTCAGGTTGTGGCAACCGATTCAAGGAGTCTCTAAAGAACAGTGTCAGCTGCATTGTATACACAGAATATGACAGTAATATCGAGATAGATAAGAACCGAAATGTATACACAAGTTTCTAAAAAAGTATATATACAGCTTGATAAGGGGTGTATTAGCATAGTATCCAACTAGGTACAAAAAGGAAAACATGACAAATTGCCTGGTAAATGTTGAGTATCTATCAGAAGGACATTTAACCTTCTTTAAGAAAATATCACTTACAGGTTTCGGGGCACAGAATAAGCTCTACTCAAAAGAAATTATATATAAATATCCAACGTCTTTGGCAACTTCTACAGATCAGACAGGAGTATGTGGAAACTTAGAGCTCAAACGCCTAGATGAAGAACTTATCAGAACACTGGCAAAATTTTCAACAGTTTTTGCTAATGGTGAATCATCAAAAGAATTCTTACAAAGTTACGTGACTTCTCATACACAGATCATAAACCTTGAAAACTTAATTTCAAAAGCCCAGGAATGAACACGATTGAACTTGCCCAGATTCTGAAAACAAATAGCGTCACTAGAAACTTGTTCAAGGGCGTCTTCCCATGTGATCATCTGCCCAGTAAAATAAAAAGACCCACATACGTTATAGCGAACACTGACCCTTCTCATAAAAGTGGCACGCATTGGATTGCTTTCTATCTACCCAGGAACGGACCTGTAGAATACTTCGACTCTTTTGGAAGATATCCGACAAATAAATACTTTAAAAAATTTTTACATGGCAACTCAGAAATGTTTATAAATAGTAAAAAGAGAATACAGGGTCTGTTTTCATCGACCTGTGGTAAATACTGTTGTGTATACGTATATTCCCGCTGCAAGGGGAAGAGTCTAAAGTTTTTTCTTAAACAGTTCTCATCAAAAGAATTTTCACATAATGACGCTAAGATCGTTAATTTATACCACCATATATTTTCATCTGATACTACACAGAACGGAGGGATTTGTCACAACCAGTATTGCAAATCAGAGGCTGAGAGTATAAAAGCAGCAGGTTGAAACAGTCGTGTTTCAGTTTTTATTGTGAAATCTTCAGTTCAATATGTCTACGATTCCTACAAAAAAAGTGCGTTCCGCGGATCTTACAAAAACAGTGCGTGCCGCGGATCTTGGGATCCCTTTCAAAGGAAAAAAATCAGCACCCTCCGACAAAAAAGTTAATGAGAAGATTAGCAAAAAGAAAAGATCAGAGGTTCCGGGTGAAAACGCTCTACTAAACTACACCTACTATCTGGATGGCTGCCAGAACCGGAAAATTGTGCTCGGCTTCGATCCATTCACGTTTGAGGCAAAAATAATCTTCAGTCACCATGGGCGTTTCCCTGTGTCAACAAACTACTTTGGATGGTTATCAGTATACAACCATCTCGCCCAGTTGAAGAATAATGTTGAGATGCAACCGGGTAATCAGCTTGGATTACTAGAGGAGTACAGAATACCTGTAGGGGAAGGCAGCATTAAATTGAAACATCTCGATCTGGTACGTTTGATTGAAATGATGGATTTCTTTAATATCGTCATGTTTCATAACAACAACGCTCATGAAAATGTGAAGGAGTATTTCAACCAATACACGACTAGATGTAAGGCGAAGGATGTACTAAATTTATCCAATGACGACTTTTTTATACCATCACGGACTTCATATGTACATTTAAACTATTCTAGACTTTTTTATGAAATTCCATGGTTTTGCAGTGCCGGTATTCTGTTTAATATAACGATTGGTTAATAAAAAATTTTAAAAAATAAAGCTTTTTGTTTTTTTATTTTTATATATAAACTTTATTCATTAACATAAATAGATAAATGTTTACGCAGTTCTGTACAGCACAACGTAGGGTCCGGGGTTGGCTATGAATTTTGCAGATTGTCTGGAAATTATGGAGATCCGATAATTTCGGAATTTCAAGCTGTATTATCTCGACTTCTGGTAAGTATCTTCTGATGAATCTCTCTTTCACAAGACCCTTTACGTAGATGGTGGAGTTGTCAAAGTCCTTCAAGATATCGGGAAGACTGTTATAATATGTATCACCATCATTCCAGTGTAGACCGTTGATATTTTCCCGCTCATACTTTTGCTGTTGGTCCGTCTTTATGTTCAACTCCTGATAGGGGTGAGGGGGTAGTATGTGGTAGAACGTTGGATATATTGTGCCAAAAGGTAGTATCGCAAGCTCTTTTGCAAAATACTGTCCAGAATTCCCTGTGACAAACTGGATATCGAAAATAAATTTACTCATGTTTCCAGTAAGACACAATATCGTAAAGTGAAAAAAACAATTTATTTCTACGTATTTATATATTTTAAATTCTTAAAAGGTTATCATCTAATAACTAACTCTAGGTTTTTTGTATCCATACGGATATGAAAAATTTTCTTCTGTTATTACTCTTTTATCAAAAGTGAACTGTAGACGTTTCTTTTCAAGTGCTGAAATAACTGTTCCTGGTCGTTTACGTTTAATTTTTCGTTCATTTGTTACATAGACGGGTTCTCCCCCATCTTCACCTATTACTAAGGACTTCAGTCTATCGAAATTAACAGTTTTCGAGGTTTCAAAATTAAGAGTAATACCTTTACATTTAATTATGTACTCAACACCGCTCACAGTTTCTACTTTAAGACTATAGGTTTTCGGGCCTGTACTTACAAATTCCGAAATAAATGCCTCAGGACCAAAACTGTCAATTTCATTCGTTAAATCCCCTAAAAAGTTAGATATTGGCAATGAAATAGGATTATTTTTATTATCGATGAAAATCAAACTATCCGTGTCACAATAGAGAATTGACTTTCCTACCTTTTGTAAAGCTGTGTAAAGTTTAATTCTGGCAAAGGCTGTTGTGTAGGCTGCGATAGGTATATTAACATGCGGTAACAAATTGTCATTTCCCTCTAAATATCTCCATGTTACCCATATAGTATCATCATTGATGGGATATAAGGAACAAATTTCTATGCCAGGGGATTGTATAAAGTCATAAAATTCCTTGGGATTGTCTATAACCTTGGTTTGAGTTCTATCCTCCCTTTGTGCAAATTTCCCCCAGAAGGAATTTAGACAGATTTTAGCGGTATTTCGTCTGCCGGGATTCTTTTGAATCTGTTTTTTGTCTAGAATGATGTCTTCTCTCATCTTGAAACTCTTTAGGAAGGTATCTTTCTCCTCCTCGGTTATGTATTCACCCCCCCACCCACTAGCTTCCTGTTTGATTTTTAAGAATGTGTTTACATATTCGGTAAATAGTCCACCCTTTCTGGTTTCCGGATCGTATTTGGTGTGATTATATTTCCAAACCTCGAAAACTTTTATTAGCCTATACCCATTCTTCACTGCTAAAGCTACTTCAGGTATAACCCAGGTTCCAATAATCATTCTTTCATCCTCTGTATGATTACATGTGGAAACTCTATTCAACTCCGCACATTTACGACACAGTGCAAAATACAACTTCGAATTATTTTTGAAAGGTAAAACAGGTGTGAATAAGTTAGTAGGCGCAACAATTGAACAAGTGATAAAACCATGCATTGAAAGTATCTCTGGTAGAGAAGGTATGTGCTCACTGCGAAAAATTTCAGGATGACCGATAGGGTATGGTGAATATTTGTTAATATACGGGTACAGACTGGTAAAGTCTAGATATCGTATAACTTCATTCTCACCGATTTTATGATGTAATTTAAACACTTCAGTACGTCCTCCATAAACGGCATCACGGGGGTTTAGTGGTGGAATAATATCTGAAACTTTTTTGTCTAAATCCCTGTTTACATCAGGATTTTTTTTCAAGAACTCTCTGAACTCACATTCCCACGAATATACCAGATTATAACCACTACGCCTAACAACCTCGATTCTTCTAATAGTGCTTTCGTATCTATGTGATAACGTTTCATGTGTTTTGTTAATGATTTTGTTTGAATCTTTTACTTTAAAACAATCTCTACAGCCATGGTAAAAGCATCCGAAAAACTCATATACTGTATTTGTTTTGGAATTAAACCCATCTACTTTTAATGCGCTTTTTTCCAACTTCACCTCTCCTTCATTATTTGACGAAATTATTTTATCATTTATTTGCGAACTTTGCCACTCAAGCCACTTGCTAGCAATAAACGACTGGTTTCGTCCTTTATAGTAACCATGTTTAGGCATTATGCCCAAAGTATTGTTTTGCAGAAAATTCCTTCGGAAAGCGAGCATACATGCTGATGCAATTGTTATAGATTCTACAAAAGGATTAACTTTAGCTATATCGAGGAATTCCCGCATAAATTGTATACACCCTAATCGTAATATATCGACATCATTTTTGCAATACTTAAGCATTTCACTTCTATTATGAAAAACTTCAAAAGAGACTGAATTATACCACTTTAAAAACTCATCACGTTCTCTTATTTTCATGGTATTATATCCATACATATCTGGGGATGGATATTTTCCAACATAATTAATATTCTCTAAGGTGTTAAAGTAGTATGGATAGAACCCTTTCGCATGATCTGTTATACCGAACACGGTTGGGAATTTGGAGAGCGGAAATGAATTTAGAGAGTCTATGAAAGTCACATGCTCACATCTTAATTTCATTATTTTAGTCCCATTCATTATAGGTTCAAGCTTTAGTTTCCTAGTGAATAATTCAGAAATTATAAACTGACCGTCGTACCCCTGGAAGTTATGAGCTATGCAGTATACGTTCGGAGTAAAAGAACGAGCCTTTAAACAATAATCCACAACACCTCCCACAACACTCGTCATATTGTTATATTCAAAGACATACTCCCTTTTTCCACAGATATCACAATTATTTCTGATATCGGAATCCTTGTAACAGTTATTACATACTTGATGTGCAACAATTAAATTGACAATATGTTTGAAAGAAGTGCTATTCTCTAAAAGAGTATTTTGAGTGCTCTCATTTCTTTTCAATGAAACTCTTTTGCGGTTTGATGAAGCAAAGGTGATCCACTGCAACGATTTTCGAGCAAATCTGGCAGTAATATTCATCACATTTATGCGAATCTGATGATCTATTTGTGAAATTCAAAAATTTTGTACAGTATGTGCATATCTTAAAAGTTTCACACATAGTCTTCTTACCACTTTTATTTGAAAAATGACTTGTAAAACAACTTTCCCCTCTAAATGAGCGGTTACATTTTTCACAGCTTACCATTTCCGTAACGAAATTACATGGGGGAGAAGAATTACAATAGGTACACTTCCTTTCACATTTATGAGATTTGCTGTGATACACTTTATCACAAAGGGTACATGCAAAACTCTTATTAAAAAAACCTTTCAATGACTTAATCACGTAGAAATGTTTGAAAGCCTTGGAGTAATAGAGGTATATTTTACTCGGCCAATCATTTCTGTTAGGTAATTTAAAAAGGATTGAATTAGAATCCTTCGTATCATCAAACACAATTATTTGAAAATCATTTAACACTTTCTGAAACTTGTAAAGATCCGTCAATACACAGCCATCAGTATTAATAGTAACCTTTGCATTTTTACACATCTTTTTCACCATACGATCTAAAGATCGGATAGTTGAAGAATGGAATTGTAGGTTAACATTTTTTGAGGTCATCTCCATAGCATAACATATAGATCGTGGGAGACAGCTGGTATCACCATTTTTCCCAACATCTATAACACTTCTTTTCCGTTGTAAGAACACGTTTTCTTCGACACCTTGGATATTCAACCGCGCACCACCCGTTGGAAAATTCACAACCTCAGCATTTAGCTGCATGATTTCATCAGAGAGGAAAGCAGTGTTGGATTGATTCACATTCGAAATTAAACCAAGAATATAACGTCCATCTACGTCTTCAATAGATCTCAGACTTGACCAAATTGCTTTTATATGAGATGAGTTCGGTAGTGTAATGGTGAAGCTGATTTTACTCCCTTTCCCCGAATTCACCCCAGCTTCTTTGATCACAGCATCAAAGATATTCTCTAAAATTAGTAGTGGATCTTCATTTACTGTATCTAGAGAATTTATCCTGAATGTAATTTTTTTACCCTCTACGTTAAATTTTTTAAAAAACCTCGCCTGTCTGGATAACACTTCGAATCTCCTAGGTAGCCCACTTCCACTTTGAATTGGCTCACCGTGTGTAAAAATATCATTACCGCTTTGACCAAACTCATTGTTTTCAAAAGTCTGTCGTAGCGGACTATTAGATTGGATTTCATTAGACGCTCTACGACTGTCAAGGACATCTTTCTCTTTTTCTTCGATTAGAAAATCATCTCCATCACTGTTGTTAAAAAATTTTAGACCTTCTTTCATCACATCAGTTGAATTACACTGAATTGAAAGCTTTGCAAATTTTTGATGAGAACCTAACTTTTTTTTCCTCTACTATTCTAACTAAATTACTTAAACTATAAATAAACATCTTATAATCTAGACTTAACGCAGTTTCTAAATTTAAAATAATATTTTTCACATCCATCTTTACAAGAAATTTAGCAAATTTATTAAATTTAACACTATTTTATCTCGAAAGATTCTTTTTACTTCAAATTTTTCCAAATTAATAATATTCTAAAATAAACAAGGCTATAAATAAAATATCTTTATAAAATTATTTCATTTTCTTTTCCTTTTTATTCGTAATGAAGCAGCAGTATCTAATTTGCGCTTCAACTCGATATTGGACGTGTTGAACCACGTCTCTCCAATTGGGTGAATTTTCACCTTTTTCCTTGTAATGGACGTCCTTACAGGAAAAGGTGGCTGGCTCTTACTCCCGGTAACAGCACCATCTTTAGAATTTTTGTCGGATCTGCTACCAATGTTGGGGGTTCTTAACACAATACTTTGTTTATTGCTTTCTCCAACGCTGCTTTCGCTGTTGACGGCTTTGGCCTCCTCTTCTCCTATCTCTCTGGCAGCGCTAAAATTTTCAGAGGCGTCAGGATTTAGCAGGTCATTCACTAGTTCAAGGAGTAACCCTGCTAGCTCTATTCTCCTTGCGAGGTTCATGCAAATTCTAAAAAGAAAAAATGATTAGTTACATTTAAAATTAAACATTTATTTCAACAAGTTATACTTACTTCTTGGTCGAATGTCTTCAATATTTTGAATTCATTTAAATTTTCAGTCCCTCTTTTATACTAGCTGAAATGAGTGTTCTTTTCATTTTACATATCATATACACATATATCAAATATCATAATTGCAACATTCAATATCACTAATGAATATATTTTAAATCTCAACGACGACTTATATCTGCTTTAATGTACATTGTAACAGATATGTAGACAATGACAAATCTTATAATATCACTTGCAGGTGGGTAATCTAACATATTAATTACTCCCAATTGATCCAGACTTTGTAACATACAAAGTAACAAATGAAATTCTCTACATCTCAAAGAAGACTTGTACCTTACTCGCCCATGCATGATAGGAGATGGATATCATCTTCATCTAGAAGATGTATCCTATAATATCACTTCCAGGTGGGTAGTCGAGATTGTATATAAATCGATCGAAGGTAAGGATAGAATCAGAACAATCTCAACTTTTCGAACAGTCGGAGATCCTACGTAATGGTAAGTAAACTTTCTATCAAATGATTGTTTTCAATTTGATTTTTAACTTAAAATTTTAACTTTGAATCTTCCAACAGAATTCCAGCACATTGAACGCGATTGCCAAGGGGAACACCGGAACCCTCACATCATGGGCTTCTTTGGTTGAAGGTGTGGAGTACAAAATCTCCACCTTCAAGCTAATGAAGACCAAATATGGCACCCGTTTGGCAGTCTTCCTTGAGGATGGGCAGTTTTGCTTCCTACCGCCGCGATTTACAGAGAAAGTAAAGACGCAGCGTCATGTAGAGGAGTTAAATCAGACCCCGAATCATTACCTCATATACGATGGTAAAGATGATTCCCGTGGTGGGTTCATCAAACTACGTTTTGAACAAAAAAATAGCGAGACACAATAAAGAAAAAGATTTGTAGTCTAAGAGAATTTGTTTTTATTTTCAACCCCATTCACGAGATCCCCTAAGAACGATCGACAGCAAACGAGCTGGAAACTTGTTTCTTAAATTCCCACGGTAATTCGCCCATATAAAAATCCTCATAAGACAGTATCACCTTGAACTTGATCATTACCTCAGCAGAATGTACTATTCTTGTTTTGTAGAGCCATACTGCAGAAAATATCCAGCGCCGGTTAACTACAACAAGAACAAGTACGAAACACATGAGATCGTCGCAAAGAAAAACCACTTCAGTTCGAAGCACATGTAATCATGAGCACGTGGTAATAACAAACTTTCCGCCAAAACAAGCACGAATCATATGAGATCGTCGCAAAGAAAAACCACTTCAGTTCGAAGCACATTTAATCATGAGCACGTGGTAATAACAAACTTTCCGCCATGATACATGATGACAACAAACTCAAATCTAGTTTAACCAGTGAAGCAAGATGCATATTCACTTCCTCTCATCCAACCCATTCACACCTTCATGACTCTACAAAACAAGAAACATGCTGATAACCTGTTTATTTCCACACAAGTATAGCTATCCCACTTACACTCCCATCCCTCTAAAAAACAAACAAATAACCTCATTCCGAAAGAGCCAATCAGAAACAAACAGATTTCCTGTTTTATATGACCTAATTTCCAAAGACCATACCAGCTGGTCTAAACGGCCGTGGTACAACAACACTATTTCCATTTTATTTTGACCTCACTTCAGTATTGCTGTTCTGTACTGGCGTAATGCTAAAATGATAGGTAAGTGTGGTTCTTACTACTCCCGACGCTGCGACAGCACCCCAAACCATCACATTGCCACCGCCATGTGTAATGTGTACACGCGAGCGTTTTTGGCGTAGCAATGCTGAAGTGATTTGTGGCGCTATGATATGAACTAAGTCATACCATAGTATCCGTCCCAACCAAATCTTCAACAACATTACCACCCAAGTAGTCGTATTAGCCATCAGTATGGATTTATCCCTTACTCCGCCTTGAAACTAATCAATTGTCCCAAGTTGGTCAGGACAAACCCACACCGCGAATACGACTATCGTCCGGTGACCAAGCCACAGTTGGGTGACTTGAGTCCCATGGTTTCCCGAAAGGTAGCGTGCATCTAGCTCTAGCACGTGCGTAGCTCGTCGGAAGGGGCGTGAGTGGCTACCTGTAACCATGGACTTACGTAATTATGCACAGTTTGGGCTGAAAATCCGACTTGAGAGGTTCGGATTCTATCATCAGCGGGCTGGTAGGTAAAGGAAGAAGGAAGGAAGGAATGCAGACTATGGAAAGAAATGGAAAAGAAAAGACAGGAAATGAAGGTGGATAAGACCACGAGTAGAGACTTTCGGCGGGAAGGCCGATGCAAATCTCAATTATATTATTTTAGAGATGGTAAGAACTCAATAGAGTTTAAGAATTAGCTAGTATTATACCGAAAATACTTAAGCGTGTGGGCAAATCCAGTAAAAACCCTTGGATGCCAATTATCAAAACGAACCGATATTGATGTTGATGTACCATTTTGGGGTAGCCGAAATAATCTTATATTATCAACGCTGGATCGTCGAACCTAAAAAAGGGATATGCCTAGCATCTTTCAACTCTGGGTAGCTGGGTAGACCTGGCGCCCGAAGGGACGCTGGTTAGTCGGGAAAAGTTTATTAATTGAAATTACCTTTAGTATTCTGTGATATTGTTTTATTATGTTCTTAGGTTTCGTTTTAACGAACCAAGTAATCTACACGTTTTTGTCTCGTTTAAGAAAAATTACTGGCAACTGGTCATAATACTGACCTTGTTTCGGTATGCCGGTATACATTAGGTCAAAACATTATGAGCCCATGCATTTCTGGTCATTGCGTCATCCGGCAGCATTGCACGAATTTCAAGCCGGCATTCCATAGATATTGCTGACCGGTGGTATGCCGACCCGCAATTCGCGCAAGAAGGTCATTAGGTTTAGAGGCCGATGCGTTGTAAATAAACATTGACTCTTCGTCGTGTGCTTATTTACAACGCGGAACAGATATTTTAACCTGTTATTGTCGGATAGACGCAAATGTAATTTTAAAATAGGAAAGAGGAAACGAATAATAGACGCGAATGTAAAATAGGGAAAAAGAAACGAATGTTTGACGTGAATGTAATTAAAAATAGGAAAGAAGAAACGAATGCTACCGTGGTGACGCAATGCTACTCTGGGAAGGATCCAAGGTACAACAATGTTCATCGGGCGTCATATAATGCCACATAACTCAGTGGTCAAAACGTCATCACGTGTATTAGGAGGCCGAATTTTGGCGCCGCGTTCTTGATCACCATTCAATGTATGGTATAATGTGCTGAATACGTTAGGTACCATGCAAGATCCCGTACGGAAAATATTACCTCCTGGTATATACGTTGAGCACCGTCTACCATATAATGCTGACTGTAAGAACTATGGGGTATAAACGTCGGGCTCCTTTTAATATATGGCCCGAATACTGCCCCCATATATTAAAACTTAAGGTGCCAGGTAAGATGCGCCATAATCAGACAGCACAATAAGAGGGTGCCATGCAACGTAATTTCCTGAAGGCCAATACGTGCGCAGAGGTGCATTCACAAGGAGCACGCGATGAAGTAGTTGGTAAGTTGGCCTATCTTTCTCTAAAAACATGATACACTTTTATTTACTGAACAATTCTCTTCTTTTCACGATGACGATTAAAATTACGGCGTAACAGCCTACGACAATTCTGGTCGTCGTCTTAATTAAATGAAGATTGAACTTTAACTTGAACATTTCATTTCAGACTTCATGCAAACCGACAACCGGTAAATGTTGTAATGGATGTATTTTGGTTTAGGTCTCAACTGTGAAGATTTGTATTGATAATACAAATAATATGATACAACTACTTTTTAAACACTGAATATACATAAAGGACCATACTGTACTTAAGGACCATACTATACTTATAACCACACTTGAAGTTAAAGAATACCACAGTAACAAACTACAGACTGTTACTTTTTATTTAAAAAAAAATGGCAGAAAAATCCATGAGTAAGGTAAGCTAAAATAATTAAAATCAATTGATTTTTAAAATAGTAATCATTTTTAGGAAAAATGCAATTTTTTAAAAATAAAAATTGCTAGATTAGAAAGGCAGCTGGAAATAGCCAAGAGACTATTTGACGATCTGGCGCCATCATCAGTAAAAAAAGAAGTTCCAGACAATAAAAAGTATTCAAATCGTCAAAAAGGAGTTGTTGGCAAAGTCCAGGAAGCTGAAAAGAGCCAGAATCAAAAAACAGCGAGGATCCACCCGATCGCACCATCATCATTAAAGACAATCAATGCAAATTGTCCATCATCAAAAATCATCAACATCAAACAGGAGTTGTTGGCAAAATCCAGGAAGCTGACAAGGTTGAAAGCGAAAACAGCGAGGATCCACCCGATCAACCCGATGTGGATGACTTCGGAATTTGTTGTTAAAAAATTGTATAAATAAAGTAAAATGGAAACTAAAAATATAATAGGTTACTTAGAACAATCTTTAAGTTTAGGTTGTGATTTTTTTATATCTAGTTTAAGTTTACTATTAGTAAAATTAAAAGAGGAAAAGTTTATATTTTCGGAGCGTGAAAGATGTTCTTTCATGTCTTTATTAATAAGATTTTCTTCAATGTTTAAAGTTGATTTTTCAAACAGTGTGTTAAGTCAGGCTGTTCTATTTGTAAATAAAAAGAATGACGACTCTTCATCAAGAGTGAACGAAAGTGGTGATACCTTCCACCAAAAACAGTTGGTGACGACGAAGAAGGATGGTAGTGTGAGTAGTTTCAATAATAACCGAAATTCGGAAAAGTTAATTATTCGCGATATTCCTTTACAGTCGGGTAGCGGTTTTAATAGTACATACGATCTTGTCTCAAAACAGGAGACTTTCTTTAAAAAACTTAATGTCTCAGGTGTTAAGATGAGTTTTAAACTAAAAGATTTCAGTGAAGGTATTGAGGATCCTACAATCTATTTGGAAAGAAGTTTTGATAGTATTATTCACGATTTAACTATTAATTCGACTAAAGGAAGTAAGATCAGTTTTGCAATTGATCTACGAAATTCCCCCCATATAAAAGCTATATGGTCAAATTTAAAACCTTTGGATCAGTTAAGTGGTAAGTATATTCTAGGATTGATTTCCAATGTGAATCAATCTAATAATAATTTTCTTGCAGATGAAGTCATGCAATTAAACGCATGTATTGTTAATTTTCCCTCTGTTGGTGGGAGGATTAATAATAAATATTAATCGGAACTGGAGCTTTTATCTAAAAAGACAAAAAGTGTCCTAGATGTGGGTAAAAAGAATGATGTCCATTGTCTACCACGAAGTATCTGTTATTCTATGGAAATGATACCAAAAAACTTTAAAAAGCAAAAAGCGATCATTTACCTACTGTTAGAATTCTGGACAAATTAGCGAAAAAATTGTGTAAAAATGCGAAGGTAACAGTCAAAAAAGATGGTTGTATTTTACCAGACCTCTACAAATTTCAACATTACTTGAAAAATTATCAAATAATAGTCTTTGATAACTTAAAAGCTTCAAATTCAACTGTTTTTAAAAACCAATAGTCATTAAATTTGGTAACCAACATTTTTTTGTACTATTCTCACGAATTACAGCATTTTTACGTTATTAAATCACTGGCAGGATTTTTTGGAAAAAGGTACGCCTGTCCGTATTGCGATAAATTATTATCTGTAAAATTTCACAGATGTGAAATGAAGTGTCCATACTGCTACACATCACCGCCTTGCAACTTTGTTAAAGAGCTTATGCAATGTGAAAAATGTAACCGTGGATTTAGAGGCGATATCTGTTATAATAACCATTACCAAAATAAGATCAGAAATAAAAATATATGTGATACCTTTAAAATATGTGTAATGTGTACTAAATTTATAATTTCCGATAGAAAACGTGTATCTGAACATGTTTGTAATGAATATTATTGTCAAATTTGTTCTAATACCGTACCGCGGGAACATTTATGTTATATTAAACCTTATAAAGGGGATAGGAATTCAAAATTTTTATTAATATTCTTTGACTGTGAGAGCACTCAAAATACTTTATATGAAAACACCACATCTTTTTTACATACTGTAAATTTAATTGTAGCACATCAGGTTTGTTATAATTGCTATAAAAAAGAGAACATAAATGATGAATGTGAGGTCTGTGGGAAAAGAGAACATATATGTGAATACAAATCTGAAGAAGGTGTTATAAAAAGATTTTTAGATTATTGTTCTATATTGTTCGACCTTATGTATCATGGTGCATTTACACTCAGCGTTTGAGGCGAGCCTCTATCCCCACCAAAAAATCACCCAATCAGATGGCTTGTGGAGTCGCAAGAGTCTAACATTCTTCAACTTTTCTCCGACGCACGCTTCCATATGTGTACACACATACAATGAACTGTGGCAGCACACAATTCGCAGCTCATCGTATTTCTGTCGTTTCGCACTCATAGGCATGTTGCGCCGCAGAGGCATTTTGAGTGTAAATTGCTTTCAACACAGCAAAGTACACAGCCGACGAAAACCGGTTTGCAATGGCCTGATGGGGGTAGAGGCTCGCCTCGAGGCGAGCCTCAAGGGTGAGTGTAAACGCACCATCAAACATATATTGTATTGCACACAACTTACAGGGCTATGATGGTCATTTCTTAATATCTGAACTTATTGGAAGAGAGCTCAATATTGAACCTATAATGAATGGAACAAAAATCATGAAGTTGAAATGTGATCACATTTCTTTCATTGATTCTTTAAATTTTCTAGCTTTTCCTCTCTCAAAGTTTCCAGAAGTTTTCGATATTAAAGAACTAGTAAAGGGATATTACCCTTACTTATTTAATACTATTGAAAATATTGAATATATCGGTAAATATCCACCCCCCGAAGAATATGGACATAATACCATGAAGACAAAAGAAAGGGATTCTTTTTTAAAATGGTATGAAAAAATTTTACAAGAAACTTTCAATAATAAAAGGGAGTTGTTAACATATTGTATAAATGATGTTAATATATTACGGATAGGGTGCATACGTTTTATGCAGGAATTTCTTGATATAACTCAAGTGAATCCATTAACAGAAGCTTTAACAATAGCTTCAGCTTGCATGTTGGCTTTCCGAAAGAAATTTCTTAAAAGTAACATGTTGGGCGTAATGCCAAAAAATGCCTACCATAATGACCGCAACCAGTCACTTATCGCATCTAAATGGTTAGCGTGGGAGAGTTCCAAAATCAAAGATACAATTATTTCTGCTAATAATACAGGAGAAGTCAAATTAGAAAAAGGCGGTTTGTACGTAGATGGTTTTAATCCGAAAACAAATACTGTGTATGAATTTTTTGGCTGTTTCCACCATGGATGTATAGAATGTTTTAAGGTACAGAATGTTAGTATAAAAAAAACTTGGAATCAATATGAGACTTTGAGTCAAATAGTCACATAGAAGGATAAGACTAATAAGGAATCATGGTTATAATCTCGAATACATATGGGAATGTGAATTTAAACGAATATTAAAAGAAAAGCCTCATTTACAAAAAGACCTAGATGTTGTACCCATGGTATCAGATACCCATGGTATCAGATATCTCGTTATTACTAAACCCACGCGATGCCATTTTTGGTGGTAGAACCGAAGTATTCAAACTATATCATAAAGTTAAACCTTAAGAGGTAATACGCTATTTAGATTTCACAAGTCTTTATCCGTACATTAACAAATATGCTCCCTACCCTATCGGTCATCCTAAAATTTTTCGTAATAATGATATTCCCGAGCTATGGGAAACACTCGCGATGCACGGTTTTATAAAGTGTTCGGTTATTCCACCAACAAATTTATTTTTACCAGTACTTCCATTCAAAAATGATAAAAAACTGTATTTCACATTGTGCAGAAAGTGTGCCGAAACAAATAGAATTTCTGGTTGTGATCATTCGGAAAATGAAAGGAAACTTATTGGTACGTGGGTTATACCTGAAGTAGCATTGGCTGTTAGCAAAGGGTACAAGGTAAACAAAGTCTTTGAAGTTTGGAAATATGATCACCTGCAGTATAATCCCGAAACAAAAACCGAAGGTTTATTTACTGAATATGTCAACACATTTTTAAAAATAAAGCAACAAGCTAGTGGTTGGGGTGTGAAATATTCGTCCGAAGAGGAAAAAAGTGAATTTATACTGTCATACAAGCTAAAGAAGAACATTGTGTTGGAAAGAGATCAAATTCAAAAAAACTCTGGAAAACGCAACACTGCTAAGATCAGTCTAAATTCGTTGTCGGGGAAATTCGCTCAAAGGGAAGATCGGGTTTACACTAAAGTTTCCACAAATTATAAGTATTTTTCAGACTTTATTCATTCACCCGGTATAAAAATCTGTTCTATTTTACCAATCACTAATGACTCGATGTGGATCACATGGAAATATGTAGAAGAAAATCTTAATATGTTACATCACGTTAATTTGCCAATCGGAGCTTATACAACCGCGTTTGCTAGACTCAGACTTTATGACGTGTTAGAAAAGGTGGGTGTTGAGCTCTCTCTGTAGATTTAGTTTAGATCATAAAATTTACGACTTAGATAAGCGATTGGACCACATGTTAATTATCTGTCTGATAAGAGTGCACGTGGTCCAAGATAAGAACAGAAAATTTGTACATGTAAGTTCTTATCTTTTAGTCCTAAGCATTTTTCCCAAATACATTTTATGGTTTTGGGAAAATATCAATGTAGACATTTAGTGATTTTCCCAAATCAATGTTATTTATGGTTTTGGGAAAATATTAGATTAAGATCTTGTAAATAGATAACGTAGGCTATATAAGATAAAATAATTGTAATTTTAAGTTAGTCTTGTATTAGAAATTAAAGGAAAAAGAACTAATTAGAGTCGTTTGATTTTATTGGAAAAGATAGAGTCAACTAACCATCTAAGGTTAGTAATCGAGGCAACTTAGTGTCGCGCAAAACAAATCATTTTGGTGACCCCGACGTGATTCTAGTTTTCGATCACAGTTTAAGACAGATCGAGTCCAATTAGTTCTTTTGTGATCAAGATTCAAGCGTTTGACGAGCAGAATACGTCAAGGTTTTAAGTGCAGTTTTCAGTAGTGAAGCGTTTGACTAGCTTATAAGTCAAAGTGTATCATGGCGGAAACAATAATAGACCGGCAATTTTCCATCAAGGAAGAGTTTGAAAGAAAAAACTCTCGATTTCAAGCCGAAATCAAATCCGGTAAGGTAGATAGATCTTTTTTAACAAATGTGTTAAGTGAAATCGACAAGCTATGGGAGGAGTTCGAACAGAACGACAGGGCGTTATTAGTGTGTGAAGACAGACACAAGGTGTCTGCGCATAACTATTTCGCGGACGGTTTTCAAAAAACCAAAAGTTTTTATTCTGACTTTGTTGCGCGAATAAAAGAGCATTTAAAGACGATTGATACAGTTCAGGAATTGTCATTAAATGAGGGTGAATCATCAAGTGAAGTGAAAACTCTGAAACCTGTTTTAATGTGGAAAATACGAAGTCTGCTTAAAGCAATTCAGAGTATGAGTATTCGGAACGAAATTATCGATGAAAAATTTAAAGGTATCGAGAATCTTGTAGAAGAAGAAATCTCTCTAAACCCTTTTCTTGATACGTCCGAATACGAATTACTTAACGAGAAATATATATCGTTAGGAAATAAAGCAAGTGATAAGAAAGTTAAAAGTGAAGTATTGGTTAACAATTGTGCACTACCTCCTGTGTCGCTACCGAAGTTTAATGGATATATAAAGGAATGGGTTACTTTCAGAGACTTGTTTCTTGTGTTAGTAGATAAAACAAACCTAACATCTATTCAAAAGTTAGCACATTTGAAAGCACATGTGCAAGGTGCAGCTGAAAGAATTATTCAACATATAACCCTTTCGGAAAGTAATTACACAATTGCTTGGGAATTGTTGGAAAAACGCTACTCCAATCAAAGATTACAACTATCTGCGTTGTTTTCACAAATTTTAGATGCTCCTACCTTATCCCAAGGTACGGTAAGTGCATACAAATCTCTTCAAGAAACTGTCACATCAGCTTCAAGAGCAATCGATACTATGAATCTTTCTGATGCTGAATGGAAAGATGCATTTTTGCATTTCATAGTATTAAGGAAGTTAGATCACGAATCTCGGTAAAGATACGAGCAAGGATTAAAAAATCCTAGAGAAATTACAGGAATTACTAGTATCTTAGAATTTATAGAACAACAATTTAGTGCTTTAGAAATCGTAGGGAAAAACTTAACGCAAAATAAAGGTTCCGCATTGACGAAGCCGAAAGGTTCTTCCTTCCTTACCTTTCAGAAGAGTTGTTTAATGGGATGTAAAGAGAAACATCACCTATCCGTTTGCGAACGTTTTAAAAAATTATCTACAATAGAAAGAAGGCAAAAGATTGTAGAACATAAATGTTGTTTTAATTGTTTAAATCCAGGGCATAATGTGTTAGATTGCAAGAGTAATGGTACTTGCAAGAAATGCAATAGGAAGCATAATACACTTTTGCATGATGATAGAGGTAATCAAGCATCGATTAAAGCTAAACCCGATTCAGCTAAGGTTCAAAACGAGAAAGTAGTAGAGGGGAAGTCTTCATTTTCAGTACAAGATCCAGTTAAGACGGGTAGGAAATATGTTTTACTTGAGACAGCAAGAGTAAAGGTCCAGAAAGGAGATGGAGGTTGGATTATTTGTCGTGCGTTATTAGATAAAGGTTCTCAATTAAATTTTATAACTTCAAGAATGACTAAGAATTTGAATCTTACTTCCAAGGAATGTAGCTTGTCGGTTGAAGGGATTGCGGGTAAAATAGCAAGTCCAAACAAGCAAGTGAATATAAAAGTAGCGTCAAACGACATGAAGTTTGAAACTACTTTAGAAGCATTTGTATTACCAACAATTTCATCTTCAAATCAACCGAGTCAAGAAGTTAAATTTTCTGATATTCCCAAAAATATTAAATTAGCTGATCCGGAGTTCAATTTGCCGGATAAAGTTGACTTACTCTTAGGAATAGAATTATATAACGAAATCATACTCCCTAAACAACTTAAGGTTGGAGATAATAAAATAAGTCTTCAAAAGACAATATTCGGTTGGACCGTTAGTGGTGCAATATATATTCCAAAACAAAATTATCATTGTGGGATAATAACAAAAAGCGATTTAGCTTTAGAAAAAAATCTGCGTGAATTTTTTGAACGCGAAGAAGTCGAGGAAGAATCTAAACAAATTTTAAGTCAAGCAGAGAGTTTATGTGAAAAGCATTTTATTGAAAATGTGAGTAGGGCAAAGGACGGTAAATTTGTTGTAAGCTTACCATTTTCTGTTGATCCATCTACTTTAGGTGAATCAAGGACTTTAGCGGTGCGTCGTTTCTTCTCGTTGGAAAGGAAATTAGAAAAATCAGATAAATTAAAGGAACAATATCATGATTTTATTCAAAAATATATAAATATGAATCATATGGAGGAAATTAAGGAAAATGAAATTCCATCACAACATTATTTCTTGCCTCACCATTGTGTATTAAGACCTGAGAGTTCTTCCACCAAACTTCGAGTAGTATTTGATGCATCTGCAAAGACAACAACTAACATATCTTTGAATAATACTTTATTTACAGGTCCTCGGCTACAAGATGATCTCTTTAATATTTTACTCAGATTTCGTAAACATTCATTTGTATTTTCAGGTGATATCGAGAAAATGTATCGGCAGATATGGATCAATGAAACCGATCAACAGTGGCAATTAATTGTTTGGCGCTGGAATCCACAAGAAGCCTTACGGTATTATAAGTTAAAAACAGTGACATACGGTACTTCAGTTGCACCATATTTAGCCGTAAAATGTTTACAGCGATGTGCGGATCTTGGCAACGAAATGGATCCATTAGTATCTCGAGTGATCAAAAGGGATTTCTATATGGATGACGTTATGACAGGTTCCGATTGTTTGAAGGAATTATTGAATATTCCACGTCAAATGTCTAGTTGTCTATCGGAATTCGGATTTCCAATTCGTAAATGGTGCGCCAATCATCCCGCACTTTTAGCTAGTTTTTCTCCCGAAGATTGTGAAACGCAGTTAGAATTTAATCGTGAAAATCCAGAAACTATTAAGGTATTAGGAATGTTGTGGTTGGTATCGTCAGATGAATTTTCCATAAAGGTGAATTTAACTAATTCTAGGCATATTTCCAAAAGAACAATTCTATCAGAAACGGCGCGTTTATTTGATCCGCTAGGAATTATTAACCCTGTTATAGTATATGCTAAAATTTGTATGCAAGAGCTGTGGAAATTAAAAATTGATTGGGATGAGGAAATTCCTGAGACAATAAAAACTAAATGGATTAGATTCAAAACTGAGCTTGATGGGTTAAAAGAATTTCGATTACCACGACAAGCAATTTAAAGTAAAGCCAAGACCATTGAGCTTCACGGATTTTGTGATGCTTCAGAAAAAGCATACGGTGCTGTAGTGTATGCGAGATGTATTCATTCAGATGGGGAAATTCAAGTTAAATTAATTTGTGCAAAATCACGTATTGCACCAATTAAAAAAATTACAATACCAAAGCTTGAACTGTGCGCAGCTAAACTGCTTGTTCAATTTATAAAGCAAGTTTTAATTTCTCTAGAAATCAAAATTAACAGAATCTTTTATTATACCGACTCTACAATTGTGTTATCCTGGTTAAGAACTGACTTATCCTTACTCCAAACTTTTGTAGCGAACCGTGTTCAAGCAATTAACAATTTAAGTATGATAAAGGAGTGGAGCTATGTAAATACCCTTCAAAATCCTGCAGACATTATTTCACGAGGTATGATGCCAAATGCATTCATTCATTGTTCCTTATGGCTAGATGGTCCCTCATTTTTAAGAAAACAGGAAACAATTAGATTTGATCAACCAGAGTTAGATTTGGATGAAGTTCCTGAACTAAAGAAGGTTAAAACTGCGTTAATCGTAAAAGAAGATAACCACTTTCTCGATCAAATAGATCATAAAAATAACTTTCATTTTTTGCAGGCAGTTGTAGCAAATGTATTGAAATTTGTCCATCATTTAAAAAACAAAAATGAACGTAAACCTAAGGTTATTTGGCTCGCTGATTCTTTAAATTTCATTATAACCCGAATACAGTCAATTCACTTCACAGATGAGATTGAAGATTTAAAGAATAGGCGAATGGTGAAACTGTCATCACAATTAAAAACATTGGCGCCATGGTTAGATAACGATGGTCTGATACGCGTAGGGGGAAGACTCAGCAATGCAAAGGTACATTATGACGTAAAGTATGCGGTTCTGATACCATATGATCACTATGTAACAAGATTGTTAATGACACAGATACATAAAGACCATCTTCATATTGGTCCACAAGGTTTATTAGCCATAGTTAGACAACGGTTTTGGCCATTGAGAGGACGATTAATCGCTAAGAAAATTGTAAATAGTTGCTTCAGATGTTTTTCTGCGCAGCCGCGTGCTCTTCATCAATATATGGCAGATCTACCCAGTGGTAGAGTGCAAGCTTTTCGACCATTTTATACGGTAGGGGTAGATTATTTAGGACCCATAACTATCCATCACAAGATTAGGGGTAAACGTCCTGACAAGGCGTATGTATGTGTCTTTGTGTGCTTTGCAACAAAGGCTGTACATTTAGAAATTGCTTCAGATTTAACGACAGCATCATTTATTGGAGCTTTAAAAAGATTTATAGCTAGACGAGGATTACCAAAACGAATTTATTCAGACAATGCAACTAATTTCACAGGGGCAGCCTTAGAGATGAAAGAAATGTTTCAAAAATTTAAGTCACGTCAACATTGTGAAGCTATTGAGGATTTCTGTAATCCTCGTCAAATTGAATGGTTTCCCATTCCTGCCAGATCTCCACATATGGGAGGATTATGGGAAGCAGCGGTTAAGTCAGTAAAGATTCATTATAAAAAAATTATTCAAAATGCGTCATTAACATTTGAAGAACTTAATACAGTAATGGCAGAAATAGAAGCCGTGTTAAATTCGCGGCCATTAACACCAATATCAAATAATCCTAATGATTATCAAGTCCTAACACCAGGACATTTTCTTATTGGAGAACCGTTATCCACGTTCCCAGATTACTTTAAGAATTTTAATTATAAATTAAGTTTAGTCGATAATTGGAAAATTGTAAAAAAAGGTAGAGATGAGTTCTGGAATCGTTGGTCAACGGAGTACTTGAACGAGCTGCAAAGACGTTATAAATGGACTAAAACCTGCACTAATATTCAGCCTGGTGCTTTAGTATTATTAAAGGACAAAAAATCGAGCCCATTTAATTGGAAAAAGGGTCGAGTTACAAGCGTAATATTAGGAAGAGACGGTTTGGCAAGAATAGCAAATCTAAAAACGGCTACCGGTGAAACGCAACGAGCTATTCATAATATATGTCCCTTGCCAGACAATCTTGGAGTAGATGATCCAGAATCAACCCCAGACGAATCACAAACCTCATCACCAGACAAAACATTACCTAAACCACCAGTTCGACGATCTAAACGAAATAAAGGAATATCGAATGTAAATGCTTTATTAGCCATGCTGTTACTTGTTCCCAGTGTTCTCTCTCAGCTAAGCATTTCTCCGATTGTTAATAGTGCTGGGATATTCTTTGAGGAGCAATCTAAGGTTCGACTGGTTAAAAATCATTGGCAAATCGTCGCACACTTCGATCTGAGATATTATTGGATGCAAAAGACACAACTTCAGCAACTTCTTCGAAAACTTGATTCTATTTGTTTAAATTCGTTAAGATCTATTCGGGAGGATACTCATTGTACCAATAAGATTGAACAGCTTCAACAAAAGAACGGACGTATTACAAACAACCATGAAATTATATTCGGCAATCATCAATTAGGAAGACAGAAGAGAGCTCCTTTAGAGATTATAGGTAGCATTTCTAACGCTTTATTCGGATTGATGGACGCTGATCATGCTAGACATTTAGAAGAGACAATTGAATTGTATAAACAACGACAGGATTATATCGTCAATTTAGTCAACAATCAGACAACCATTTATGATGCCACTCGCAATATAATACGGGAAAATAATGCAGCAGTTGAAAACCAGTTTCGAATGATTCACAGCAAGTTGAATGCAATCACAGACGGGATAAATATCACAATGTTTAACATGGAGTTTTACCCAGCAATTTGGACAACGTTTATCGCAATGGACGAATTCGAGAAGCTTCAAGACGAGTTAATGGATTCTCTTCCGCATACCCATCAAGGTAATTTGCACCCTGACATGTTGACATTAAGTCAACTAAGCAGTCAGCTTATCAAAATAAAAGAAAATTTACCTGCCGAAGTAACATTACCAGATAATGATTTGCTTGAAATATATTCCGTTTTACGAGCAAAAGGACGCGCTACTGGTAAACATATTATATTTAGCATAGAAGTTCCGATTGTCTCAACAAATCTTTTTAAACTGTATGAATTGTATCCTCACCCTGTGAGAAAAAATAATAACATGATCAGTATTATACCTTCTTTCCGATATATCATAACAAACCTTCAAAAAACAGAATATTACCCTCTAAGTCCTATAGAGTTATTACAATGCAAGGTTATGAAACGCCAATTGCTATGTTCACAGTTATGTGCTATGTCAAAAATTAGCAGTCAAAGAATATGTGAATTACAACTACTATCGCATCAAAAGGAACTGAGTAAGAATTGTGTACTGGAAATAGAAACAATGGAATCAAGATGGACTAAAATAAATGGGATAGAAAACACATGGCTTTATTCTATCTTCAACGAACAAGTCATCGAAGTAACATGCGGAAGTGAAACGCAAGTACAAATGATATCTAAACAAGGAATTGCTACACTTCGTCCAGGTTGCCAATTACAAACGCCAGATCAAACCCTTATATCATCGAGGAAGTTTGCAGCAAATTTTACATATCTTTTGCCATTGGTCAATATATCTCCTTCTATTCCTAACATCAATAATTCATTATTCACAGAGTCTGCAGTAATTAGACTCAAAGATATTCCTGAGATCGAGTCATCTTCACTATGGACGCAATTGAATCTACATGATGTGCATCACTATTCAATAAGCTACTTGAATACTACAATCATCATAATCACCATCATCCTAGTATTAGGATATTATCATCGAACTAAAAAGAGCCGCAACAAGGAAACACGCATATCCAGAGGATCAACAGTTGAAACAGCGGCCAACGTACCAGTATCTCACACGGTAACATTAGATACAGAAATAGCTCAATCTAGTAGTATTAAGTCATTTTCATATCATTAAAAGGTATATCCTTTCAACGGGGGGAATATGTTGAGCTCTCTCTGTAGATTTAGTTTAGATCATAAAATTTACGACTTAGATAAGCGATTGGACCACATGTTAATTATCTGTCTGATAAGAGTGCACGTGGTCCAAGATAAGAACAGAAAATTTGTACATGTAAGTTCTTATCTTTTAGTCCTAAGCATTTTTCCCAAATACATTTTATGGTTTTGGGAAAATATCAATGTAGACATTTAGTGATTTTCCCAAATCAATGTTATTTATGGTTTTGGGAAAATATTAGATTAAGATCTTGTAAATAGATAACGTAGGCTATATAAGATAAAATAATTGTAATTTTAAGTTAGTCTTGTATTAGAAATTAAAGGAAAAAGAACTAATTAGAGTCGTTTGATTTTATTGGAAAAGATAGAGTCAACTAACCATCTAAGGTTAGTAATCGCGGCAACTTAGTGTCGCGCAAAACAAATCAGTGGGAAAAGCAATTCTCTATTGTGACACTGACAGTGTAATATTCGTAGATGACAAATACAATCCTATACCATTTTCTATTTCTGGGATGTTGGGGGAGCTTACTGATGAACTGGAATCTTTTGGTGCTCATTCATACATTTCGGAATTCGTGAGCCCAGGGCCTAAAACATATGGTCTTAAAATTTAGATGTCTCAATTTTCTTCGGAATATGTTATAAAATGTAAAGGAATATCGCTCAATTTTGAAAATAGTAAGATTGTTAATTTCGAACGTTTAAAATCGCTTGTAACTGGTATTAATGAATTAGACACCATATGCGTAAAAAATGAAAGAAAAATTAAACGTAAAGGTCCGGGTACTATTATTTCTTCAACTGAAAAAAAGCGCCTACAGTTCACTTTTGATAAAAAAGTAGTAACAAATGAACATGAATCTTACCCATATGGACATAAGAAAGCTAGAACTAGTTAGTGATGTATACTAGTATATTGAATTTAGTATTACTTAAGATTAAATTGCATAAACTTAAATTGGTAAAATATAAATATGTTAAAAAATATATAAAAAGTTTTTATATAAGTTTTTGCTTCTTTAACATAAAGATTATAGTTAAGTTAAGAAGTTAAATAGCGATATTTTACCTTTAAGAAAACATGTTAAAATAATCTTAATCACAACTTGATATATTTATTGATATAGCTATAAGCTGAAAAATATTGTTTCTGAAAATATATAAATGGGTATAAATAAAAACTTTCGTTCACTTTACGACATTACGCCTTATCGAAAACATGAGTAGATTCATTATCGATATCCAGTTTGTTACAGGAAATTATGACCAGTATTTTGCTAAAGAGCTTGCAATACTACCTTTCGGTTCAATATACCCAACGTTCCATTTCTTCCTACCCCCTTATCCCTATCAGGAGCTGAACATAAAGGCGGATCAACAGCAAAAGTTCGAACGAGAAAACATCAATGGCCTACACTGGAATGATGGTGACACATATTATAACAGTCTACCCGATATTTTGAAGGACTATCACAGCTCTACTATATACGTGAAAGGTCTAGTGAAAGACAGTTTCATCAGAAGATACTTGCCAGACGCTGAGATAATACAACTTGAAATTCCAAAATTAACTGATCTCCAGCATTTTCAGACAATCTGTAAAAATCACAGCCAAGCTCGACTTACACGTTGTGCTGTACAGAACTGTGTAAACATTTATCTATTTATGTTAATGAATAAAGTTTATATATAAAAGAAAACAAAAGCTTTTTAATTTAATGTTTTTTATTAACAAATTCTTATATTAAAAATAATTCTTGCACTACAAAACCACGGGATTTCATAAAAAAGTCGAGAATAGTTAATGTGTACATATGAAGTGCGTGATGGTATAAAGAAGTCTTCACTCGATAATTGTAATACATCTTTTTCCTTGCATTTAGTCGCGTATTGGGTGAAATACTCTACCACACTCTCGGAAGCGTTGTTGTTGTGGAACATAATAATATTGAAGAATTCCATTTTTTCAAATAAATTAAAAAGGTTCTGAGGTGTTAGTCGAATACTACTTTGGTCAACTGGTATCACGTATTCCTTTTTTAAATCAGCTACTCCTACCGCTTGAGTAGCTGATTTAAAACTTCAACTTGATCAGATGATTGTACAGCGAAGTCCATCCAGAGTAGTTCGTCGACACAGGGAAACGTCCATGGTGGCTGAAGATTATTTTTGCCTCAAAAGTGAACGGGTCGAAGCCTAATACAACCTTCCGGTTTTGACAACCGTCCAGATAGTAGGTGTAGTTTAGTAGAGCATTTCTTTTGTTCTTGCAACGAGAGTAGATATATACATAACAATAGTTCCCGCAGGTCGAAGAGTACATACTCTGTAATCGTTTTTTATTATTTACAAAGATTTTTGAGTTTGTATTTAAAAAGTTTTTAAAATATTTATTACTTGTGTATCTACCAAAAGAGTCAAAATATTCAGCAGGCCCTCTCTTTGGAAAATAAAATGCTACCCAATGTGTACCTTTTTTACTTGCAGGGTCAGTATTTGCAATAATGCATGCAGATTTTTTAATTTTATGAGGTAAATGATCGCATGGAAAAACACCCTTGAATAATATTTTTGTACTGGAGTTTTTTCTTAGCACGTTAACAAGTTCGATTGTGTTCATATCTGCTCTTTCGAAGCGATAGCATCAATGTCAATTATCTTGGTGTGAGTGGTGGTGTAACTTTCTAAGAATTCCTTTGTTGTTGCGCTATAAACAAAAACTGTTGCAAATTTTGCTAGCATCATAATAAGATTTTCATCCAAACGCTTAAGTTCCAAATTCCCAAATGCTCCTGTCTGATCTGTTGTGCTAGCCGATGATGTGGGACATTTATACGTTATTTCCTTCGAGAATAATTTATTTTGTGATGTGAAACCGGCAAACGAAACCTTTTTAAAGAAGGTTAGATTACCTTCATTAAAGTATTCGACATTTACAACACAATAGGCCATCTTTGTTGTTCTTCTCCGTCTGCTGAGTAATATGAAGAGTGCGAGATTAAAAGGCTATATTTATATTTTTCAAAAATGAGTATGAACTCCACGAAGTTTGTCTATTTCAAAACTTCCATCATACTCGGCATATACTATACAAGTTACACTTTTTTCCAGAGCTTTCTTAAACCTTCCCTCGATCCTCACTGTTCCTTGATTTAATAAGCTGCCACAAGATGACCCGTATGAATTGTCTGCAGTTAAATCGAACGCCATTAAAAACCATCCATTATCGAAGAATTCCTTTGAGATTTGATTGCCTTTGTCGAAGTAATGAATGCCTGTTCCCTTAAATAGTGAAAGGTATCCCCGTGTACTTATAGGTTTTTCCTGCGAGTAATCAAACTCTAAAGCCTGGTTTGGAACTTGTACTCCATTGACGAATAAATTGAATCGTGTGATATTATTGTGTTTAAAGTTAAATGGATTCTTCGTCTGTTTACCGCTGTAGGCATCATTATCTACCATGCCGAAAATTAACAAGTTCGGTAGCTGTCCGATTATGACATTATCTAAAGATAGTGTTGAACTGTTAGCTGGTAATGTATAACTTTTTACTTCGACACGCTTGTACGGGTATATCACGTTGGAGCGCTGAAGAATAGTTCCATGTGCCATTAAAATATTGGGGTTAACAGTTACATGATTCATATACATTGTTGCATCTATAATTTTAATTTGCGGTGAGTGCCCGTCTTCTTTTGAGTATAGATAAAATTCGGGTTTTTCCAGAGAAAGTGAGAGGCTAAAATCTACCCCATTCAGAAGTAACTTATCCTGATTAAGTAAATCACCATGAATCTTTCCCATAAACTCCACCACATTACTTTTCGAAAGCAATTCAGATCGTTTGAGATATCCTGCATTAAATTCACTAGGACGCCCGCTTTTGCCTCCACCTTCAATCATTTCCATACCATCTTGGTCGAGGTACCATCCTACAGATTCTAAATGTGTTGTTGATGCATCTCTACCGTAATTCAATAAGTTTTCAATGTAAGCTCTGTAATGGCAGTTGTTGTCAGTTTGAGCAATCGGTCTGCCATTTAATTGTATTGTACATTGTCGAAAAAGTGAATGCATTAGGTAGTTCACTACGCCGATTGGATCACTTGACTCTTCATGTTCAACACCTTTATCATCCTTAACTTTGGTTTTTTCTTTTCCAGTGTAAAATTCTTCTTTCCCACCTTTTGCCTTAATTAGCTGAACTTTTAAGCGAAGGTAGATACTGGATAAATCGCGGTACGTGTCCCCATGTCCTAGCGAGACGAATTCCAGAACTGAAGAGTTATCAAGAGAAGCTATTGGTTTGTATGATACCTCTTCTGTTTTTAAAATATTGGCCTGTATCGGTGGTGCTTTAAATAAATCTAATTCAGATTTCATACATTCTCTGTAAGGGGCCATTCTCCTTACTTATCAAATATATCCAATACACGCTTACGCTTATTGTTCTTAACTCTTTTATTTTTACTGGTTGTTGGTCTTTTCTTAATAGATTTTCTCTTTGATTTGGTACGTTTTCTACGTTTAGGAGCCGTTTTTAACTTTATAGCCATGCGCCTTTTCATACCCTCACCACCCATACTGTCAAAGATTTTTTTCACTCCCTTTTGCATCAGCTCTTGAGTAGCAGCCTGTCCTTGCTCTTTTAAGATGTTTTTGAGAGTGTTACCGTTTTTCCCCGGTGGAAAACCGTATTAAAACCCCTATACAAAAGGGGGCGAACGGGCCTTGTCCGGCCAACACAGAGAAGGATCGTGGGCGCCAGTGATTCTAGGTTTAAGGGCCCCGTTCTTACTCTTTTCCGGACCGAATCACGAATTCGGAAAAGTTTCGCGCGCGACTGCAAGAAAACACAGAAGGCGAGCTGTAACACGTCACAAACAGTTAACAAAAGATTCGATTCGTAATTCCAAAAAAAACAATATAATTCGAGTAAAAAGGTCTAATATCACGCATATATGTAAAGTTACGCTAAAGAAAAAATTCTACTTTACTTGACTGCTAGCTAAGATTCCTATGACTCTAACTTACATCTAGGGCGCCGCTGGTGCGTTGTCCCGCGGTGTCTCGTTCACGTAGCACTCCTTAGATACACTCTCTGGTCGTGATCGAGTCTCCTCCGTTGAAAAGTTGAAAATTCCGTGCGTTCTTCCTCTAGTATTCAAAATCCGCCTCCAACTCTTTATGTCTGATCCTCCGATTTTAAGTCAAATCCGTATTATCACTATGTCTGATCCTCCGAATTTTAAATCAATTCCGTATTATCACTATGTCTGATCCTCCGAATTTAAATTAATTCCGTATTATCACTATGTCTGGTTTCACTATCAAAATCCAAAGAGACCGTTTTCGGGTGCTGCACTTCCCGCGAAACCTCGGGTCAGCTTTTTACATCGGTAAATCCCCGTTTTCCTGGTTCAACGAACGTTTTCTTCAGGTCATTCGCTTAAGTTTAATAACTTCTCGTACTTCGTTAGCTTTTATCTCGGTTGGTTCGGTGTCCACTTAATATTCACCATCCGACTTTTTATCATGGACCCAAACCTTGCTGACTCTCTTATCGACTTGCCATTCTTCCCTACAATGGTCCTCGATGCCCCTGAATCCAATAGACCCACGAACTCCACATCGAAGATGGACACCGTTAAGTGTGGCCGGGGATCTTCTTTTACCGAAGTCAAAGCGAAATTCACCGGGACAACAGATGCGGTATCTTCATTCGTGTTCATTTTACCGCCGTCTAATGAACACGACTCTCGTTTCCCGACTCTACCCGCGCAGCTCTGGTCGTCGCTTTAATCTCAGAGGCTCTGCTCCCACTTGATGTTCCCGGGTTGTACACAGAACAGTCCTTCCTAAAAACCCCAGGTTTTCCACACCCAAAACAACGACGGCCCTGTTTACATTCGCGAGATGTGTGTCCAGCTTCCTTACAGTTGTAACACATAATTTTCTTAGGTTGTGTTGCCCTATCATTACCCTCACTCCACTTCTTTTCGGGTTTCGGCTCATCCTTAAAATCAACATACGCCAGATCAGGCTCAAGTAGTTGATTTGAACGACGTCCCGGTGGGGGCACGAAAGATTCTACCGAAATTCTGGTTGCTTCCAGCGACCTACCCAGCTTCACTAATTCTCCTATCGATTCAATTTTTACTAAGCCTAATTGACTTTGGTAGAACGGAGTAATGTTCCGTCTCAATATTTTCAACTTCTGATCTTCTGTACATGTAGTCGATAGACGATTAAACAGACTCTCTAACACCGCTATATAGACTCCTATCGACTCATCCCTCCCTTGTGTTCTACGCTTAATCTCTTCCATAAGCCTATCGTCATAGTCGGGAGGTAACAATTCTGCGCGCAATTCCTCCACCAACTCATCCCAATTTTTGCACTTAGCTTTATTTGATCTCAGCCAAATAAGTCCTTTGCCCTCAAATAAATCCACGGCTGAGCGAAATAAAATAGCCTTGGACACCCCGCGAGCCGTTCTAAGCTCCTCTACTCTTTCTAGAAAAGCACATAATGAGTTTTTTTCCCCACTAAACTTTAACCCCCATTTCGCTACTGCTAGAAGCGTTTCTTTCCCCGACGACGAGCGATTTTCTTCCATAAATTCGTCCTCCGACGATAACTCGCCCGATTTTGCGTACAAGTTATCCAGTTCTATTAATAACTTTATCTTTAAACTCCCCTAATCGTCTCTTCTTCTTTTGATCCCGGTTTACACCGCTCCAGACGTCGTAAAGCCCACTCGATTTTTGATAATATTTTGGCATAGTCGCACGACTTACTAGTGCCTGAAAAAATTTCAAGAAGCTCAGAAATCTCTTTAAGTTTCAGTTTGAGAGCTTCCTGGTCCTCCCCAAATTCAAACGGATATTCCATAATAATGAATGAAGTATCCGTAGAGGCCTCTGTGCGCAACGCCGCACGCAATGCTTTCCTCATATTCTCTACTTTATCTGGCTGAATACCCCGAATAGCCAGTTCGTACACTACCTCGTCTTGGCCTAGCCGATCTACCTTCACTTTAGACATTCTCCTGCCCGAGAAGAGAAAAGGAGTAATAAAAAAAACACAATTATTTCTTGTACTACTGAACACAAATAAAATATTTTCCTTTTTAACGCGAAGTAACTCAACCAAAAAAAAGACCCTAATTAAAAAAAAACAAAAAAAAACAAAATTTCCGCGTTCGTACCCTTCTTGCGAATGCACTTTTCCCTTTTCACTGGCACTGGCACGGAAAATAACCAAAAATAGCCACAAAAACGTTGGGCGCCAATTATTACGATTTTTCCCCGTGGAAAACCGTTAAACCGACCCCTGAAACAAAGGGGGCGAACGGGCCTTGTCCGGCTCAACCCAGAGACGGGTCGTGGGCGCCAGTGATCCGATTTAAGGCTACCGTTCTTCTTTACTAGACCGAATCACGAGTCTAGAAAAGTTACCGACACGACTCGAACTACTCCGAAGTGGGAAGAATTCCTGAAAGACGTCACAAAATTGTTACACATAGAGTAAAGCAAAAGCTGGCGTTTAAGAAGAAAGAATAACCAATATTTATTAATAATAAAGAAAGCCCTATCTACGCTCTCGGATATTTAATAATGAGATAAACCCTGTCTACGTTCTGTTCTACTTATCTAGGACGTCTCTGATGGTCGCCGATCTCCTGCCGCAGACATAACACCAATTATCCGCCGCCGTAGTTGCTCCGCTTCTCTGCTTCAATAGTCAACCGAATAAATAACTTCTCGCGTTCACCAATGTAACGTAGTTCAAAACTTTTTCTCGTAAGTCTTCACCAACTCGTAATTTTCGACTGATCCTCACTTTCATCACTTTTTAAATTCTTTTGTTAAAACCCTTTCGGTTCGATTGTACACTATGTCGTCGTTCCGGTTCACGTCCGATCTCTACTCCACTCTCGATCAAAAAGCCTCGATCACACCGTATCTTCTGTCCGCGAAAACTTCTAACCGCTAATCCATCGGGATTATTCCAATCGAGTCAATGTCCGATCCGCGCAGTATTTCGCGCACCATAACGTTATCTCGTGACTTGCATTTACCCGATTCACGAACCGCCGGTTATTTCCAATCATATGATCGCGCCACTGCACTCTATTGGCAAATCGCGAACATCCCAATCGTAGTAAATGTCAATTTAGTTATTGTTGACATATCGTTTTTGTTTACCTGTCACTCGCGTTTGTTTATATCGTTTTTGTTTACATGTCACTCGCGTTTGTTTATATCGTTTTTGTTTACCTGTCACTCGCGTTTGTTTTGATTTTGGTGTTTATCGGTCACTCGCGATTGTTATCATTTTTAGTGTTTATCGGTTACTCGCGATTGTTATGATTTTTAGTGTTTAACCAATCCTAACTACCTTCTACCTGATTAACCTATTCACCTTTTAATCCACTAGTTCCTAAACCTATTCTAATTCATACACAATCCTATCTTTACCCGTCAACCAGTCTTTCCTCCACCACAGAGTCGAAGTTCGTTTATTAATCTCGAATGTATGTTTTTCTTATTTTTTTAGTCATGTGCCACAAGTTGGGAGAGGCCCAGAGGAAAATGCATCCGCACGAAGTTCCTCGATGACCAATTCGGTGAGTTAACTCGATACTATACTTAGACTACCGGAAACTAACATTCCTCTTCTCTTCTTTGCATGATACTCGTATGGCGGACCATAACAGTACGTGTAAGCAAATACAAGCATGTATTCGAGATACCCCCAACTGGTCCACCGAAATATTTCAAATAAACGAAGTAAAGAATACAGGGCCGCGTACTTACATACTCAAAGACTATCAGGGGAACATAATACAAGGAGGGTTCTACGAACTAGAGTTAATAAGAGTCAAACACACCGATGTATACCTTGTAGAAGAGATTCTAAAAAGAAGGGGCAATCAAGTTGACGTAAAATGGCTTGGTTTTCCATCAGCTCATAATTCCTGGATTGATATAAAAGACGTGCTATAACGCGCGGATTTTAGTCAACATGTTGAACTTAAGACACGAATACGACCGTCTAAAGACATTCAAAAATTTGGATCTGGATGAGTGGAAAATTCTTAAGCTGGTAAAAAGCTGCTTCTTTTACACCAACTTACAGGATTACGTCAGGTGCTTCTTCTGCTCTCTGATAATGAGTGCATTTTCTAGCACTTCTGATGTGGAAGCTGAACATCTACGCATGTCTCCTGATTGTGTTTTCGCTAACGGCAAAGACGTTTGTGGACCGTATAACAAACCGGTTAAAAAATCACGTTGGTTGTCATCATTACCTATAGTGCTGAAATATCTTCTACTGGCAATTGTGATATTTTTCTTGATCGTCGAATTACTCAATCTGTGCAATGCCTTCGCTAGATTATAAACATGTCCGTTTTTGTGATCAGGTTTCTGTTAAATACATGGTAGCCTGGGGGTATGCATATAGATCTAGTAGAAAGGGCACTTGGCAATCCGATGCTTTAGATCGATTAAGATTTCAGCGCAGGATTTTACAAATGGAAGAATTACTTAAACCTATTTTACTTAAGAAACAATCTATTCTGTAATCAAAATAAAGTTAAAACTGTGTAAATTCTATATCAAATTGAATAAAGAATAACAAATGAAAACTTGTACTTTAATTCCCATCATTATCACCCAACACCTATCACTCATAAGAATAATCACAACAACAAAACGATCGCCTTAAATGAAACTTGTTCTTAAAATTCCCACGGTAATTCACCCATATAAAAAATCATCACATCACCTCGAACTTGACTCGGAAACACATTACTATGAGAAGAAAACCAGAGGAGGAATACGAGATTACCTAAATCAAAACATTCGCACATCGTCCAAAAGACCGGCTACATTACCATACAATAACCACAAAACGACGCGAAATAATTTTCCGCCACACGAAATCTGGTGCATAAAGGAAGTCAACATTGAACTTCAATCTTAATGCACCTCCGAACCCTCAAAAGAATACGAAAACAAAACTTACGCACATCGTGCCTCTGTCAGATATAAAAAAATCAACCCGACAACGAACGTCAGCTGTTTTCTCGCAAACTCTTCACACAATCGAAACTGTCTTTCCACAGCTGTTTTTCCCCCAAACTGTTCACACGATCGAAAGTGTCTTTCCACATCCGCCACTACAGCCACCATATACTCCTCTCTATCCAAAAAATATACCCAAACTCCTCACTCCGATCACGTCATCCCGCACAAAACAAGCCCCCGACCAATCAGCACCCCTGAAAACCTACTCCATGCCATCACACACACACACTAGCACACACATATCGCCACAGCGATCCGCAAATCGCCAAAACCGGTTCCCCCTACAAAAAGCACACGATTTACCCTCATACTTTTAGCTTCCAGAACCCCCCCACTTTACGCCTGTGGTGGTATAGCTTCTCTCAGCCGCACGTACTGAGCGAGGATACAAAAGTGCTTGTCTTACTACTCCTCATCACATGAAGCTCCCCTGTCTGAAAAATTGTTTCGGTCTATCCAACTGACAGAAGAACTCATAGATAGTGTTGATTTAATCGAACAAGCCAGACTTGCTGGATCAACTGATGTCGAGTTAAAGTTGGTCTGTAGAAAGTAAGTGTTAGTAAGTCACATCTCCAAAAATACAACATCACTGGCTACTATAACATCTAGTAAACGTTGCTCGACGAGGACGGGCGACAAGGGACTCCCCATGGCCAATCCGTGTATTTGTTTAAATAACCGATCATCTACTCTAAAATAGGTACAAGCCACAACACAGAACCTTATAAGAGACTTTAAATTTGCAGAAGAAATCCCATACTTTATCCATATTTGAGCACCAAAAGTAGGACAAATATAATTGAGAAGACTTACTGTCTTCACATTAGTAGTATGATACCCACCTCCCTATACTTATAGCATTACGTCTGTAAGGGACAGGATGCTGAAAGTCAAATTTGGTGACCACTTGATGGCTCCTCCTCCATAGGATGACCACCTTCATACAAATTTGCTTTAAATAAATGAATAAAATGACGTTTGATAATGGTAATTATAACAATTATCACCCCTAAAACCGCGATTACATTTTTCACAGTACACAAGTTTTTTTATAAAATTACACGGTGGTGATGAATAACAGTATGGACATTTCATTCCACATCTATGGAATTTCACATCTGATACCTTATTGCAAAAAGGACATAAATATTTTCTCTCAAAAAAGCCAGTTATTGATTTAATTACGTAAAAATGTTTTAATTCGTGGGAATAATATAAGGGAATTTTTTTTATTAATTCGGTCGGGTAAATTACAGCCATTTTTACTGGTTGTAACTTTTGCATTTTTACATAATTTTTTTACCAATCTGTCCAGTATGCTAATAGTTGTTAAATGATATTTCTTGCTAAATTGTTTGGGAACCATTTCCATTGCATAACATACTCGTATACTTCGCGGTAGACAGCTGATATCATTCTTTTTACCGACATCTATAATACTTCTAGTTTTTTTAGATAAAAGTTCAATATCAGACGTATACTTACTGTTTATTCTTCCCCCTCCAAAGCGGAAATTAACAATGCTTGCGTTTAACTCGATGACATCCTCGGCAAGAAAAATACTGTTGGATTGGTTGTCATTGGAAATCAAACCAATAATATATTTGCCACTTATTTCGTCGACAGACTTCAAACTTGACCATATAGGTTTTATATGAGGGGAGTTCGGAAGTTCTATTGTGAAGCTGATTTTACTTCCCTTAATAACATTCAATGTTTAATCCTTAAGTCTCTATAGGATCTTCAGAATTCTCATTGAAATCTTTCAAACGAAAACTCATTTTAATACCGTCCACATTGAACTTTTTAAAATGTGTTTCACGTTTTGACAACAATTCATACACAGCTTCTAACCCCCTACCTCTCAAAATTTGTATGATGTTCCTGCAAATTCCTATCGCAAGTACTTTTAACCTCTACAGTTTTTGCATAACTCTTATTTTCCTCCCTCCTGTATGTATCATTTTTTTGTAAAGGATTATCACCTTCACTAAATATCGTTGAAGAAGTATTTCCGTTTACATTGAGATAATCGAAAAATTGTTTCATCGCTTCGTGGGAAAAGTCCACTTTGAAAAGCGATGAAAATTTAATTAATAATGCCATCAGAGTAGGGGAATATGGGGAGACTTGATCACCCTTTTCTATTTTGTAATATAGCTCAAAAAATATAAGATAAATTAAAATGGTTTTTAAACTATGTCATAGAGCATTAAATAAAGTATCATATAGAATAGTCCAGGTAAACATAACAAAAAGGAATTACTGTTATTTTTTCTTTTTTAGTATGTAGTCCAAAAGAATCAAGTCTCCCCAATTAAGGGAGACTTGATTATAGGTTAGCGTAGACTTGATCCAAGGAGGATCAATATTAGATGGTTGTAGATAAAAAATAGATATGATAAACACAATTAGATATTTATTGGATAATAAATTTATTAATTAAATTATCATAAAAAAGTAACAAAAACATAAGTTCTTTTCTTAAAATTAGTAGTTTATTATGAAGAATATGTTTAAAAATAAAAATTCAGTTTTTTTTAAATGGTGGCAGCTCATCTTCATTAACATTTATAGCTTACGCTTCGTTTTTCTAGCTACCTGCTGCCTTTTTGTATTTTCTTTCGATTTTTTACGCCTAAACTCTTCTTCGATGATTTTTTTTCAGGTGTACTTGTCAGTATTTTTGTAGAACCCTTCTTACGCCCTTTTAGATTACCCTTTATTGGAGCTGCTTTCGGAAAGGTTCTTATATCTTCTGGAGTCTGAAAACTGCACCCACGTGACGTCGATGGCTGAGGTGGACAAGATGTTTCGAGAACTAACTTCTGCGTGCTTTGTTCACTCTGTGGAACAGGCTGGATTTCTTGTGGGATATCTCCGTCTTTACGAAGTTGACTTGTTAGATTTTCTTCAGGTCTATCAGTTACATAGGACGAAAGAAAATGAATGGAAAAATTCCTGAAACACGAAAGCCACTGTGTATATTCTGAGGAGTAAATGCTCTAGGAAAAGCTTGTCCGAAACACGCAGATATATCGTAAATAGTAATGGGCTTTCCAGGATTATTGATCATCCAATTGTCACATGCAGAGTTATAATATGCTTTTAGTGGCCCAAACACTGTTCTGTCTAATGGTTGGGTCTTGTGAGATGTGTGGCGAGGTATAGTGAGAAGGTGTATCCCATTTTCCTTTGAATAATTTAAACATTCAATACTAATATGACTGCTGTGATTATCCATAATAATCAAGCAAGGTAACTCCAAAGAACACTTGCTAAATTTTTTGAAATGCTGCAAAAATTTTACGAAATTGTCCACCGTCATCCATCCCGTTGGATGTGTGGTTCCATGTGTGCCTGTTGGGGCGTCCTTAATCATACGATCTTGAAGATCATGAAGGGGGAGATGTGATTCCCAAGAGCATTAATGGCACAGCATGCTGTAACTAGTTCCCCACGTTCTCCGGATGTCATTTTGCCAATTTGTTTTAAACCCTTCGTAGCAACTACTTTCCTGGGCTTGTGGACCGTTGTTAGTCCAGTCTCATCTATATTCCAAATGGAATCTGGTTGAAAATTCCACTTTGTCA
Source organism: Beris morrisii (assembly GCA_951812415.1). Lineage (NCBI taxonomy): Eukaryota > Metazoa > Arthropoda > Insecta > Diptera > Stratiomyidae > Beris > Beris morrisii. The sequence continues at coordinate 50,236,242 of OX638313.1, read as the reverse complement.
TTAAAGTGCGTAAATTTTCAAAAAATTTGGATATGTTATGATCGTTAAAGCTAGTCGATCTACTCAAACTTGTAGCTTCTTCTTCACGCAAAGAAAGCTGAGGGTTTCTTCGCATGAACCCATAAAACCAATCGTAAGTGGCTATTTTCTCAGTCCATTTGGCAGTGATTTGTTTATCATTTGCTGCTGCAAAATCGTATGCCAATTTGCGAACAGAGTGCGATGATAGACCATGGTTTAATTTGCTAGCCTTTTCTAGGTAATTTGCTAGCGAGTTTTCTTCCATTTCTGAAAATATTCTTGAATGGTCGTAATTTGAGTTATAGCTGATATCCTCGTCTTGTGTTTTTTGCCGTCGATAGTATCGTTTTAATGTCATTATATTAATTTGAAATTTTTTTGCTGTACCTCTAATGGAGTTGCCATCCATTACATCCTTCACAGCCTGCTTCAACTGATTTGCGTCTATTGGAGTGCGCTTTTTAGCACCTTCTTTGCGCTTGTATACTCTCGGCATTATCTGCAGTAGATAAAATAATCAAAAATCGAATGTACACTTATTCTGGGAGACTTGATCCATGAATCAAGTCTCCCTTGTTTGATGTGGATCAAGTGTACCCATTGCATACTTTTTTTTACTAATACATATATCTAGTTTATAAGAAGCGTTTTTTTAACAAGATCAACGAATGCACTTTATAGAATCAACCCATTTCACAAGGCATTAAATACATCTGGTCCACCGTACACTATCGCACTCAGTTAACACAATTTAATATACTTACGGAAAAGAATTTGAGCACTAGATATTAGAAAAATGTCACCACACCTTTATTCGTTCCGTTCGACTGTTGAAATGACATTTGGCGCTCTCGACCGGTGGAATGGAATAGCGTTGCCAGCGTGAAAATAAAATGAATGTTACAGTTGCGGAAATAATGGCTATGAATCAAGTCTCCCAAAGGGTCAAGTGTCTCCATGTACCCCTACACCTCTCGTACTCTGAAAAAGTTGTATTTGTTTCTTTTATTTTATTTAACATTAATAATAGACTAGAAATAAAACCATCTGTACCTAAATTTAAGGCACATTCTAAATATCTTATAATGTAATAATTATTATTATTGCTATCCATTTTAAATTTATTATTTTTTATTTTTTAACAAATCTATCATAAAATTGGAAGTTAACTACAACGGGTTTATTGGGTAAATCTTCGTCTTCTTGGCCGGGACCTTTTTCGTTTTGCTGAGAGAAAAGTTGAGTCGATGACTTTCGACACGTAATTTCCTACAATTATTAAGACCGTGTGCGTTGCAAGTCTTTGGAGCGCCTCCCCCGCAACTATTTAGTTGAGCGAGCTGCCTATCTACCTCTTCAATTTCTTTCTTCAATCTATCTATCCTTACTTTAAGATAGTTACTATATTCTGAAAATAAAATAAAGATAAATATTATTTATAAGAAAAACTATACTTTATGTATGAATGTATGAATCATAACTTACCTGATGTTTTCATCACTCGATGAAGTGTAGGAATATTCTACTCTTTTGAGAGTTCAGATGAAGCTACTGAAGACGATAAGCCACAACTTTTTGACAGCTAGTATGCCTCGGACTGCGTTGCCTTTGTGACTTGGGTGTAAAGCTCTTTGAACCCAGAGAAGTGAGACTAGACAGGGTCGCTGTTGTTGTTTTAGCGTGTGAGTGAGTGAGACAAAGTAGGACCGTTATGTCAATTTGTTGTTGTTTTTACGTGCAAATGAATTCCACCTTCAACTCAATCGCTGCTTGTGATACCCAGTATATCTTTACGATTGCCACAGTGTTTTGGATCCGATGTCCGAAGTCGAGTTGTTGCTTCCCGTACTTTTCAAAAAGAAAAAAAAACTTACTTCTCTGTGGGAAAAATATATTATTTTGAATACTTACCAAAACAGTAACGAGACTGAAGTGTGTTATTTCTTCCAAAAACTCTTCATTTTATACCATTAGGTATAACCCCTTCCACAATGTTTTCTCACATAATTAAATTCCATTCATACACTTGCGACAATGTTGTAATGTTATTAAAATCGCAGGTATCGTGCATAATTTATGTTCTTATTTTAAAAATTTAAGAAGAATGTAAAGATATGGAAAAGTAGATGCCCTTCTTTCTTATTAATAATCACTTCATACATTGGAACCGCCATTCAAATTAATATTTATCACTTTAGTATTTCAGTTGCAACAAGTTGCCGGTATCGTGCATAATTTATGTTCTCGATTTTAAAAATTTAAGAAGAAAGTAAAGATACGGAAAAGTAGGTTACTTCTTCATATTGTTCCATAAGATGGAAATGTATATAAAACCTCATCCAAAATTTAATTTTATCATACCAATTCCATACTTGGACTGTGAAAGAAGTAATTATGGTGAATATTTTTTCTAATGTAATTATTAAAAATTAATAAAATATTAATTAATTTTAACTCTTCCAGACTGCTATTGATTTTCTGTATAGCGTTGCTGAAGGAGAGGGCAGCACTACTGTACCGATTATTTCGTTAGAAATCGGTAAGCAGTATTCGATTAGGGTCTTCAAGCTATTGAAGACCAAATACGGTTCGCGGTTAATCGTATATCTGGACAATGGGATGCATTGCTTCCTTCCACCACGATTTTCTGAGAAAATCAAGACTCAGCGCCAGATAGATGAGCTCAATGCTGTCGAGCATTACATGGTGTATGACGGGCAGGACGACACCAAGGGAGGGTTCATAAAATTAAGATGTGTGAAGAAATAAAATAATTAAAATATATTATCAGTTAAGAATAAGTAGTTTTATTTAAAAATTACACACCCACTGAAGATCCTTTCTTATATGAACCAGTTCCACTTGGAAAAAAAATAAAAAAAATACATACATACATCCATTACATACATTTAGCGGTTGCCGGTTGACAACTACGAAGGCGGTCCGATAAGTACTTAGCCTCACCGCCCGATGGCGCTACTATCGCAAGAGAAATCTACACTATCGTGTAGTACATTCTCTTATACCATGGATACACTGCTTGTATACAAATTACGTTATTCAAATCATGATATGCGATACAAGATAGCATGATACATAGCCCATAACATGTTATACTTTGACATTTAGCTATCAAAGACAAAATTTCTTCTTGCCAAACGTTGCAGTATGATGTTCCGGCGAAAAGCACTTTCATTGCTAATAAATAAATGTACAAAGCGGACCATCATATCACACACAAAAATGAAAACACGCTCAAAGTATTTTAACTGACGGAAGAATATAAAAATCCACAAGTGTCATTCATTGGAATTTTAGTTGATTTCAGTTAGAAGAAGGCTATATCACCTAAATTTAAATCATCGAATTTATATACAAGGAAACAGGTTGGATATTACGTCGATATCAGCTCGTTGACGTACTATATGCACATTATTGGGTGATACACTGGTGATATTGACGATATTATGATTTGTATACGAGCTGTGTATCCAAGGTATTAGACGGCTACTGTCAAAATTTCAGCCGAATCGGAGGCTGCGATCCGAGAACTAAATAAATCCGTCGTGGTGCGCAAACAAGACATATTAGCCGCGAAACGTTATATCAAGAACGAAGTGCCCCTCGCAACGCGAAGTCTACGTTCCTTGTCGGGGGTGTCGCGAAGCTTAAAAAAACCCCGGCGTCACGAATACATTCCTCGAGCGGAACGGGACGACTAGCGGTGAATCATCAGCGGTACCCTAGGTTTAAGTAAACTATTGCACTCTATCATTCTTTTTTAAATTTAATTAATTGCTATAAAACATTAAGTTAAATTAATTAAAATCTCTTGTTAACCAACATAAACTTGTTCTTATTGTGAGATTGTGAATTCCTCTCTTTCAGGAAGTAGTCGCGTTTGAGATATCCGGAAAATTTTCTGCCCGTGTTAAAATCACCCAACCGAGTTCCACAACTGATTTGGTTGGGTCAGAGCGGCGACGATAATTTTAGTTGTGTGGCGCCCACCCCGTCCCGACGGGTTTGCCGGCTCGTCGCTGTTCGCCCCTTTAGCGGTAAGGGGTTGCGAAAAGGAAAACGTAAAAAATTTCATGTGCGGGAATCTCCTTCATTCAACCAAGTCTGATGAACTCGTCCATGAACTCTTGATATTGAACTCTCAGTTCAGGATTTTTGCTGAACTTTCTTTCCAACGATGGAAATCTTTGATATGCTATGTCCTTCGATTTCCCTAATTTCGAAGTTTCGATTCCAAAAGGTAATCGCACAATGTAATGCCCATCCTTGGCTTTAGTGGTGGTTTGAGTGAAGAAATTTTCACATTGTTGTCATATTGTTACTGGAACCAGTCTTTTCTTCAATATGCCAGAATTTTACGTATTTCTAAATTTAAACATTTTTCATTATTATTCATAGTTCATAGTTCATTTATTTCAATAATACTTAAATATATATAGACACAGTTTGTAATTTTTTTGGAGAGTAGGCTGGAGCCTTTGCAACTACAATATTGAGTTTAGTACAAGACAAGAAAGTAATATGAAACTTTGTAAAGTTACGAAAATATTGTTTGCTTAAGGAAAAATTGAATCAAATAAAAAAAACCTTACATATAAATTAACCTAATTAACCTAACTTATAGTACCTTAGAGCTAAATAAAAACAAATAAAATACATTCGCAGAAGGAACTTATAGGATAGATGTAACCAGAGGATTTGTGACATATCGACATCTGCTCAAAAATAAAGATTGGGCTTTAAGAGCCATAACATTGATCATTGAAACTTCACCCTCCTGGTGAAGACGTTGCTGATACGTACAATAATTGCCTTGGTTAGCCGGTTGATAGTGGGTTTGGTAGCAGGATTTCTAGTCGACTGCCATTCTCTGCGGAGATGATTACGTATTTTGATGATTTGCTTAGTCTCACTATCAATTGGCTGAGAGTATGTACGATCTGCGGTGATTTTAGAGGTCCTACACTCTATGGCACTCCAAATGTTAGAGTTAAGCTCCGCAATTAATTGGTCAATTTGTCCATTGCTAGTTATCGCGCTTAAGTCGAGGCCATTAAGTGTAATGCGGCGATTCAAAAACCTCCGAAACTTCTGCCAATGGGTTTTGCGAAAACAAAAGAATGTGTTTGAGTTCTGTACCCTACAGTGGCGGTCATATTGCTTGTCCAAAGGGGGGGGGGCCATTGAAGTTCAGTAGATACTGTAGAGAAAATAGGTGAGGTAGCTACCTGTTAACGCATTAACATTGCTCTGAAGGGATTTCTTTAACATCGTTTAATTTATCAACTGATTGTATGATATCAAAAATTTGAACCTGTGTTGTATGATTGTAAGTCCTTAAGCAATGGGAAATTGAATAGCACGGGTAGGAGCTAGAAAATAAAATTAATTGATTTCAAAGCTTGGTAAACATAATTTTCGATTTCAGTAGAAATCGATGTCGATCTCGATTTCGGAAAAATTTAGAAGCCCAAACAGACTTCAAGATATCTTACACGTATGAGAAAATTTCGAGATTTCGCCAAATCCAGTTTGAAATCTTTAAATATAAATTAGCTGTTTTTTGAGACCACTAGAAAAGTAGTGTATTTAATTCTTATTGGTTCTACTATCATACATATTTGATGAAACTCAATATTGGACATTAAAATCCGAACCCTATATCTCATAATCTAAAGACTTCAGGCCCGACGAAGAAGTGATCACCCCAATTATTAAGTTATTCTACAATACTTAAAATCTACGAAAGAAATATTTTATGTCAATGTTATTTATTAGGAGTAGGTACGGCGTCACCTGAGCCAGACAGTCGTGACGTCACAGGTGCCGGGTGTTAATGGCCTTAGGCAGTAGGTCATAAGACGGGGTTAATGACCCTATGCAATAGGCCAGGGTCATAAGACGGGGGTTAATGGCTTTAGGCAATAGGCCAAGGTCACAGACATTAGTGTAGGTAGATGGTCTTAGACAATTGGCCAAGGGCATTAGTGTGGGTAGATGAGACGGGGTTAACGGCTTTAGGCAATAAGTGTGTCAGATGCATTTTGTATAAGTGTGTCGGGGTGAATTTTGTACGGGGAGAGGAATTTAAAAACAAAATAGCATGTGCGTCTTCTTGATGCAACTATAATGCGGTGCGTATTTTTTCATTTTTGTTTTATGCGATCTTCTCGAGTCTTTTGAACCTGTGAGAAGGCGATGTTGTTTGTATGTTTTTATTTTATGCAGGTTGAATGCTATAGTATGATGATGATAATGAGTTGCAGTAAACTTTATGCACTGTGGACATTTTTACCTGTTATATTTTTTAAACTTGCATTTTTCCGGTCCATGTCACACGATCAGATTTGCGGTGATGTTGTTATACCATTAAGATTGGCACTGGGTCAAGTTCGTGGTGATATAGGTGCATATCAGAGGTTATTGTCGATTTCGGCGGACAACTTCTAGCTATCGGCGGACAGCCTGTGTGCGTGCAATTGCAACAACTAGGGCTCGAAGTAGACATAGATTGTCTTTGTTAGTTATAGTGACAATCCCCATTTTACCGGCACATTCCTCGTCAAAAGAATTGTATTTTCTTGCACGACCAGTACCAGTCGGTAGGCGTACTGATGTTATTCCTAAGCAAAATGTATCCGTACTTAGCCCAGCAGAATTGCTTTGGAAAATCTTTGAAATCATCTCCCAGATATCTATCATTTTGATAGAAGCAGCCTCTCTAAATTCATCCATGCGGGCCCCTGTTCTTTGAAACCTTCTCCACAAAAAGTAATTCCGACCTGATCTGCAGGTTGAAGATCTTGAGCAGCATATTCTACAATATCTTGTAAAGACTTCTTAATCCAGCTAGTAGGTTCCGTGTTATCGGGCACTGATTTGATTTTGAATTCTAATTTCCTCCCTCGCATATTAAACCGTTTGACATGGCTAGCGCAATCTTTAATAATTATAAAGCGCGATATTTTCGATGTTCTAAAAGTACGTCTGGTCACAAGCACTGTTCGATAAGAACTGACTAAAAGGCGTTTCCTGTCTTATATTTGAGTTATCCTTATTACTGAGGTTCCTTCTGTTCTTCAATAGCCGTTGGTATGCTGGAAGGCTACTCGCTTGACATATGACCTGTGTGATCTTCCGTAGTTTCAAAGATCCTCGTGTTCTTCAAGGGGCTTTTGATATGCTGGTAAGCTGTCTGTATATCTTCAATAAACCCTGATGAATTTTCGTCTTATCGGTACAAGTCTAAAAAATAAAGTTAATTAATAATTCATAAAATAAAAAAGAATTATTCTTACCCCGTAAAAGCTAAATTCGTTCCAGTACGGATAGAAGTCCGTGCGATTATGTTCTACAGCATCTTTAGCCGCCCCTTTTATACAATTTCACAAGACTCCTCCACACATTCCACAAAGGAGTCTCCCCATCCGACCACTACCCCCTATCACATTAATTATAGAAAAGATTGTACCATTCTACATTCTGATACACATTATCCACTATGCGTATGCAGAAAATACATGTGCTAATCTAGAATTATGCATCTTCAGTTACCGACTTTTGTGTTTCCGGTGATACTGTCTTATAACAAAATTATATATTTATATGGGCGAATTACTATGGGATATTAAAAACAAGTTTCCAGTTTGCTTGTTATCGATCGTTTTTTTAGTGATTATGTTGTGACTATGAGAGACGGCAATGCTATGAGTAAGGTAGGTGCAATAATGCATGAAATAAACTTGATGACAATTTGTTTCTGTGAAGATAATTCGAATCTTAATATATGCAACATTGTAGAATGGTACAATCTTTTCTATAATTAATTTGGTAGGTGCAATAATTTGTTGCAATAATGTATGAAATGACCTTGATGACAATCTCTTTCTGTGATGATAATTCGCCTCCTAACATACGCGACATTACGGATACCATTATCATTGTACATATCTTTCATTTTTAAGGCTGGAAGTGCAATAATTTGTTGCAACAATGTATGAAATAGCCTTGCGAGTTGGTATAAAGAGTCGTACTTCAGTATACTAGGGAATATTATAATCCATACTTCGAGCATCTAAGGAGATTTTCATGAGGTAAGTGAAGATATTTATTTTCAAAAGCATATTTTATTTTTATTTATTTCAGAATATAGAATAATAATGATAATATAAATTTCAGAAGATAGAATGAGTGCGATACAGGCAGAGATGAGATGGATGCTGGATTCTTTGACGAGTCTAAACGATATGCTTGAAAGTAAGCCAGCACTCAGGTCGGTAGGGACCCAAACATCCCCAAATGACTTGACACCTGAAGGCACCGAGGATCGCCTCTCGAGTTCAAACAGGGAAAGAACCCCCGCGGATCCCGATACTGAGCGGGAAAAATTAACAATTGAGGAGCGCTGGAATCGCTGGGGCACTAGGAGGAAAAGGCTTGGATCGCTACTTTGCGAAGTCCCCCCCAAGACAAAGGAGGCGAGAAACAGTAGATATTGTAGTTATTGATTAAAAATATATAATAAATTTTGTAATCAGATTAAAGTTAAGCTATTATAAGAAATTTAATGTATGAACTTTGAATAAAAAAATAAAAACGGAAAAAAAGTTGTTTCATTCAGTACTTGAAATTTTCAGGCACAATATTAAGCAATAATAGTGGCGCGGATACATGCTTTCACACGCACACAGGCTGTCCGCCGATAGCTAGAAGTTGTCCGCCGAAATCGACAATAACCTCTGATATGCACCTGTATCACCACGAACTTGACCCAGTGCCAATCTTAATGGTATAACAACATCACCGCAAATCTGATCGTGTCACATGGACCGGAAAAATGCAAGTTTAAAAAATATAACAGGTAAAAATGTCCACAGTGCATAAAGTTTACTGCAACTCATTATCATCATCATACTATAGCATTCAACCTGCATAAAATAAAAACATACAAACAACATCGCCGTCTCACAGGTTCAAAAGACTCGAGAAGATCGCATAAAACAAAAATGAAAAAATACGCACCGCATTATAGTTGCATCAAGAAGACGCACATGCTATTTTGTTTTTAAATTCCTCTCCCCGTACAAAATTCACCCCGACACACTTATACAAAATGCATCTGACACACTTATTGCCTAACCGTTAACCCCGTCTCATCTACCCACACTAATGCCCTTGGCCAATTGTCTAAGACCATCTACCTACACTAATGTCTGTGACCTTGGCCTATTGCCTAAAGGCATTAACCCCCGTCTTATGACCCTGGCCTATTGCATAGGGTCATTAACCCCGTCTTATGACCTACTGCCTAAGGCCATTAACACCCGGCACCTGTGACGTCACGACTGTCTGGCTCAGGTGACGCCGTACCTACTATTAGGTATATATACATATTCACTGAGTCTCCTTATTGATTCGATCTATAGTTAAGATGACTGCCACCATAACCTAACCTAACCTACTCTGCTAATTCAAAAATTTAAAAAACCAAACTCGGAAATTCTCTAAAACTATTTTCAATTATAATAACTTCATAAGCAGTATCTTATACCTGATTTACATCGCAAGATTTTGACAAGTATTACTTTATTATTTTAATAATAAACTATTTTAGTATAGTATAGATTTTGAAATCTCGAAAAGTGTTTACAACGCTATGAAGACATTTGTTTGACAACGACTCTGATGATAAAATTTTTAATTTATTTTGTAAGAGTTAACATTTGGAAAGAAGGAAATTTAAATTGAATGAACAAGAGTCGAAAGCTTGCATTATCATGCAATTTGAAATTTTGTAATATTTTATACAGGTAGTTGTGGTGACAGATAATTTCAGGGCTGTTCAGTGACTATTATTTGTATTGAGGATTTTTTTCCCAAAGATTTTTTCCGCGGTACCTCTTATAGTGATTCTAATTAGTGTAAAAAATATATGTTTTAAGTTTCACCCCGATCAGAAAAAAAAAAAATTTAGATTCCGAAAAATGGGTTCTGAAGTATTGACAAAACGGCCAAATAATATTATTCTGTGGATGGTTGTAGTTTTAAATATATAGGTTATGTACCATCGGAAATACCATCTAGTGGTCGTAATGAGAAAGTGAAGTTCTTCATATTCAATCGGTTTCGACCGTATTTTTATAATGGTTAATAATACGAAGTTAGTATCGACGGCAAAATGATCTAATTTCTAATGCTCAATATTATATTATAGAAAGAGGAAACGGTTTAGAAAGTCCTTCATCAAGTACGAAATCAAAAACTTTGACGGATTAGTGATTAAGTGTAAAACATCATCTTTTTCGTCCTTGCTGAAGGACTCCTTTTTTTCTTTGTTTCATAACATTGTGCACTCTAAAAGACTTTGTATCGTTTACCGTTCCAAAGTTACATTCAAAAATTTACTTTTTACGAAAAAATTCAATTGCTGAATTTAGGCACTAGATGGCATTCTCGATGGTACACCACCTATATATATTTAGAGTTACAATCACCCACAGAATAATACTGTACTTGGCCCTATGTCGATATCTTGGGAGTTTCCGGAATCTTATACAATTTTGGTTTCTTTAAGGTCCTTGAGGCACGTATTCCCCATATATTATCGACATGAAACTTAAAACGTATTTTTTTTACACTAATTCGAGCCTGATGGGTGCTGCGAAAAAATACAAATTTTTAAATTGAGTGATTAGCTTTGATTAGGGTTTGAACTATCCTTTTTACCCGAGTAGATTTCAAATTCATCCAAATATGGGAAATATATTAGAATTCGATAGAATCGAAATCGAAATCTCAACATTTCGAAAAATCAAGTTTTAAATCTTTGGATGTAAATCAGTTATTAATATGTAATAGTTACTGTAAATATTCATAATTCAGTACTTATAGCTGATTTCTCTCGTGATTTCGACAAAACTATTAAGATGGATTACCGATAAATTTTAATAAGTTTTATATCTGCTCTGGTGACTAGGTTTCTTGAAAACATAGTTCAAAATCCACTCAAAACGACCTGGATAGCAATGATATTGGGTTTTGCTGCATTTACGACAACTTACGTTTTAATCTAGGATTAGGACGCACATAATGACAATTGTCCAAGCATAATACAAATCCAAATTTTTCAAAATTAGTTTCAAACAGTAAAAGCTACTTCCTTAACAGAACACATCACAACCCAACGATTGATTATATATATATATTTATATTCGAAATTTTATTACTTTTCGATTGAAATATTTTTAATTAGACACAGTCTTCTTTTTAATCAGGAGACAAAGACAAAAGAAGGATTAAAGAAAGGCATAAGGTGGAATCCGATTTTACTTTATTAAGTGCGTTATACTTTATTAAGTGTATCTATTAATCTTATAGTCTCATATAATTTTTCTTTAAAGCAGAAAAGATAAAGTAATCACGGGTTACGAATTTGTTAGGGGGGGGCCATGGCCCCCCCCCCCATGTCCGCCACTGGTACTCTATGAACAGATTTTTCGATCGAAAATAGCACAGGAAGATGTCGGGATGACAAAGCATATGTTGTTATCGCTTGGGATAAAGGAATTAGACCATTGCTTATCACCAGATCAAGTGTTGAATCACTACCTCTCATCGATTGAAATGTTGGTTCCGTCGGGGTGTGAATGAAAAAGCTACTCTGAAGCATTTCATTATAAAGGATTTTTCCTGCCTTGTTGCTTCTGAGGCAATTCCAATACCTATGTCTCGCATTGAAATCACCGCATAAAATAAAGTTATGTTTCAACCTTGTGAGTAATTTAATGTCGTCGTTAAAGAGTTTTAATTTTGCCGCATTAATTTTCGTTCCTGGAAAGTAAGCAACAATGACTACTAAATTCAATTCAATAAGACGTATTGCTAAGGTTTCAATGATCTTAGTTTGAAATTTAGAAATAATAGAATGTTGGATATTCTTTCTAACACCAATTGCTACACCTCCACCTGTTACATCTTCCTCCCTATCGTTGCGGTAAATGACATAATTTGAATTATAGAATGTATTTTTATGTTTTAACCAAGTTTCGGTTATAAAAAATATATCAATATTATTTTCTTCACAATAATCAAAAAATTCTATAGATTTGTTACGCACACTTTGTGCGTTCTATAGCATGCACTTGATGGAGTTGACACTATCCATATACAAACTTAACCGCTAACTTTACAATAACATTGTACTGTTCTAGTTTATTTTTGCAGTGCTGAAGATCACTAATGAGTTCAGTTGAGAGTGCGATCATTTGTTCCGGAGTGAACAGGTCGTCACTAGTGTTGGTGGCTGAGGATCCCGTTGCAATAGCTAGACGATGTTGTAATGTCAAATTTTGTTTGAGGACTTCACTATAGGGTTTTGACGTCGCTGATTTGTTGGTATTTGGAGATGTTGATGATTTGTGTAGAGTTGGAAAGTTACCTTGGTTGACGTTGGACATAACGCGAGATTGAGTAGTATTTACTGTGCTGTTCGGTGAATAGTTGGATTTTTTTTTTTTAATATTCATATAGTGAACTCTGGCAGTGCAATTCGTGTCGTTAGCCATGTGGTTACCACCGCAGTTGGCACATTTAATTGAGGATTCTTTTTTTGCGTTGCAGCTGGAGTGTTTGTGGGATTCTCCACATATTAAGCATTTTGGTGATAAATGATAGTGTGCCGAACCATGGCCGTAGAGCTGGCAATTCCGGCATTGAGTAGGACCAGTTCGGTTGCGGGAGTAAAAGTTCCAGTTAACGATGGTGCGCATAATTGTCTTTGTTTTCCTGAGGTCAACGATCTCAGTTGTGCCGCGTTGAAAGTACAAGATGTAAAAGGCTTGTTCTTTGTACCGTTTGTTGGAAGCATGGAATTTCTTAATATCAGTGCAATCGATGTTACGAGACTCATGAAGGACCTTTTTCAAGTCTTCGGTGGTCATATCATGGAGACCAGAAAGAACAATTTTCAAAGGCCTTACGTTGGCCGCGCGGTGAGTGTAAAATTTTACCTTTTTCGCAACGAGATAGTTGTGAATTTTGTTGTAATCTTCCATGGATTCCATATCGGTTTTTTTACCAGTTGCCATAAGTTTGACTGAGTAGTTTTCAATTTGAAGTTCGTGCATAATTGCGTCGATGGACGCCTTCACAAGTTCTGGCAAGATTAATGGTGGAATTTTTACCTTTGTAGTGGTCGACGGTTCTTCCGCATTATTGTTCCCGGAGTCCGGACTCGCGAGGAGTGAAAACTTATTTTGCGACACAGTTGTCATTGTTACATCGTTTCTTCGGAGTTTGAGTTTCTCACGAAGTAATAATCCGGGCGGGGACTCTTCCCTGGCCCGCTTACTTAAAGGTTTGTCCGCAATTTTAGTTTTTTTTTTTTTATTTTGGCACACTTCACTTAACTAAGATAATATAATGAATTTAGTGAAAAAATTAGACTTGAATATACTGGCTAATTTGAACGCAACACTTGATGACCCATTATTATTCAAATGTATTTATTATTTATAAGAAAAACACACAAAAATGAAAGAAAAATTAATTCAGTAATGGAGTAATAGAGTTAGTAACATGGATTGAAAATAATTTCAATATTCTCATCAGAATGAGTTTGCAGTGGAGATGGATTCGGGCTAGTTGCAGCGGCTGGTGCTTCACTTATTTCGTCGTTAGTTTCGGACAGTTCTGTTACATATTTCAGAATGCCCATTTTCGCTTTGTTTATAAATTTCTGCGGTAATTTTTTCACCGACGCAGCAATGCTTTTCATGAATAGATCCACGTCGTCGTCATCCACTTTGCTCTTCACAATCTGCTGCAATAACTACAAGCGGTCCTCACCCCTTTTCTTTATAGAATCCCACGGTGTCCTCCTTCTCCTTGTCAGTGCAGAAGAACGCTCAGAACCACTTGTCAGAGTTACCACTGAAGACTCTAGCACTGGTTCGACACCTTGTTCATCTGGTATTTTGACAGACAGTGACTGCTGATGCGGCGACAACGAGCAAATAGATTGGCGCTCCCTTTCGACGTCGCGTAGAAAAGATAAGCTGTCAAACATTGTCCATTTTTTTGAGCAACTCGGTGCAGCTGATCCTGTGCTATATTTTTCTTTGCGTAAAATTTTAAAACAATTGTCCCGCAAATCCTTCCACCGCTTTTTGCATTGTTGATCTGGAAGAAAAATTGAATTATAGACCCTTCTGTTAGTTCATATTATAATTTTTATATTTATTTTTCATTAATTCATTGTAAATATTGTTTATGTTACAGGTTCCTAGGTACAGGGTTTTGTGTCCCTCGGGTATGCTTTTCGAATATCACATAACTACGTGAGTGTCATAGTTCGCGAAACGTTGGAAGCTCTGTGCAAACGTTTGGTACCCATATTATTGCCTAGTCCTTCTCAACAATACTTCAGGAAAAGTGCGGAAGAATTCAACACACTTTGGAGTTTCCCTAACTGTTGCGCTGCTATAGATGGAAAACATATAAGGATACGCTGTCCTGAGAAAAGTGGCTCTCTTTTTTGGAATTACAAAGGTTACTTCTCCATTGTTCTTTTGGCATTGGTTGATGCTAACTGCAAATTCATTACGGTAGATGTCGGTTCATATGGGAAGGAAGGAGATAGTGGCATCTTTAATAAGTCGCCAATAGGCAAAATGACAATGAAAGGAAACTTATTTCCACCAGATGAAAAGCTTCCACTAAATGACGTGAAAATGCCATTTGTAGTAGTTGGCGATGAAGCGTTCCGTTTGCAAGAGCACCTGCTCAAACCTTATACTCGATTAGCAGCCAGCACAGATCAATCAAAAGCAAACTTCAACTATCAACTTTCACGAGCGCGTCGTGTTTCTGAAAACGCTTTCGGGCTCTTATCCCAGATTTTTCGGGTGTTTTATACCACAGTGAATTTAAGATCCGACACATGTGAAAAAGTAGTTTTAGCTTCATGCTGCCTACACAATCTACTCAGGAATGGTTATTTAGAAAAACGCGGACGACCTTTCTATGACAATGAAATTTGTTTAAACGAAAACTTTACTCCATTGAGTCGTCATGGAGGGTTCTCCCAAACTATAGGGTTTGAAGTCCGCGATGCTTTCAAGAATTACTTCTGTCAACCTACAAACCAATGATTACAACTACAGACTACACTAATAACTCATGCTGAAATCTGAAAAAATTTTCTTTGTATTATAACCTCTAATAACATGCATTTGTAATATTGTTCTACTTTTTTAATTTTATTGCATTTACTTATAAAATAAAGAAGAAATATAGGTACTTACGATCTTTATTAATTATTTCTCCCATCTCTCTCCAGATTATATTTTTTGAGGTTACATTTCGGAATCGGTCGTGGCTGTGATCGTAAAGTATATTGTGGCCACGAACGCACTCCATTAACTTCTCGTCATCGCTGTCCGAAAATCCTTTTTTCGACATTTTTCCTACATCAAACAGAATAACCATACAAAAATAAACAAAGTTAAACACCAAAACAAAAATACTCACAGTTTTTTCTCACTTTGCTTTGTCTCGAATTCAACTCCGAACTGAACTGTGTACTGAACGCGACTGCTCACTGCTGCACTGGTCACGTAGCAGTCAAGTATCGGCAGTCGCGCGGCCGAGTCTATGACGTCACGACCGTCAACTGCCGAGCAGTCGCAAACAGACATAACAGCTTGTTTTTGCCTGAAGCAGTAGTCTACTACCGGCAGTTACTGCTGACCGCGACAGTCGGCAGTTCCAGCCAGACAGTAACTTAAGACAGTTTTCATTTAATAACTCGAACGAGAACCTGATACATGCATGAACCATGCAACACAAAATTGGAAAATACAATAAAATTTGATTTTATTAGGTTTTTTGTTTCTTTTTATAACGACACCGTATTAGATGATACAATAAACACAATTAAACAATACAACATTAAAATATGAAACCCAGTTATATCATATCTATGTGCTTCCCGTCACCAATGAACCATTTTTTTCTTCCCCACGTAGATCATTCACGAATATCTCATGCGTGATATACGCCTGGTACTTTCCATCACCATCCACCAGGCGGTACGCCACGTTTCCAACGGCGCAGTCAACCGTAGCCTCCTTAAATGTTGGACCCAATTTAGCTGAATATATTTTTGGGGCACAGCTGTGGGTAAATACCCTTCCAAAAACCTTTTGCCCAGGTGACAGTTGTCGATTCCTGGATCTCAGGTTGTATTGTTTCTGATGCCGAAAGTGAGCATCTTTTAATTTATCTTCGACCTGTTGCTGTAGAAGCTGTAGTTTTTGGTTGGTAGGTACGATGTCTATCTCACCACCGTCCACATTGTTCAAATTGCGCAGCAATTCATATGTCGATCCATTCAAGACCATATGTTGACCGAAGGTTAGAAAGTACGGCGAACAACCTATTGAAGTGTGCTTAGAAGTGCGCAGGGCTGCTCCGATTTCTGCCAGTTGTTCGTCCCATCGATTATGATCTTTGTCTATATAGGAGCGTACCATATTTAAGAGATCTCGATTAGCTCTTTCAGAAGGGTTGCCTTGTGGACTGTAAACGGGAGTAAAGGTGTGTTCAACTCCGTAATGATCTAGAAAATCCTTAAGTTTGTGGGAGGTGAATTCAGAGCCATTGTCGGAATGGATATATTCCGGTACTCCAAATAAAAAAAAATAAATAGTCGTTAAGGGACTTAATGACGGCATCACTGTTTGCTCTAGGGAGGGGGCGCATAATCACATTTTTAGTAAATTGATCCAGCATTATGATGATCATAGTATTTCCCTGGCGAGATCGAGGATATGGGCCCAAGAAATCAAGGCAAAGCCGTTGGAACGGCCGCACAGCGCTTGCTTGGCATCCCATGGGGACTTGCAACGTTTTGTTTATTGGTTTACAATGCTTACAGGTGCTACAATTCCGGATAAAATCCATGACATCCGAAACCATTTTCGGCCAATAAAATAATTGACGCAACGTAAAAAGTGTACGCTCAATTCCGCAATGTCCAGCTACTGGTGAACAATGGGTTTGCCTCATAAGACCAGGAGCTATTTTTTTGGTACGAATAGTTTCCATTTACAATCGTCAGCCTCCAGGTCACCCGAAACATTTGATAACTTGATGTATAGGCTACCATCCAATATTCTCAAATTAGACGTCGATAGGTTAGTATTTTGAATCGACTCAAATAATTTGATATAATCCTCAGATACAAATTCAGCACTGTCGAGGACTATACAAAGTGGTGGCGTTTGAAGGTCATGTATGGCTTCCACACAGTTTGTAGATGTTTCTTCTTGGTACATGCGCGATAGTACATCTGGGACTATGTTTTGGGAACCCTTCCGATATTCTATGTTGAAATCATACCCTTGGAGTTTTAAACTCCACCTGGCTAACCGCCCTGACAGGTCCTTTTGATCCATAAGCCATTTAAGGCTTGCATGATCGGTAATAATTGTAAACCGAGATCCCTCAACATAACAACGAAATTTTTTTACCGAGCCGCATTGAGTTTATGTGAGTGAGAATGCAATGGGATGCTCTGAAACATCCTCAGCTCGTTGAAATAATACACTGCCGATTCTGGTCGTGCTAGCATCGTATTGAAGATAGAATTGTTTATAATAATCTGGGTTTACTAAAAGAGGAGCAGAAACTAAACAATTTTTTAGGGTGTCTAAGGAGGCTTGTTCTTTAGGGCCCCACTTCACCCTCCTTTTCCCTTTTAGCATATCTGTTAGGGGAGTAGCAATAGTAGCAAAATTCGAAATAAACCTTCGATACCATCCGAATAAACCAAGTACACACTGCGAATATTCTTTTGAGTTGTCGGAGGCGGTAATTTGGTAATTGTTGACACTTTGTCCGGATCTGCGCGCAAATGCCTATCACCGACGACGTATCCTAGGTATTTAATTTCCTTCAGAACGAATTCGCTTATTTCCACATTAATCGTTAAGCCCACTGAACGTTAATATTGTGCTACCTCGAACAATACACGAATGTGATCCTCAAATGTAGGTGAAGCCACGAATAAGTCGTACAGGTACAAACGTTTGTGGTGCATTGCACAGCCCAAAAGGCATAACCGTAAATTGATATAATGGTCTGCCTGCTACGGGAAGGCTGTTATCTCGCGCGATTCTTTAGCTAATGGGATTTGCCAGAACGCATGTTTTAAGTCTACTTTGGAAATGAAACGAGTTTCTTGAAGTCTGGCTAGTAAACCTTCGATCAGAGGCAGACGCATCTTTGACCGTCACGGAGTTAATCTTACGTGCTTCCAAAAATAATCTAACTTTCCCTGGCTTACGAACAACTGTGACTGGCGAACTCCATGGGCTATGGCTTTCCTCTATCACCCCTAATGTAAGCATTCTCTCTATTTCCCCATCGAGGAGCTTTTGGATGACGGGTGAAATTGGGTAATGTCGCTGTTTAATAGGTGAGCTATTTCCCACATCGATAGAATATTCAATGAAGTGTGTTCTTCCCAATCCTTCTTCAATAGATGAAGGGAAACGACTGCGCACCTTATTCAAAAGCTTCCATTCGCTTTCACGTAATTCACACTGATTTGGGTTTAAAGACGTTAATTCTCCGATCTCCAAAAGGTTATCTCTCGGAATCAAACACGGTGCGATTCCAAATTTACCCCAAAAATCGATGCCCAAATACAGAGGCTGCGACAACGACAGAACAACTAACAGGAATATCTTTTTCGTTCTAGACTCAAATTTTACGGAGCAGACCAGTGTCTCGAGAACTGGTTGTGCCTGCCCACTAGCTGTTGATATATTTGTTTTGATTGGCTTAAAACTCAGGCCAATCTGTTTTAAAAATTGTTCAGCCCCTCTACCAAGCATACTGCAATTTGCTCCACTATCTAGCAAACTCTTAATTAATCGTCCACTTCAGTTGATACCCAAGTGGAGGCTACAGTTTTTTTTAAATAATTTACGTTTGCGAAAATAATTGGCCGTTCTAAGGAAACATTTCTTCGTATTTTCGGAATTTATTGGCGTTGGTATAATTCGGGATTGGTATTTGTGGCCACATCCTCGCGTGGGGTTAAAGGTGTAACATCCCCGGAGTATTTACACGGCCCCTCCCGTTTCCCGAGTTACACGAAATGCATGATGGTTTTTTTATGAGGTATTTCGTCAACAGCAAACGAAGATGGATCTTCCCATTGAACCTCATTCACGGTATTATAAGACTTTCTGATATTAGGCGCCTTAGTGATCCTGTGTTGAAATCTTTCGATTACAAGCGTTCGTTTACAAGCGCGAATAAGATCTTCACGCGAAGTTATGGACTGCCACAATAACTCTCGTTGAAAATCATTGCTTAATCCTTGCTTCACTAGTTGAACCAATCGAGGTTCCGATATTTTCTTTTGCATTCGAGAAGCCAATGCTGTCATTTCGAGTAAATATTCTGTGAAGGACTCATTGCTTTTTTGCTTCCTAGAGCATAAGTGCAAATATAGTTCATCATCCGTTTCTAAATCCTCGAAAGTTAGGAGCATCTGTCTTTTAAGGAAGAACCAGCCCAGCCCGTAGTAGGTATGTCGAAATTCCCAGTACCACTGTGCTGCTTTACCTTCTAAACAGGCTTGTAGAATAGGGATTAAGTCATTTGGAATACAACCTGCATATTGAGCTGTAGTTTCCAGATGGAAAATAAAGTCGGATAATCGGGGCACTTGTTTGGAGGCGTTAATTTTTAAAGATGACCCTCCCCAATTAATCTTCTGTTGAAGGTCCTTTCTAGCTTGAAAAGGGGCAGAAGTATTCATCCGATGAGACAGCTCGCGCAAATCCTGACAAGGCAATTGAGGCGTCGTCACACCCCCTAAACTGATATCAGGTCGTCGCACAGTCACGACTGGTAGAACTAGTAGACGCAACTGGATTGCTATCTTTTGTGCACGGATCGATGTTGTTATTGTCGGATATGTCCTCCGAGTCATCAAGAGACAATTTGTCCAAATTTAAAGCAGGAAGTGCTGGTTTGAGTTTCCCTTCAATGGTCGTATAACGCACGGCGTCTAGCAAAAGCTGACCCTCTACCATGGCTTCAGTATCCTGTTTATACGCCACTTCGGAATATGAGATACGCTCTAATCTCCCCAAAATGTGAAGCAGTTTAGTAACTGTTCGCGGTATGGAATCATATTTCTTCCTAAGTACTATTCGTTTTATGAGCGCACTTAAATCGACTAATTTATTCGAACATAACCTTACTTCCCGTAGCAGGTTCTTTCGGGCTCCTGGATGTGCTATGCGAGGAATTAAAGTGGGATCTGAACTTTCCTTATCTATAATGGGCTGTAACACAGTAACCATTTGCTCGTTTCGTTCCGAAACATTGCGAATTTCGCACTCTACTATCAGCTCCGCTTTGGACAAAAAGCCGGACTCCATGATTGTATAATTGGAAAGATTTTGGTAGTGATAATGTCGTAGAGATAAATAGCAAATGAAAATATTAGCACAGTACACAGTAAAAGAGATAGAGTTGAGACTATAACTGTGAATAATAATAAATATAATACGAGTATATAGTAGTACCAATAGTATTGGCAAATTAGAACCTATATATAATATATATATTATATAACAAAAAAACTCGGTTGAAAGTTATTTAACACAAAAAAAAACTTGGTCCCTTTCCCCAGTAAACTAGAAATATTTCCACGTATCACAGACTACTAAAGTTAAAAAGTGGAAACTATATACTACGGTATAATAATTTAACAACCATAAAAAAAACCGAAAATTTGCAATTAAAACAAAAAAGAAAAATAGAAAGAACTCTTGAGAACTAGGTACCGATTTTGCTGCAATTTTATCAATACTAAGCCCCGAAATCAATCCAGAACTACAGTGAATTTTTCATGACTTGCTAGTCGACGGAGCACTGCCGGACGAATTCCGCCTCAGATTTTTCTGGGACCCAATAGAATATTTTCCTCGGCGACTTTCAACATTGCCTTCTACAGGTAATTTACCCACTACGCTAACGCGGAGAGCTAATGCGCGTCACCGGGGGAAGAAACCGGTAAATTTTGGGCTCCTACTTCGGACGAACACTTTCTCAGCGGAATAATTATGGAACTTCAAAACCTGAATTGAACGTGCAATCACGGCAACAAAAAACGAAAGAGATTTAATAATGAGAAATACTATCTTTCACTTAAATTGAAAGTACCGCACAAAACACAATAAAAAATGTATATATCCCGAACACGATTGGGCGCCACTGTAACGAAACCGGTATCTACCGTTTCGTGCAGTACCGGTCCGTTAACGGAACAGACGAGGTCTGCCATGAGGATCTTTCTTTTTTTTTTCCTCGGATGGGGCGTTTTGGGTCTTGCCTGCGTCACCTTCTGCCGGCTGCTCAAGGCGGGGGAGTACGAAAATCTTAGCCCTAACGGAGCCCATCATGTACGTGCCGGCATATTCAAAATTACCTTAATTACCTTCCTTCCACTAGTTACCGGGACCTCGTTCCTCTTTTCTCTAGCCAGCCATAATTATTGTCCTGAAACAAGAGGTTAGTAACCAAACAAAAGACCAAGGTATACCCTCTTCTTCCTCTTTATTTCCTTCGAGTTTCCAATTAACAATCCAACTGATTAATCCAGTGCCGACTCTATCACCAAAAAAAAACAGATCCACCAGCACCTCCGTACTGAGCGGACGCCGAACCGAGACTCCCGATCTCATCTTCTCGCCTGTAGCATCTCGGGACCAAAGTTGTCCCAACACGATGCTGCCAAACGGTCAAAAAAATGTCCCAGAACGAACTGGTATGCTGCGTTTCGTTATCGTCGAAAATTATACGCTGCGTTTCGTTACAGTTGCCACAACATCAGAGATTTACTTGTTCATAGGTACTCGTTGTTTAGATGTAAAATCACAAGTAAAAAACTGGAAAGAGCTGGTAGTATCGTATATACTATATATATATATATATATATATATATGTGTGGGAATTAAAAGATTTGCTTTATTTTAAATTCTCACTCAAAAGATTTGCTTTATTTTAAATTCTCACTTTTATTTATTTTGCGGATTTCTGTATTGCCGGTTTGGCTTCGCATTCTCGACTGCCTGGTTCATCTCGTTCCATCGCTCGTGCCATGGGTAGGCAACCTTTTGTATTCCACACTTCGTGCCATATGTAGGCAACCTTTTATATTCCACATATACTATATACTACAGTAGAACCTGTTTAAAGTGACCACTGTCGGGACCACGCAAAATTGGTCACTTTACATAGTGGTCACAATACACAGCTTAAAAAAAATTAATTAATCAAATTTATGTAGCAAATATTTTTTTTACATACTTATATGTATACATATTTACTATAAAAATTAAAAACAAGTTGGGAATTCGGTTATTGTTAACAAATATTAATTTTTATATGCATATTATTTTTATACTCTAGATGAAATCATATAGAGTATTATAAGTTTAATCCAGCCCAAAAGTTTGTAACGCATAGAACCAAGCCTCGGACGAAAAAAAGTTATATATTATTTTTTGTTTATTTGTGGCCGTCCGTCCGTCCGTCCGTCCATCCGTCCGTCCGTCCGTCTGTCCGTGAACACGATAACTCAAGAACGCCTTCACCTAGGATCTTGAAATTTTGAATCTGGATGTTTGGTTGAATTTGTAAGGCTAAGTTCGTTAACGGGCAAAATCGTCCTACTCCTTCGGGTAGCTGCCATACAAAATGTCCTTAAAACACGTCTTCAAGAATATTGGTCGATAACTTCAGAAGGGTTTAAGCTACGACATTGAAATTTTGTTTGTGTTATTTTTCCAATAGTTCGAGCTAAATGTATGATTATGAAGAAAATCCTGTTAGTCCTTCGTGTAGCTGCCGTACAAATATCCTGTCAAAATGTATACACTTAATTTACGGAACTCACTATAACTCAAGTAATCTTTTAGCTATGAATTCGGAATTTTGTACAAATTGGTTTTGAGTGAAAAGAAAGTTTGACTTTACTAGTCAGCGAAATCCTTTTACTCCTTCTGGTAGCTGCCATACAAAATGTCCTTAAAACACGTGTTAAAGAATATTGGCCGATAACTTCAAACGGTTTAAGCTACGTCTTTGAAATTTTGTATGTTTTATTTTTCCAATAGTTGGAGCTAAATATATGATTATGGAGAAAATCCTATTAGTCCTTCGTGTAGCTGCCATACAAATATCCTGTCAAAACGTCTTCACTTAATTTACGAAACTTACTATAACACAAGTAATCTTTTAGCTATGACTTGGAAATTTTGTACAAATTAGTTTTGAGTAAAAACGAAGTTCAAGTTTACTAATCAGCGAAATCCTGTTACTCCTTCTGGTAGCTGCCATACAAAATGTCCTTAAAACACGTGTTCAAGAATATTTTCCGATAATTTTTGAACGCTTCAAGCTACGAATTTGAAATTTTGTACACGTTCATTTGTAAATGGTTCCAAGGAAAAGGATAAATATGTAAGAAATCGAGTGAGTCCTTCCTGCACCTCCCATGTGAAAGTCCTTCAAAAAGGACATTTTTTTCGGTAACTTACCCAGGTATGAAATTAAACACTGAATATTGTCTTTTAGTTTTGAGTAGCAATTAACTGGGAGTCCTTAATAAAGGACATACAACATGCACACACGTAATTCTACTTTATCCCCAACTACAATATAAATCGGAGCTCAGTATTCATCTAGAGTGTTATACGATTGGCTTGCAGCCGATCGTGACTGCAGTATGTTTTGAAATACTGATTAATTTTTGTTTGAAATATTTATTCGGTAAGAATAGTTTTCGCTTCGGTAATTGGTATCAACATTGCTGAATGTTTATCTTTTGTGAAATTGGTCACTATTTTATCGAGCATATTTAATACCTCAGTTGCAGTTAGTGGTCTCATCTGCTCCAGTGGAACTAAATCACAATCGCTGTAGTCACTGATTTCCACATCCGGTTCTACGTTTTCCATACTTGGACTATTCTCTTACAAAAAACTTGTGAAGACTTCGGCTGGGGAGAAGCTTTGTCAAACAGTTGTTTCTATGTCACATTCCAAATAGCTATGCATATCGAAACCTCCAATTTGCGGTACCTCGATTTAGTCTCCAATAATTTCGTGTTCTTCGTTTCCAATTATTTCGTTTTCAATCGAAAATCCAGCCTTTTTGAAACAGTTTATAATGGTTTCGTCTTTCTTTCTTCCACGCATCTCTTATCCACAAAATGGCTTCCAATACATTCAATAAAAATTTACATTACACATATACATTCAGTAAAAATTTGCTTTTTTTTTAATAATATTACACTCATACAGAAGAGACAGGGAGCTGTAACATGGTTGAAATAAAGCCAAATTCGATCAAATCAGTTTTTTAGTTTCTTAAAAATAAAAATAAGATAATAAAAATCACTTACCAAGTATCACAATTACTCCGAAAATTTAAATAATCACGAAATGAATGCTGAACTGTATTGGACAAAACACTGATCGAAAATGCGGAACATGAAATCAAATCAATGCGATCGTTTTGTTTTTTGCTTCATATTTACGAAATATTTCGTGATATTTTCGAATCTTTCGTAGTTTTACGAAATCTTTCGCACATTGTACTCATGCATCTGGTGATTCGTATATGTACGAATATGTTTCGTAATATGTACGAATCCTTTCGTTCATTGTACAAAATATTTGCTCAAACCGAAAGACCAAATCAATACGATCGTCTTGTGTTTCGCTTCATATTTACGAAATAATTCGTAATATTTACGAAACTTTCGTAGTTTTATCATCTAAATTTCATATTTCCTTACAACTACGAAATCTTTCGTACATTCTACTCATGCATTTCGTAATTCGTATATGTACGAATATGTTTCGTAATATGTACGAATAGCTTTCGTTCATTGTACAAAATATCCGCAGGAACCGCCGATTTTAGGGTGTTACTATTTTTACGAATCAGTGATCGTAAAATGTACGAATCATTCGTAAAAAACATAATTTAGTGAAAATAAAAATTACGAATGTTGAGTACTATCTACGAAATATTCGTAAATACTACGAAAATCAGCCTTTCGTAAAGTTACGAATATTTTTTTCGTAAAATGTCGCAGATTTTTCTCTCAGTGCAGTTACGTTTTTTGAAACTATCAAGCCAGCCGGACGACGCTTTGAATTCGGGAAAATTTAATTCCGCAGCGAATTTCAAGCCGACTTCTTGCAACATTGGTCCGGAAATTGGTGGATTGATACCGCGTGAACCAAGCTAATTTATTAATTTCACTAAAATCAGTCGCTTGTCTTTTACATTGGAAATCTGAGTGATATTCTGATCGGCTCAAATACTCAATCTTTCTTTTCTTGATATTGTTCACGCAAGTTTTCTTTGAATTTTCATCGTTTCTTCTAAACAATGTCGAACAAATGAACAATTTTTTGTTCGATTTGATGGTCACATTACAAGATATGAATGGAAAGCGCATAAAGGACAATTGTGCAATAAAAAGTGGTCAATGGTCACAATAAGCAGATGGTCACTATATACGAGTTAATTTATGTGGATAATGCGAATGTCGGACTATGAGAAGAGGAAATTTGGTCACTATAGGCAAATGGTCACTTTATGAAGGTGGTCACTTTTGCAGGTCCTACTGTATATAGTAGATCTTCTTTACAAAGGAATAGTTAAATAGGATTTACATCATTGATTGCCCTGTTTTAAATATATCGCTAGTTTGAAATTTAGGAGAACTTACACTCTAAACTTTTTCAAAGCTACTACCACAGCTAAAATTTCCAGCTCATAGCTTCCGTAATTCTCTTCGGCAGGCGTAGTTTTTTTGCTGAGATAATAGATCGGGTGCCAATTACCCGTTTCCGACTGCTTTTAACATAAAATGGCTCCATAGCCATGCTTACTCGCATCAGTGTGGACTTCGGTTTCAGCTCCAGGATGATAAAGCGCCAATACTGGATTTGTAGTCAGAGCTGACTTCAGCATGATAAATGAATACATCTGCTCTGGACCAAATTCAAATTTCGCCTTGCCTCTAAGAAGATCGCTTAATGGTTTTGCTTTTACTGCGAAATTTCTAATGAACTTCCTATAGAATCCTGCGAGACCAAGGAAGGATTGCATCTGCTTAGCAGTACGTGGCGTTGGAAATGCCGAAACCGCCTTTGTCTTGCATTCTGACGATTTAACGAAACCGTTTTCCACGACATACCTTAAATACTCGATTCTGTGTTTTAGGAAGTGACATTTCGACCACTTCATCTCTAAACCGTTTTCTTCAGCTACTCTTAACACTTCCTGCATAGCCTCTAATCCTTGTTCGATGTTTTCCGTAGGGATAATTAAGTCGTCAATGTAGACTAACAGTACTCCATCGCGTATAAGTCTACACCCGGTGAGGTGCTTAGTCCAAACGGTGCTCTAGTAAACTCGAACTGGCCCATAGGTGTCACGAAGGAAGTATATTTGCGAGAATCGCTCGCGACTGGTACATGAAAGAACCCATTTCGAAGATCCAGCGTCGTAAATATTTTGGCTTTGCTTAATTTACTCAGTTGATCCTCAATGAGAGGTAGAGGCTGATTATCCCTTATGATAACTCGGTTAAGTTGTCGATAATCGATGCATAATCTTGTTGACCCATCCTTCTTCTTCACCAGGACTACTGGACTTGAGAATTCTGACTCACTTTCGGTGATTATTCCTTCATCCAACCATTGTTGTGTCTGTTTGGAAACTATTTCATATTCAATGTGCGTCAAACGTCGTGGTTGTTGCCGGATAGGTTTCTCATCTTTTAACAAAATCTTCATTTCGAATCCAGATGATTTCGCAGATTTATTTGGTGTATAGTTCCTCACTAATGTCTCTACTCGTTGTTTCGTTGACAATGCAACTGACTCCTCTACGTTTAGCTCTTCCGTATCTACTGCTAATAGAGAAATCATCTTGTTCTGTAATGGGACTATAGTAATTGCGTCTGGTCTAATTGAAACCTCCACTAAACTTAAAAATGATTTTCCTAATACGACGGATTTCGGCAAAATTGTTTGGGATACTATGTGGAAAGTTTCATCGTAATTATTTCCATCTACCGTTATATCTGCACAAAATGATCCAATAGTGATCAAAACGTCTGACCCAACTCCACGGAAAGTGATAGGTTCACCTGTCAAATTCGGAGCGCCAATATTTTGGTAGCAATCTTGTCTTAAAAAACTCCGATCGCTTCCTGTATCTAGTAAAGCTTTGACACTGAGCCCACACAGGTTGATTTCCTTAAGCATATCATGCTCACTTACTCTAGCAGTTTCCTGAACGAAGGCCACGTTGCTGTTGCTACCATCTGCTTTCTTTGGGCAATCTTTGCTTTTGTGACCGAAGCCATTATAAGAAAAACACTTAATACCCAATTTTTTCTTGGTACAGTTCGCAGAAATATGACCTGGCATCCCACAATTATAACAACGATTTTGTTTCGTTTTATTACCGTCGGTTTTAGCTGATTCTTCTGCCGATGATTTGGGTGTTGAAGTTTCGCATATCTTCGCGTATATTTCCAGATTTCGTCTAAACTCCACCAAGTCCCTCGACGCGAGTAAAATAAATTTGTTCCTATCGTCCCCTTCTATGCCGTCACATACGAATTTCATTATTGCGTCATCTTCAAGTTTTGCTCTTCTAGCTAGCTCTCTTATTATCAGAAAGTACTCGTAATGTGATTCTGTACGCCGTTTCTTACGATTTCGGATTAATTCGTATATTTCGGCACTATTTTCTTTTACTTTGAACTCCGCTAACAAGAATTCCTTTAAATTGTGCCAAGTATTCAGCCCATCTTTAGCACTTAACGCCAGCTTGGCGGGTCTTTCGCATAGTCGTTTAGCGAATACCATCTTCTTCATGTCACTCCAATTAAAAATTTGGGCCGTGTCCTCGAAATCTTCTATCCACGCCTGAATTTGAATTCCGTCTCTTGTTCCGCAAAATTTTCTACATGAACCCTCTATATCGAGAAACGGTCTGATTGTTCGGTATTACCGCTACTCATCTGCGTCATAGACAGGTTAAGCATATCAATTTTCCTGCTTAGCTCAGACATCCTCTGGTCCCTTTCTGTTTCCCTGAGTGCGCGTATCGTTGCGTCTCGATCATCCAATTCGCGTCTGAGATCGTCGACCATTTCTTCGTACTTGGGCGAATTTGTCGCCGAGCTACTTCGATTTTCACGTTTTTTTCCCATTGGTTGGTTTGAGGCAGCACACGATTATTTCCGTAAGAATATTTCGGGTTTTATTTAACCGACCGTCACAATCACTTTCGGTTTTTCACTCGCGATTATTATAAATCAAATTATCCCGGTTGAGCCCCCAAATGTGGGAATTAAAAGATTTGCTTTATTTTAAATTCTCACTCAAAAGATTTGCTTTATTTTAAATTCTCACTTTTATTTATTTTGCGGATTTCTGTATTGCCGGTTTGGCTTCTCATTCTCGACTGCCTGGTTCATCTCGTTCCATCGCTCGTGCCATGGGTAGGCAACCTTTTGTATTCCACACTTCGTGCCATGGGTACTATATACTATATAGTAGATCTTCTTTGCAAAGGAATAGTTAAATAGGATTTACATCATTGATTGCCCTGTTTTAAATATATCGCTAGTTTGAAATTTAGGAGAACTTATACCTATTTTACAGAGATAGTCACTCTTCGTTAAATTATTTGTCCGTGCAATATTTTACTTTATTTACAAAATGCTGTGATATTAACATTAAATTAATATCGGATTAGCAAAATTTTATTTATTTATTATATGTATATACATATCTGTATATATTTTAGAATATTTTTAATTATTTATGAATTTATTTGTTTTTTTTTTTTAATTTTAATTTAATTTTCAGTGAAGTCTGAACAATGACTTTAATTGTTCAGACTTCACTGAACATGGCCACTATCGAACACGGCCACTGTAAACACGGGCGGCTGGTATTTTTATGGCACCGTCTGTAGAGGCCGGAAAACAGCATATTAAAAGCTCCATGGCTCTATATAAGCCGTGACGGATCAAGTTCGCGTTGCATTGCAAAATATATTTTTGGGTCACGCTCCGCTCCGTCGCTGAAACAAAGAGGTAAGCAATAGCCCGCACATCAATATTCACCCCTATACTGTTTTTTTCTCTTGTGCTTTCCTTTCGCCGCTTCAACGAAAGGAGAGTTAAGGGAAAACAATAGGAACCAGCGTTGCCACTCTACTTCAATCGAAGTAGATCTACTTCGATTTTTCGAAAAATAATTTCTAGTGCGAAGTAAACGATCTCTACTTCACTTTTATATTTTCTACTTCATCTTTATTATTATTCAATATTCCAACGTCCAACCACTTACATCAATGGTAGAACTGATATCGGTACAGAACTTCACTACACCCTGCTATTAAGCTAATTATTTATAGAATGGGCTTTGAAGGAACAAGGCACATACAACCAGCCGGCACGGCATGCTCCGGTAACCAGCATCCGGCAACACCGAATTATTTGACTGTGATGTTGAGATGTTATCCAATCATCTTTCTTATGATTTAATGTTCTTTGGAATAAAATTTGAAGAGTTTGTTAACTTACAAGGCCAGCTCAACGCTACTGATATTATTGACTTAAAAAACATACTGCAGTCACGATCGGCTGCAAGCCAATCGTATAATACTCTAGATGAATACTGAACTCCGATTTATATTTTAGTTGGGGATAAAGTAGAATTACGTGTGTGCATGTTGTATTTCCTTTATTAAGGACTGCCATTATATTGCTACTCAAAACTAAAAGACAATATTCAGTGTTTAATTTCATATCTTCAACTGGGTAAGTCATCGAAAAAAATTTCCTTTTTGAAGGACTTTCACATGGGAGGTGCAGGAAGGACTCGATTTCTTACTTGGAACCATTTAAAAATGAACGTGTACAAAATTTTAAATTCGTAGCTTCAAGCGTTCAAAAGTTATCGAAAAATATTGTTGAACACGTGTCTTAAGGACATTTTGTACGGCAGCTACCAGAAGGAGTAAAAGGATTTTGCTGATTAGTAAACTCGAACTTCGTTTTTACTCAAAACTAATTTGTACAAAATTTCCAATTCATAGCTAAAAGATTAATTGAGTTATAGTAAGTTCCGAAAATTAAGTGAAGACGTTTTGACAGGATATTTGAATGGCAGCTACACGAAGGACTAATAGGATTTTCTTCATAATCATACATTTAGCTCCAACTATTGGAAAAATAACACATACAAAATTTAAAAGTCGTAGCTTTAGGTGTTCCGAAGTTATTGTTCAATATTCTTGAACATGTGTTTTAAGGACATTTTGTATGGCAGCTTACCGAAGGAGTAGGACGATTTTGCCCGTTAACGAACTTAGCTTTACAAATTCAACCAAACACCCAGATTCAAAATCTCAAGATCCTAGGTGAAGGCGTTCTTGAGTTATCGTGCTAACGGACAGACGGACGGACGGACGGACGTCAAGCGGATTTGAGGTTTTTGGCCCCAAATAAACAAAAAAAATTATATATAACTTTTTTTCGTCCGAGGCTTGGTTCTATGCGTTACAAACTTTTGGACTGGATTAAACTTATTATACTCTATATGATTTCATCTAGAGTATAAAAATATCGGTGCAATTTTATACATATAAGTCTTTGTAAAGAAATCAAGAAACGTTTTAAGTTTGATGGCAACAAAATTAGTTTATTAAAGTATTTACATATTAAAGAGATAATATCAGGAGATATGCCTTCGATCTTGCCGTTGCTTAAATAATTTCCGTTTAGTGCCGTTGATCCAGAAATTTTAAACATGCAATGGCGACTTTTGATCGGTGAAAAAAAAATATTAGAGTACTACGAGGATGATGTTGTTACAGTTTGGGTAAATCTTGGAAAAGTAAAAAATGCAGTTGAAGAACTAACTTTTAAAGACTTATCAGAATTTATGTTACATTTGTGTGTATTGCCACACAGTAGTGCCACAGCTGAACGCAAGTTCAAAGTTCAAAGAAATTGCAGTAAATTTAAATTTATTGAGGGCAAATACATTTCATCTGTATAAATACCAAACATTTTTTTTTGTAAATTCAAACCGTATTCGGTTTTGAAAAGGAACAGCCGAGTGTTTAAGCTCCAGTTACAATGACTCCGATCCGGCAAATGGAACAGCTTAAGTTTGGGAGCGTTCCGGCAAATGGTGTAATAATATCGATGTTTGAATGTATATAATATTTTGTATGTAATATATGGTTTAATACGAAGCCATGCGCAAAAATCTTGAATTAATTGCCAGTATTAAAAAAAATGTATTACCATAATTTTGTAAGGAAATTTAATAGAAAAATAATGCTACAAAGTCTGTCTATGCCATACACAGCTTTTATAGCATTATTTTTCTATGAAATTTCCATATAAAATCATGTTAATACGTTATACTAAAAATTTAAAATATCGCTTCGTTTATTACACTAAGGGCCGGTTTCACAGTCGTAGTTTAAGCCAAAAATTTTGTTTAAACTTAGGAACAAACGAATAAGTTCCTAAGTTTAAACCAAATATTTGGTTTAAACTTCGACTGTGAAACCGGCCCTAAGCCCTTCAATTTATTTTATATACCATTTTGCTATTATTTCCGTTTATATGCATTTATGCATAAATAATTAAACAAGGTCGAAGAAATTTGTATTATATTATATTATAAAGACTAAACTAGTATTAGTAAGTTAAATACGACAAATTTCGAAAAACGTAAAGAACCAAAAAATATATTTTTTTAACTTTTAATGCAAGGCTGCAATTTAGAACATGTATAGAATATTTTGTTTTGTTAGTGATATTGATCCTATATAGGGTAATATACCCAATTACCGTACACTTAACTTTTTTTACTTTAAAATTCAGTTGTAAATTGTGTAATATTTGAATTAAAACATACTGCAGTCACGATCGGCTGCAAGCCAATCGTATAATACTCTAGATGAATACTGAACTCCAATTTATATTGTAATTGAGGGTAAGGTGGAATTACGTGTGTGCATGTTGTATGTCCTTTATTAAGGACTGCCATTAGATTGCTACCCAAAACTAAAAGACAATATTCTGTGTTTAATTTCATATCTTGAACTGGGTAAATCATCGAAAAAAATGTCCTTTTTGAAGGACTTTCACATGGGAGGTGCAGGAAGGATTCACTCGATTTTTTACATATTTATCCTTTTCCTTGGAACCATTTAAAAATGAACGTGTACAAAATTTCAAATTCGTAGCTTCAAGCGTTCAAAAGTAATCGAAAAATATTGTTGAACACGTGTCTTAAGGACATTTTGTATGGCAGCTACCAGAAGGAGTAAAAGGATTTCGCTGATTAGTAAACTCGAACTTCGTTTTTACTCAAAACTAATTTGTACAAAATTTCCAATTCATAGCTAAAAGATTACTTGAGTTATAGTAAGTTCCGTAAATTAAGTGAAGACGTTTTGACAGGATATTTGTATGGCAGCTACACGAAGCACTAACAGGATTTTCTTCATAATCATATATTTAGCTCCAACTATTGGAAAAATAACACATACAAAAGTTACCTTTCTGAAGTTATCAACCAATTTTCTTGAACAGGTGTTTTAAGGACATTTTGTATGGCAGCTACTCGAAGGAGTAGGACGATTTTGCCCGTTAACGAACTTAGCCTTACAAATTCAACCAAACATCCAGATTCAAAATTGCAAGATCCTAGGTGAAGGCGTTCTTGAGTTATCGTGTTCACGGACAGACGGACGGACGGACGTCAAGCGGATTTTGAGGTTTTTGGCCACAAATAAACAAAAAATAATATATCACTTTTTTTCGTCCGAGGCTTTAGACAAGGGCTAACATTTTTCAGGGGGGTGAAACACTTTGAATTACAATATCCTCCGAACCAATTACACCAGGAAGATAAAATTTAGTTTCTGTATATGGGATCACAAGAGGAGTCTACTGAAAGTAAATTTTTTTCGGGAGGAGGTGGGGCACGAAAGCAGGGAGATAGCAATTTCTCAAAAATGTAATTTTTATATCTCAGAAACCGTATCAGATATGATCTTGAAAATTTTACAGGAGTTGGGGTCGGTAGACCTCTAGTAGGGAAAAAATTTGGAGGTGTGGGTGTGGGGGTGATGGTGAAAGGGGTATAAAGGAAAACATTCTGATTTTTATTTCTCGAAAACCGTAATGAATAGAAAGCTTAAAATTTAGGATTGTATAGAGCCACTATAGAGACATCTTAGAAAAATAAAATTTTTGATAGGGTTAGCAAGGTACGGGGGTGGTTTTTTATATCTCTGAAACGGCTTATGCTAGAAAGTTGAAACTTAGTACGTATATGTAGATGTGCTATTAGAGTAATCACAGCAAAAAAAATATTGGCGTTCAGAGGTTGAGTAAAAAAAATGTCTGTAAATCCACATTTTCACGAATTTCGTTAAAACTTTAAGACATGTCGAACTATTAAAGCAATTTTACTTCTGTGGCCTATTTATATAAGCGCCTAGAAACATTCCTCAAAATTTTTCGATATGCAACCCCTAAGGGAAAACAATTCAGTCAGCATGGCTCGATAGCGCTGGCCTTTCACCGTAACGGCAGCTTCTTCCTCATTTTAAAAGAAATAAGGACCGATGATGCCGCCAGCGTGTAAAACGCACCAAACAGTCACTTTTAATGGATATAATGG
This sequence comes from Beris morrisii, assembly GCA_951812415.1. Classification (NCBI taxonomy): domain Eukaryota; kingdom Metazoa; phylum Arthropoda; class Insecta; order Diptera; family Stratiomyidae; genus Beris; species Beris morrisii. The sequence continues at coordinate 50,202,352 of OX638313.1, read as the reverse complement.
TGATTCGTTAAGAGAAGAGTAAAATTAGTGCGAAAACGATCAATAACTGCACGAATTGCTTGCTCACTAGGCCGATTATGTTAACCGTAAAATGGACGAAGTGTTCTATGAACTTCGCGAACAGATTTATTTTTTTCAAAGTAAATTTCCACAATTTGGAAGCGTTGTTCTGGCGTTAAACGATTCATGATGACTTGTCAAACCTTACTGAACAGAAATGTGAACACAGTTCGACATTCTCAGCTGTCAAACCACAGTTATCGATATCGATAGTTCTCATGCACCCAAAAAAACACCCTTTATAAGCTTCATATACATATGCAACCCCCTTGCAGCCACTTAGCGGTTGAATATCCAAAAATCCTGAAATAGGTTTTTAGATATATGTAAAGAAAGCCCGAGGAAGTGAAAACCAATCCCATGTCTTATTACTCCTAAGAGATATGACGGAATTCGTGAAAAAGTGTTAAACCGGATTATACCCACTTAAGGGTTGAAAAAGGAAAAAACTTGAAAACTTGTTTTTAGTGATTATTAAAAAAGACCGTGGAAGTTAAAAGTTATTCGATATCTAATCAGACCTGAGGGATACGGCTGAATTTGTGAAAATGTATACAACACCATTACACCATCTTGGGGGTCGAATTTCAAAAAATTCTGAAAACACTTTCTAGGTATTAATATGAAGAATCCGTAAAATAAAAATGAATGAAATACCTAACAGATATTATGAAAATCGTGAAAATAGGTATATGCATTCCATTTTCTCTGATCATCTTTTTTGCCCTCCTTCCGAACACCAATGGATATTTGAATTTTGTTTAAGCAATAATACTTTCCTAGTTGATTTACATATACATACCGAGTTTTAACTTTCTAGCATAAGCCGTTCAACAGTTAGAAAAAACACCCCTCTCCCCACCTGCTTACCATACTACGCCTATACAAAACTATATTTTTTAAAAAAAAGGCTAGATCTATTTAAATACCACGTTTCAACTTTATATCATCATAGGTTCTCGAGAGATAAACATTGGAACTTTTTCCGTTTCACCCTCCCCCACTCTTACCTTTTACACCCTAACCATCATTTTTGCAAATGGATCCACTATCGAAGATCTATATAAATTCCAAGTTTCAACCTCCTAACATAAGTTGCTGAGATCTAGAAACCAAAATTTTCTGTCTAAATCGCGGTCTCTTACAGGGGCCTACCCAGTCTATCCAGAAAAAAAATTTCAATTTAATAGCTTATAGGGTTTGGAAGCTATTATATAAAGCCCTCAAACGATTTTGCGTACGGTGGACGGTGCACAGACGGACTGACTTTTTTTTTGCTTTTTTGGTGTTAATTGGTCATGAATCGTGAAAATTTTCAGTGCACCATTTTTTTTTCGATCTCCGGCAATAAAATAGTGGACCGGCTGTCTAGGCTGCCGATCTCCGCACACGCGGTAGAAACACAGCCTTCATCAGTTTTCCTCGACGTACGGCCAGAGTAGCGCTCGTACAACAGCGGGCGGTAGACTAGTCTCACAACTCTACATTTTTGGCCAAACATTGGCGAGACCCTCCTACATACAACCCGGACCAGGAACGAAGGGACTCGGTCACGCTGACCAGAGTCCGAATAGGTCACACGAGAATGACCCACTAGTACCACATCAGAAGAACGCCGCAGCCAGGCTGCCTTACATGCCAAAGGCCGCTGACAATATCACATATTTTAACGGAATGCAGCTTGACGAGGCAGCTCTTCAATTACTCCGTACCTCCATTCAGCACCCTTCTCTCCACTTTGGACCCAGATCCCCTCCTTCAACTCCTAAATCATCTACATCTCCTACACCAAATATAACCCTCCCACCCATTCCTTCATACTATCATTATTCTAACATGAATTACGATTACGCTTCTAATTTTCTTCATTATTTTATTTTGTATAATTTTTATTGTTTGATTTCCATCCTTATTTTTATTTTAATTTTCCATTTTCATTTCTTATTTTTGATTTTAATTGTTTCTATTATTTCTTACTTTTGTTTCGCTCATGCTTCTTATTTTTGATTTGCATTTTATTATTTTTTCTGGCTTTTCTTTTTTCTTCTTTTGCTATCACCTTGCGAATTGATTTTGATTTTATTAGTACCTATTTAAACGAATTGTATTCGACGTGCCATATGCCCTCTGGGCCTGGCCGAAATAATTGATGGACTCGCGTTTCTAACCGAGTTCCATCGGAAATAAATAAATTTGTTTTTTAAATCGATAACAATACTTTATTTTTAAAATAATAAAGTAAAAGACTACAAGACAACATATTGCGTAGGTAATAATAAGATGAAAACAACATAATTGATGACTGGATCTGTTGACCCTTTTTTGCTAAGTGCAGTCTATGTAGCTAAATTCCCCCAGAACTTGATTAAACAAAATAACCAAATCAAATCAAATCAATTTTTATCCCCCCCCCCTCCCCCAACAGCAAGGTCTGGATCCGCCACTGTCACTGATTCCGAAAATCTCTTAGGTTTAATGTGATCGAATTCGCTTTTACTTCTATTGATAAAAAAAACGTAAATAAAAAAAAAAAAATCTGACAACAGTCTGGGCGCAACTTTATTATTTTATGAGTAGAAGTCCGAAACGTGTTTAATGCTGAGATGCGGTGTACATTACAATGCGACTGACAACCTAAGGAATAACCAGGAGGCTATTTGGCACGTTATTTTTTAGGTTGTCAGTCACATAGTAACCTACACCGCATCTCATCATTAAACACGTTTCGAACTTCTACCCATAAAATAATAAAGTTGCGCCCAGACTGTTGGCAAATTTTGTTTTTTTGTTTTTATTACATACTAGCTGCGTACCGCGGCTACGCTCGCTTCGCTCACGTTCATCCATCGCTCCTGTTACTCCCGTTGATCCAGTGGTCCTGTTTCTACCGATACTCCTGTTACTATCGTTATTCCCATTTTCTCCCGTTACTCCCGTTGCTCCCATTTCTCCCGTTACTCCATCCACCATCCCCCATCCTCCATCCACCATCCTCCATCCTCTATCCACCATCCTCTATCCACCTTCCTCCATCCACCATCCTCCATCTTCCATCCGCTATCAACCATCCCCCATCCACCATCCTCCGTCCTCTATCCACCATCCTCCATCCACCATCCTCCATCTTCCATCCTCCATCCTCTATCCACCATCCTCCATCCACCATCCTCCATCCACCATCCCCTATCCACCATCCCCCATCCGCCATCCCCTATTTCTCCCGTCGCGCCGTTGCTCCCGTTACTCCATCCTCTATCCACCATACTCCATCCCCCATCCACCATCCTCCATCCTCTACCCACCATCCTCCATCCACCATCCTTCATCCTCTATCCACCATCCTCCATCCACCATTCTCCATCCACCATTCCCTATCCACCATCCCCCATCCCCCATTTCTCCCGTCGCGCCGTTGCTCCCGTTACTTTATCCTCTATCCACCATACTCCATCCCCCATCCACCATGATCCATCCTCTACCCACCATCCTCCATCCACCATCCTCCATCTTCCATCCTCCATCCTCTATCCACCATCCTCCATCCACCATCCCCAATCCCCCATCCTCCATCCTCTATCCACCATCCTCTATCTACCGTCCTCCATCCACCATCCTCCATCTTCCATTCGCTATCCACCATCCCCCATCCACCATCCTCCGTCCTCTATCCACCATCCGCCATCCATCATCCACCATCCTTCATCTTCCATCCTCTATCCACCATCCTCCACTGTCCCCTATCCAACATCCATCGTCCAACTTTACCATTTAGTAATAGGAATAGGCATAACTAATACACCAAAACCGAACTGCCGCTAAATCATATGAAAAACACTCAAATGTTGAAATAACTCGCAAACCACCAACTGTTAAATAATTTTGTTAACGCTGAAACCATCGAAGGCGTACCCTCAACAAATCACCAAAGTTTCATCGCAATTGGATGAGTGGTTTAGGAGCCTATACAGGACAAACAGACAAACAGACAGACAAACATTCATTTTTATATATAGAGATTTCACATACATACATATTTTATTTGCATTTTATCTTCTTTTTTTTATAGATATTGTTACATGTACCGGTGGCAATCCGCTTAACGCAATGACATCAGTTCCAGTAAGAAAGCAATGCCTCCCAATATCCAACGGGGAAACGTAATGACTTCAGTTCCAGTAAGAAAGCCACGCTTCCCCATACCCAACGGGGAAACGTAATGACATCAGTTCCAGTAAGAAAGGCACGCCTCTCAATATCCAACGAGGAAGCTTCTGTATATTTCCAGAAAATTCTTCTTCTCCTCGCTTTTCCTCGCATATTCTCCAGACCTCACGACCATTCCACACACACCACCGATTATTCAAGAAGGCTCTCGACAAATAGCATGCAGTATATAAGCAGACAGACTTTGCACTTTTACAGCCATGGAAAGTCTTGTACACTTTGGTATAGCAATGCGACTCACGACAATGTGATATTACATAGCGGTACGAGATCAGTTTTTCTACGCGAAATATTTGTAAAAGTGATTTTGATTGGAACGCAACGATCAAGCGTGACCGAGTTGTATAAAAAAATTGGTCAGCCATTCAGTGCGATTATTTATGCGAAGAATAAATTATTTCTATTTGTTTCTATTGATTTTAAAGAAATTGTGTTAATTGAACCTCCTAGCTTCCAGTAATATTGTGTAATTGGATTTTTTAAAGAAAAGACCAACCAATCTACATTATGAAACTCTAGATGAAATGGTGAAGTCTAATTTGATTTGACGTTGGGGATATGAAAAAATTGGGGATAAATATATTGGGGGAGCATGTCTGCAGTTACTTGTAATAGAATTAACCATTTTAAAATAAAATTAATTGTGTAAATTTTCGATTTCGTGGTGTGACAGAAGATGAATTGTTTAAGGATTTTTATATTTTGTATACTAATTACATTTTTTGTTATTCAAAGTAATTATACGTATAAGAATATTGCTGGAACCAAGTGAATTTTGTCGTTTTAGCCAAAACTGAGCAAAAAAAAAATATATGACATTTTTCGTCCGACGCCCCATTGGATTAAACTTATAATATAATGCCATTATACATATGTCGCAATAAAAGATTGTTGTATTAATTTTTTACATTTGAAATCTCTTGAAATAAATATTTAATTGAACAATAATAAACGAAAATGGTCTAAAATAATAAAAATAACATGAAATAATTGGAGAATTCTAGTAGTAACAAAAAATTATGGTTTCTTAGCAACAGTTGCAGGTTTTGGTTTAACGGTTGTTTTCAACGGCACTGCACCTTTTAGATTAGTTGAAGATCCACCCCTCAACATTTTCGATTTAGCAATTCCCTTTTCGACACATTGTTTAAGATCGACTGCTGGTCTCGGTGTATCTGGATGCAATGTTTTGGCCTTAATAACGGGTTTGAGTTTTGCGTTCGATAGCCCTACTGGTGCTTTTGGCAGCGGTTTACTAAAATGTGACAAAACTTGCACATCGTTTACAGTCATTCCTGTAGAAAAGGTAGTAGATCTGTTAAAAAAACCATTGGAATTTGACTATATTTGAGAAATGTACCTTCTTGACTGCTGCTACCTAAAGAAGCTCTTCGTTTGTTCAGATAGTTTATACTGTTTCTGGCATTCTCCGTTCGCAATCCTTTACTGGCCATTTGTTTAATACTTTGAGGAGTAGTCACTAGTATAGAACTGTCTGATAAATCTCGAGTAATGTTGCATTTTAAAAGAAGCAACGCTGATTCTAGTTCCTTTCGTGCTTTTGTTATTGACTGAAGAAAGAACAATTTTAATTGTTATAGATGTGATGAAAAAAAAATTAATTTAGATATCAATAGTAGTCGAGTTCATCAATTCAACTGAACTCACCTCTATGACGTAAATATCTCGTTCATTATCGTGATTAACTAGCGTGAAACTAGGGCTTTGACGAATTATGTTCGGCGATGATATACCATTAGAAGTTAAGGGTGATACCTGTTGCGGCACAAGCTCTTGGACGTCGCTTTTAATAACAATTTCTTCGTTGTGATTTGGATCATGGACAATAATATGCGGGATTATATTTGTAATTTCAATTTCCTGTTAATGAATTAAGTGGGATATATACAATTTTGAAATAAAAAGTATTACTTACGGGTGAAGAAAAAATTGATGGACTAGTTGATTGTAATGACGTTGAAAAAGTTGAGAGATTTGGCTCGACCTTTATCTCATGCAGAGAATACACTTCAATGGAATTGTTCGTCCTAGGCAGTACTCCTGCAGAACTAAATTAAAAAAACAATGATGAGCTACTTTCTTAATCGTCAATAAAGAACTTAAAAGCAAAAGATACATTGCCAGGATTCACATCATAATCTCGTCAATACCAGCAGAGTAACACCCAGTACTATGTCAGATAATGGTATGATAATTTTGTCTGCACTTTACTGATAGCAGTGCCATTCCGCTAGCCTGTGATGACTAGGGTAACTAAATTATGTTAGAATGCAGTCATTCAATAAATATGAATGGCAATTTTATGGAAAGAGCCCAAAGTGTTTAAGTAATTTACTGCGGTTACTAACGCATATTGCGACAGCAATTCTATATTTTAAGCATCAGTCCACTTTAATTTTACTTTAGACAGATGTTAAATTGTACCATACGCTCCAAGTTTCATTACATATGTAACAATTTTGATGCGATAATACGTATATCTGCAGTGTATCAATAGTACAACGGGTAAAATACAAAGATATAGAGTCCATTATCTAACAATCTTGAATATAGAGCAAGACCGTACGTTGAGCGGTTGCTGCTCCCTATCTCTTGAAATTCTCATTCAAATATGAAGTACTTGAAACTCTCACTCAAATTGGAAGGTCTTATCCGAAAACCACTGGCTAATCAAACGACAGGAGGATATTGTATTTCAATATTGCTTCATTAAACCTCACTGTCGAATCACAATAGTATATTTCTAGATTTTAGATTTTCTTGAAAAACACTATAACTGATTTTTTCTTACACGTTATGTTAATATTTATATAATAGGTATATATCAGACTCTTGACAATGTATCCACATATCGTTAAAACCGTTTTTAGGCTTTTTCGCTTCGCAACCCCTAAGAAGGCGTAAATATTTTTACTGAACAATTCACAACAAATTTGACCGATATTGCTTTAACAACATGGCCGCCATAACCTAACAAATTTCGAGTGTCTCTATTGAAAGACCCTATGTAAAAAACGGACAAGTAAAGTGCACCTGGATAAGTCTACATGGCCAAGCGAGTGGAGCGAGTGGACTCAGCTAATTAATATAAATTTAAATAAAACTACACTCCAAAGACACCTAAAAAATCGCGGTAGCTACTTGGTAAACAATACGAAAACTAGAGTTTTCAGAACTTGAAATTCCATATTTGATGGTGTTTTTTGTAGCCAAAGGAGTATTGGACCCACAAACAAAGCTATGCGAGTTAGTCGTATTCTGTTAAAATTTATGTCCGGGTGACCATACAAAATATATTTAATTTGAATTGGCCTAAGGGCACCGATCAATGTTTCAATCGCAAACTTTTTCGGTTTTTTCAAAGTTTCATGCTGTTATGACACTGGCTATTTTTGCGGCTAGAAAATCCAAATGGAGAGGGATAGAGACTTTAACATACAATTTAGACATTGGTGTGAGAGAGACAGTCCGAACAGCAAAACTATGAGTAACTGTCAAAAAACAATCCATAACTGTAAAAAAAAAGCGGCAACAAAGCGCATTCGAGCAGTTTCGCAACATTCTAGCAGTTAATCCAAGAAAAATCCACTGGCGGCTAGATTTTCCAGCCGCTACAGACTTGTTTTTGACAGTTCGGTACGTATAAATTAAGGAAAGTGTAATGTTATGTAATGAAACCCGCCAGAACCGGTAGTTTTCTTAACAAACCAGTGGTTAATTTCATTTACTAGATGCCGCTAGCGTCGGAAAGAGCGGTATCTCTTTCTTTTAATGTTGTTCGCCTTGTCGCACGATTGGCTATTATTGTACTTTTTTCTAGCGAGGAAATAGCCAGTGTAATAAAAGCATCAACAAACTACAAAGGCTTTATATATAATACTTACTCTTTTGCATCTGGTGTCGAAGCTGCCTTTTGTTGACGGATTAAATCGTTGTGATAATGTTGTAAGAGCATTATGAGAGTAGCTCGTCCCAAGCTTGCTGTTTGCTTTGTAATATCTGGTAATACAGTACAAGAAGTATCATGCACGAGTGACTGAAAGAAAATTAATGCTATTGTTAAAAATTTTCTCATTTATCAAAATTCCGCGAAATATTACTTTTGCTTTTTCAGGAGTTGTCGGCGCTCTGCCCTGAACTTCCCAAAGTGAATTGTTGTTTTCAGCTGGTTTAGAGGGGCACGTACATTTCGCCGACTTTAGTACAAATTTTGATTTGATGCCCGACGCCATGCACTTCAGGTCAATCTCGATATCCTTGATTGCCAAATTCTTAACTTCATCGAAGTCCATGGACGTGATTTGAAATCCGATTAATTTCAGTAAGAATGCTATTTCAACTATGTCGTAGTTTAGAGGCAAATCCTGAAAATAAAACGCATTCGGATTAATTTATATTGTTATCTGGATGTTTGGTCGACATTTTAAGGCTACGTTCGAGGACAGGCAAGTTCGTACTACTCCTTCGGTTCACTGCAGTACGAAAGTCAAGTGCAAATCGAAAATTTGTGCGCTCATCTTTTGCAACCGACTATAACTCGAGAAATCGTTGAGCCAAGAAGTTGAAATTTTACAGGATTTATTTTTCAATTCAGTTAATATTTAATAGTTTTGGTTTATGTCTAACAATTTTACTGGATTATTTAAAAAAAAAATCGTAGAATTCTTGTGGAGGCTTAGGAGCCGTACAGAATGAACGCATCGCAGTCGGATTGGAATGTCAAAATGTCGCAACGAGATGCAATGAAACGGTGTGAACCGCAAGTAAACGCTGCATGATCATAATGACCGGATTGAGTTCGCAGTTCTATTAAAGTCAATAATCAAAGAGAAATTGATATGGACGCGAAATATCGGTGAATTATATTTAATGCTGATCAAAATCTCTTTCATTTTCCATTTTATTATTTTTTTCTTAAAATTATACAGTGCGTTTTAGGTTATGATAATGTCATATTTCACATTTCCAGAGCCCTCTGAACTATAGCCGCGCAGCTGAATTGAACATAAAAAACCAGAGTCATAACAAACACGACAGCTCCATACAAATCACAACAATTTTGTATGACGGGTGCATGACTTGGATGATAAAAACCAAGTTTTCTATTAAAGTGCAAGCTTTTGTTAGGCTAAGCAAAGTGAAATAGTTTATAAACATATTTAAAAATGAGAATTAGACAAGTTTTCTCATCTGGAATGGAGTTTTCATAGAAAAAATTAGGTTGAAAAAAATATCGCAATTTTCAGCAATGTCGGCATTCCGCCATTTAAAAAATGTGCAGTTAAATTGCTTATTTTTTGAAAGATAATTTTTGTTATATGAAACACATTGCATATTGCTATGATTCTGAACATTTGTTATTCAGTATCGACTCTAGAGGGTTCGTCAATTCCAAAGTTTTCTATTAAAACACCGCGCTTTGGCATAATAAAATATGATTACGAATTCGTTCCAAAAAAGATTCTTCAATGAACTGGTATATTTTCTCGTTTTGATCCGTGACGTCATACATCACATAAAAAACGAGGCATTTCTCACGACGAGCTGTCATATGTGCGCGGCCTGAGTTTAAGTCGGCGGTGACATTTCGATACGTTCACTTACAATCATTTTAAATATTATGAACTTACTTGCGACTCTCTGCGTCCCATTGCATTCATTCCTGTGCAGCTACAATCAATCACATGCATTTGAAACTAGTTTTTTTCCCCTCCGTTACTTTCACACTACAATCCGACTGCGATGCGTTCATTTTGTACGGCTCTTTACGGTGAGCATACTCTGTCGAAAATAACATGCATAGATTCGTTTCGACGCTTTAAAAATAATGATTTTGATGTTGAAGATAAAGAACACTCTGGCGCACCGAAAAGGTTTAAAGGCGAAAAATTGGAAGCATTGCTTGATGAAGACTCATGTCAGACACAAAATAAACTTGCAGAATCATTAGGAGTTCATCACACAACAGTTGCCAAACTTTTAAAAGCATTAGCAATGATTCAAAAGCAAGAAAATTGGGTGCCGTCCAAATTGAACCCGAGGGTTGTTAAACGGCGTTTTACTGCGTGTGAACAATTGTTGAGCAATTTTGATGGCAATTGATAACAATTATTATATCTCAAAACGTGGTTTAATAAATTTTACAGGATATAGGCCTGGAAGACCTCTAGGAGAAAAATACATTTTGGGGATAATGGTGTAGGGTGTAATAGTGGCAGGGGTGAGATGGAAAAAATTCTGATTTATATTCTCGAAAACCGCAAAGAATCGAAAACTTAAAATTGATGACTATATAGAGCCAACATACAGACATCGTAAGAAGCAAGGTTCGAGGGTGCGGTCTTTTCTACCTCAGGAAGTGCTAATGCTAGAAAGTTGAAACTCATATCTGTAAATGTTCAACAAAAGCAAAAAAATTTGATTTTCATTGTCGTATGTTTGGTTTTTCTACATTTTCACGAATTTCGAAAAATCGTTAAGACATGTCAAGGTATCAATTTAATTTTAATTCTGCGAGGTCCTTACATAAGCGCCTAGAATCTGTTTTCAAGATTTTTTTTATATTCAAACCCTGTGGTGGTGTAAATGCTTTGTCTGCATTTTCACGAATTATGTCATATTTCTTAGGTCTAATTTAGATTTCAAGATATCGAATTCGTTTTAACTTCTGTGTTTTTTGTAAACGTTGTAATGAAAGGAAGCTAGTTATAACATACGACGGGTCCAACTCCAAAACCAGAAGGCCAATTCCAGTCTATTTGAGGCTATGAGAGCAAAAGTAACCCACCAGCATACCTATTGGAGATAAATGCAATTTTTTTTCAATAATATTTTATACAAATGTTTCTCATTAATAAGATTTGCTGCCATCTGTCCGCAGTATATAAAACTATTTTTTATATTAATCTAATGACAACAGAATGCACTATAGATACTAGAAATAGAATTTTTTCAGTTTGCATGGTTTTGTGGGTTAGGCCACAGTTGCCCTCATAGCCTCATTTTGGAACTGTATCCGAGTGTCTGTTCATTCTAGTACAGTAACACTTAACTTAACTAACTTCATGTATAATGGGGTAGTTTACACTATATGACAACTTCTAAGGGGCCTTCAAATAATCGCCAAAAACACAATTTTTAGCATATGTCGATATTCAGCCCCAAAAGGGTATAAGGGGTTGTGTAAGTTTTCACGAATTCCGAAAAATATTTTAGGTATGCACGTAGGTATCGAATTCGCTTTTACTTCTATGAAGTTGTAATATAATATAATTATTTGAAAATAATTTTCAGGGTTTTGCGATATTACACCGCCTAGACTGTCAGCAGATTTTTGAGGGGTTTTAGGTGAAGGGATAACTATGCTGAAATAGTGTGAGTCCAATCTTCAGTCCACCCAAATGGTGTCCTGCCTCTAGATGAAACAGAATATATTGCAATTGTCCTTCGACGATAGTCCTCAATAAGACATTTTTTTAGTCTTATTAAGGACTAGCACTCTTCTTCTTCTGCTTTATCCTCAACTACAATATACCATAAATCAGAGTTCAGTATTTTATCTAGTATTTAACTCTTAGTTTCGAGTTCGAAATAAGGTTCGCGTAAAATATTGTCTTTTTGGCTGTACGATTTCTTGAGTTATAATGGATTTTAATGGAGTTTGTGTAGGGCTACAATAAGGACTCGCGGGATTTGTTTCTTTCTCAGGTTTTTAACTAGAACTATTGAAAAAATCGATAACAATACTGTATTATTGAAATAATAAAGTAAAATGCAATTTATCATACGTTACATATACAAAAAATCTGCCAACAGTCTGGGCGCAACTTTATTATTTTATAGAAGTCCGAAACGTGTTTAATGATGAGATACGGTGTTGGGTACTATGCGACTGACAACCTAAAAAATAACGTTCCAAATAGCCTCCTGGTTATTTTTTAGGATTTCAGTCACATAGTACCCAACACCGTATCTTATCATTAAACACGTTTCGGACTTCTACCCATAAAATAATAAAGTTGCGCTCAGACTGTTGGCAGATTTTTTTTTTTTACTTACGTATTTTTTTATCAATGGAATAATTCATAGTAGTAAAAGCGAATTCGATCACATTAAACCTAAGAGATTTTCGGAATCAGTGAAATCTTGAACAATACCCCCAGGGGGTTTAATTGAGAAAAATACGTTTAAAGCTTATAGAAGTAAAAGTGAGTTCCAAATCTCAATATACCTTAGAAAAATATCAGAATTCGTGAATATGTACACAACCACTTTACACCCCCTTAGGGGTTGGATATCGAACAATTTTGAAGACCGTTACTAGGCGCTTATATAAATAGCCCGCAGAAGTAAAATTGCTTTGATAGCTCGACATGTCTAAAAGTTTTAACGAAGTTTGTGAAAATGTGTATTCACGGACATTTTTTTTACTCAGCCTCTGAACGCCAATAAAAATCTGAACTTTTTTTTAGCTTTAATTACTCTAATAGTACATCTACATATACGTACTAAGTTTTACCTTTCTAGCATAAGCCGTTTTAGAGATATAAAAAACCACCCCTCTCCCCTGTACCTTGATACCCCTATCAAAAATTTTATTTTTCTAGGATGTCTTCATAGTGGCTCTATATAATCCTAAATTGTTAGCTTTCTATTCATTATGGTTTTCGAGAAATAAAAATCAGAATGTTTTCCTTTCTACCACCTTTCACCATCACCCCCAACACCCACATCACCAAAATTTTTTTCCCTACTAGAAGTTTACCGACCCCAACTCTTGTAAGATTTTCAAGATCATATCTGATACGGTTTCTGAGATATAAAAATTACATTTTTTGAAAAGTTTCTGTCCCTCCACTTTCGTGCTCCACCTCCCCCCTCAAAAAATTTAGCTCCGGTAGACTCCTCTTGTGATCCCATATACAGAAACTAAATTTTATCTTCCTGGTGTAATTGGTTCGGAAGATATTGTAATCCAAAGTTTTTCACCCTCACCCCCACACCCCACCACCCCTCTTAAAAATTTTAGCCCTTGTCTAATCTTGAAGTATCCCTAAAGACAACAACAAAGTTTCAATCTTCTGACATCAATTGTTCGGGAGATATCGATTTTAGAATGTTTCAATCCCGTCTTTCATGCGTTAAAGACTCATTGTTTTCCCCCCCACTTCCACACCCCTTAACCAATATCGACTATTTTTTTGCAATTGGGTCCATTATCATAGTACTGCATAAGTTCAAAGTTTCAGCATCCTAGCATAAGTGGTTCCTGAGATCTAGAAACCAAAATTTTTCATCTAAAACGCTTCCCTCTCCTCTCCCCTTGTACCCCCACCCCTCGAAAATATACCAGTCGTAGGGGTTCACCCAATCTATCCACCATAAAAATTTCAATTTAATATCTCAACGGGTTTGGGAGCTACGCGCCTTCAAACGATTTTGCGTACGGCGGACGGCGTCTACGGCGGACAGACGGACATTTTTTTTTTTTTGCTTTTTTGGTGTTTACTAGTCCTAAAACGTGTAAATACAAAATTTCAAGGTAGCAAACTTTTTTGAAATTTCAGGTCGATCACAATACTTTATTATTAAAAAATAATAAAGTGAAATTTGTGTGCAATATTTGAAAAAGTGTTCAGAAGAACTTTTTATACTCTCGATACAATCACAGAAAGTTATAAGTTTAGCCAGTAGTTTATAATGCATAGAACTGAGTCTCGGACGAAAATAAGTTATATGTAATGAGAATAGAATTTTTCATGCATAGAAGCAAATTTTAAATTGTTGAGAAGTTTTATATATAATTTTATGTTATTGTCCGTCCGTCTGTCAGTCCGTCCGTCTGTCAGTCCGTCCGTTTTTCTGTCTGTCCGTCCGTTCGTTTGCAAGATAACTCAAGAACGCGTTGACTTAGGAAGTTCAAATTTTGTAACCACCTGTTAAAAAGAAAAAGTATGGCTAAGTTTGTTAATGTTTAATATCCATCCCCATCTTCGCATACCACACAGAAGTCTTCAAAACACGTACTCACTCACACCAAATCTTGTAGAATTAATTTTGAGTAAAAACTAATTTCAAGCTAATTTGTCAGCGAAATCCTTCTACACCTTCGGATAGCTTCCATACAAAAAGTCCTTAAGACAAGTATTCAAGAATATTTTCGGATAACTTTTGAACGCTTCAGGCTATGAATGTGAAATTTTGTAAAATTAATTTTTAAATGGTTCCAGGTAAAAGGATAAATGTGCTAGAAATCGGGTTAGTCCTTCCAGTGCCTCCCATGTGAAAGTCCTTGAAAAAGAAAAATGTTCTTGTCGGTGACTCACGTAGTTCCAGATATGGAATCCAACACTGAAGGTATTGTCTTTTGCTTTCGAGTAGCACCCAAATGAGAGTCCTTAATCAAAATACATGTACACTCCTTATTCTACTTTTATCCCCAGTACAATATAAATCGGAGTTCAGTATTTCATCTAGAGTATCATGCGATCGTGACTGCGGTATGTTCTCTTTTTCAAATTCCTGACTTCATTCGTAAACGTAAGTTTCAAGAAGCATGTACATATGTATATATCTGGCAGAGTTACCTGAAGGAGCTAGGGAATTTCAGTTGCGTAGTGTAGGACTCCAGTGCGGCTATCCTATCAGTCTGCATAATTACAGAGTTGTAATGTGCTCTTTTAATTGGGGAAGTGGCTTCTAACGCTACCTAAACTCCCAAAATTCATAGCTGCAAATAAAATATTAGTTAACTCGTTGTTTGTAGTATGGTCACAAACTAATAATGCGAACATAGTAAAAACGCTCAAAAGATAAAATTTATTTATAGGCGTCCATACAACATTTTGTAGGGAGAGGCAAAGATATCGTTCAGAATGGTGAGGCTGAAGTTTAGGAAAATACCATCCTACGAATATTTATGCAACACTGGTGAAGCAGAATTCGTAAACGTAAACAATTAGTCGACATAAAAGTTTAGAAATGATAGTAATATTATTATTCATCCCCACCAAACTTGATACCCTTGCAGGGATGGGTACCAAATATTCAAATTTATCCAATAAAAACGAACGGTGCGAGAGCTGTAATTTTATGAAATTTCTTTCACCTGTACTAAAACTAAAATAAAATAATAATAATGAAAATAAAGTCCAATAGATTTGTAATGGTACTCAATTATACTGGCAATTATGCGACTACAGTTAAAGGCACAAAATGCAAAGAACCTGTTCGGTAAACATAGTTGAGAAGCATTTGATTCGAAATTAAACTTTTTCTCATACATAGAGATGCTCTCTTTTGACCTCAACAAAGACAGAAAACCAGGTTTAAAAATATTTAACCTAATGGAACCCGTTCTCACGTATGTTTTTATGGTCGCTGCATTTTTTGCAGATTTTAAGTTTCATTTTAAGCGACAAATACACGATACAACAGCTGTACCGACGAGTGTTGTTGCGATATCTTTCCAACGGTTGTATGCACAGTACACACTATACAATTTGTTTACAATTTTCTTGCAATATGCATGCGACCGCAGGTTTTCGGTTGAGAGCGTACAACCGTGTGATATCGGTCCAACCGCCGTTCATAAGCGCATATACGATACAATCGTCGCATACGACGACAAATCGGGCCAACCAAATCGGGAACAACTGTTGTATCGTGTATTTGCCGCTTTATGCACGGTACACACGATACGATTTGTTTACAATTTTCTTGAAATATTCATGCGACCGCAGGTTGAGAGCGTACAACCGTGAGATATTGGTTCAACAGTCATTCATAAGCGCATACACGATACAATCGTCGCATACAAAAATCGTCGCATTCACCGACAAATCGGGCCAACAATTGGTAAAACCATTGTATCGTGTATTTTCCGCTTACCATCGCTTAATATATAGAAAGCAGAACAAGTTTTTTGAAATTAGTCATTCCAGAATTTAGGAGGTTATGGTAATTTCCCTAGTGGCTATGGATTACGAACAGGTCAAATGCAGTTAAGTATAAAATATTTTTCCAATTTTAATAAAGATAGAAAAATTTTCAGAAATAGTTACAGAAGAACTAAAGAAAAATCTTCGGAATGCTGCGAATTAATATTTGAAAATTTTAGAGTTTTGGTTTTCTGCTACGGAAAAAGTTCAAACGTTAAATTTCATATACTCATCAGAAGGAAAAGATGTCATTAAAAAAATCAATTGTGACTGTTTGGAAAAAAAATTTACTCGAGCATTCCTTGCTGTATACAATGTTACCTTAAATTAAATGCGCGAACAATGTATTGTATTAAAATTTAATTAAGATGGAAATTAATTAGTAGGATTAATTTGTAAAGATTGGATACTTCATCTATCTCTAATACCGTCAAGTCAATTTTTATAAAAGTGGTGTTATTTTATTAGACGATTTTTCATAAACTGTTGATATAAAAAAAAATAACTACCGAAACCAAAAATTATTTTTATTTATCTTCTTTTTCATTAAAATTATTTTGGGACTTATAATTGCTACCTCCCGAGCGAAAAACGTTTTGCGCAAAATTATCAAATAAACATCGGATCTAATTATTGAAAAAAACTCATTCCAAATTGTTCCCATTTTATAATTTTACGGTTTAATTTTTATAATAGCAATTATTTTTTTGTTTTTACGTGCGTTTTAAGAAACATTTTATTAAGAACATTCTGAAGTTTCTTATAATACAAATTTTTGTTTCACAGATTCAAAACTGTTCACTATTATCTTATTTTAATGTTAAAAACAGCATTCTGTAAAGTTAAATTTTTAGCATAGAGGACTTATCCTCTTCAAGATGAACGGAAATTTTACTTCAGAATTCTTCTATACGTCTCACACACGAATGGTAAATGATTTTATTGAACTTAGCGCTTACCATGTTTTCTAAGGACAAACAAGATTACAGCACCACTTTTTAAATTATAATATCACAAAACAACCTGCTTGAGGTGGAAATTAAGAATATTTATTTCACATGTACTCGTTTCGGACACTAAACTAAAACTAAGCTGCAGCAACTGTAAAATGTTAATTGTTAATGCCGTTCGTTAAAATGTTAGTATTGAACGCAGAAAATTGCTTTCTACTGAATTGAACTACCTAATACTGGGTTCACAATGTTCGTGGTAAAAAATTAAGAATTTAAGACTTTTTAAAGTTTAACTGACGAAAGTTTTCACTTCACATCTTCAAATTGAGAAATAAAAAGAAAATAACGCAGTCACGGTAGGCAACGGTAGGAAGGACCTTTTCAATTTCGACTATATTTATCCCGTTCCTTGGAACTATTTTCAAATAAATGTGCACGAAATCTCAAGTTCCTAACTCGAAGCACTCTGAAGTTATTGGCCAACACTCGTAGGCACGTGTTTTAAGGACATTTGTATGGGTACCACTCGAAAAAGTTGAGTAATTTCGGTCAATAGCGAATCCGATCCCACTCTTAAATAGAAAGTGATTTCTATATAAAGCTGACTTCAAATGTACGTATTTTCCAAGGATTTTCGTATGGTAGCATAATGGACACAGAAATAATAAATTGTAGAAAATATAAATCAGCTTGTACACACGTATTTTAAGAACCTTTTGTATGGAAGCACCTTACTCTCCCAGGAGTGGAGTAAGTAATTTTGCTGACTGATGAACTCAAACCGCATTTTCAATTTTTAAAACTGAAGCATACAAAATTTCAACTTCGCGGCTAAACGATTTCTTGGGTAATAGTGAGTTCCGTAAATTAGTTGAAGACATTTTTACATGATTTTTGTATGTCAGATGCACGAATTGCAGATATTGCAAAATCAACATGTGCACAGTTTCAATTTCAATGCGCTTTGAAGTTATCGCCTCTCATCAATACGTGTTTTAAGGACTTTTGTATGGCAGCTACCCGAAGGAGTAGGACAATTTTTTCCAAATTTTAATATCCTAGATAAACGGACGGACAGCAAGCGGATTTGGGGTTTTTGGCCTTTGAGCTGGATTAAACTTAACATACTCTCAGATTTCATCTAGCGAATAACCAGATTAAGTCCATTAGTGTGTGAAATCCGTTAATTCCGTCGGGAAGTTAAAATTTTTTTTTGTATATGTTTTTTTTTTAGTTTATTCTATTAGATTTACAATCTTCAATTAAAAGAGAATAGTTTTTTCAGTAAATATTTCAATAAATTTTGTACTTTACATTATGCTGTTGTGACATTGGCTATTTTTGCCGCCGAAAGCGTCTAGAAAATCCGAGTGAATAGAGATGAAGAGTTTAACATACAATTTAGACATTGGCGTGAGAAAGAGAGACAGTCCCAACAGCTAAAATCTGCGAAACTGTCAAAAAAATTCGCTCAGTTTTTCACAACACTCTAGCAAAGCAATCCGAAAGAAATCCAGTGCGGACTTTATTTAGCGCTTTCTTGCAGTGATTAACATATCTAATAAACACTACCAGCACAGACTTCCGATAAGATTTAATTGTTATTCTGCATAGCAAAAATTTCGGTATCGGTTTCCAGTCAACTACCGGTTATCGTTAACCAGGAGCAAAGAAGACAACAATATTAAAAGAAAGAGGTACAGAATGACACAGTTAATTCGGTCCCGAGGCGCAGGTATACGTTCTGTGAACTTTCCTTCCTTTTTTCGCTAACTGGAGGCTGTTTTCTTAACTTCCTTTTTCTCAGAAGTTGAAAGTCGGTACGTCATGAGGCTGGCTTTTTTTGTACATACAAGTGTAAAGGTGAAATATTTAAGGTCACCTCAAGTGCTGCAGTAGGAATGGTTCACATTGCCCCAGTGATAATTGTACAGGCCAACCTTTGCAGTTTCCATAGTTGGCTCTGTACAGTTATCTGTAAGGTCTTGCGTCACCATACATATGACGCATATATGATCACTGGTGTGACTATTGCCGTATACATTCAGTGAGTGATATTGGGTTTTAGATCCCAAGTTTTACCAAGATTTCTACTGATCCAAACAGATATCTTAGCTTTCTCAGTAGTGCGCTCAATGTGTTCATCTTAGCGTCCAAGGTCATAGTTCTAGTTTACCGGTGAGGTCAAATTTAGTTATAATTATAGTTTGCCGGTGGTACCCCCAAATATTTGACCTCACCAGTAAACTCGACCCTTTCGCAAGAAAGCATTGGGCTTTTAAGTGTGCTCCGGTTTTTCCTTTTCGAGAAAGCAACGATTGTCGTCTTTTTGTGTTTGACGCTTAGTCCAGTTTTCGTGCACCTAGTCCTCTCTGCAGTCATCTGCTTGTAAACTGCAAGTTCAAAATATACTTCTCACTTGCTGCCATATTTTTGTTGGCGGAAATGCCAAAACCAGCGACCATTTGAGCATAGGCGTGCCGTGGCCTAAAATCTGGCAGGGGCCAGGGGCGAATGGCTCAGAACATACGACTTCTTCCGAAAGACACACATGCTTTTCATACAAGTTCGTCCGTTTTGTGCTTACAAACTAGATGTTCGTATAAACAACGAATGATTAGTCTTAGGTTGTGACTTTAAAATGTTTTATACATTGCTTTTCCACTAGCTGCAGTTGAAGGAAAAAATTTGAAATAGTTCCTATAGTGCCGTCCTAAGATATTCGGCGCCCGTGGGCTACTAAGAATAATGCGCCCCTCGTCATAAGAAAATACAATTTTGATGGCTAGTGGAAGCGGCAAATACAAAATATAAAAGTTTCAGAATTAGACAATTTTATACCTTGGGATTTGTAAAGGATAAATGATTCTGTATTTCGTTTCTTTTCGTTTCGTTTCTAAAGAAGCGTATAATATATCAAATAATGCTTTCAATTGTAGTATCAACTTTTTAAAGTGAAATATTAGTTTTATCTATGATTTCTAATATTTCGCTCCAAAATGCTACCATAATAGCTTCAAATTTTGTTGCAGGCTTTTGGAAATTATATTCGAAAATTTTATTCAAATCAATTTTAAAATTTTCATAACCGGAAACAGTTGCCTTCTCTGAATTAGCTCTTGCTGACCAACGAGTGTCGCTTAATTTTTTGGGCACTTTGTTTTTTTAATGCTAGCGTATCTTTCAAAATTTCCCATCTTGATGTTGACGCGGCAAAGAAATTGTATAGATTTTAAAGAAATAAAAATAATTAAGTTGCTTGTATGTATTCCGCCGCCGACTCTCCAATTAAATTTAAAGAATGTGCCGCGCAGGGTACGTTAATAGCAAGATTTTTATAGATTTAATGCGCGCTTGAAGGCCGCTATATATGTATACCCGACATATAAGAAGCATTATCATAAGATTACCCTCTACAATCTTCCAAATTGATATCTAAATCAGATAAAAGTTTTAAAATACAATCTTCCATTTCTGCGCTCTTGTGGTCAGTATTTTCTAAACAAAATTAAAACATAACATCAATAAAAATTGCCGCTCCCAAAATGGTTGCGCCCCAGGGCTATAGCCCATTTAGCCCTGTGGTTAGGATGGCCCTATTCATATGAGTCCTCCTTCGAGTAGCTGCCATAGAAAAATCCTGTAAAAATGTGTTTACTTAATTTACGGAACTCACTGTCTTTTAGGTTCGAGTACCAACCAAAAGAGAGTCCTTAAAATTGAATTCAATGTGATTGAGAGATTCGAATATATATATATATCTTGAGTAGTAGCAGCGATGCCAGATTTGAAGATTTTTCTTCAATTCGAAGATTTTTAGCGTTCTCGAAGATTTGAAGATTTTGATGGATATGTAGAAGCTTTTTTTGTATTCGTAAGATTTTTTCTTCAATTTCGATAAAAAAAAATTGTATTTATATAATATTAGCTTATTTTCTTTTGTTTTCGCTGTTTTCGCAATTCTCACTCAACGTTATTATTTATGATTACTATTATATTTATAATATTATATATGTATTTAAGCGTATAACAATTCAATACCATCAAAGTAATAATTCAAAGTGAATAATATACTGATAAGACTTCAGTTACAAAAAATTGTTCCGAAATCCAAATATACGAATCCAATATCGTAGGTATGTATTTCATAAAAAACTCGATATATTCAAAAACCAATTCTACTTAAAAATCATTTATTTATTCTAGGATCTTATAACATCAAAAAATATTTGATGCAAATGCCGTTATGTTTAAAACCAATTTCTACTTTGTTAAATTGAAAACATCTTCTAAAGTTCTCGTAAAATTCAAAGACATTCTCCAAAAAAGCTGATTACATTCAAAAACCTTTGTAAACTTGAAGAAAATCTTGTTACAATTTCGTAAAACTCCAAAATTTTTCATGAGAATCTTGTTGTTTTCAAAAACAATTTACAATTTATTTTGCTAAATTTAAAAAATTTTGTAAAGCCCTCGTCAGATCGAAAGAAAAATGATTGTAAAATTCAAAAATGTCTTGCTATTTTCAAAAGTCAGTTGAGATTTGCTTCGTTCATTTTAAAAGATTTTTTTATACAGGGTGTAACTAGTACTGAGGTTCAAACAAAAATGGGAGATAGAAGAACTTGTCCTGAGTAGAAAATCGTTCTACACATACTCCCGTTTTTGCACCGTTAAGGAGATAGCGCGATTTTAAGGACGAAGGATTTTCATCGTACCTGTGATCACTGTTTGATCTCTAACTTCTGCTGTACATAGCGTAACGTAATAATTCTGGGCTCGTTGGAAAGGACACAAATTCTTCTTTCTAATTGCTATCAACTGTGTCAATCAGTGTTATACTTTTTGAGAAAAATTCATTTAAATGACACAAAAATAATAAAAAATTAAAAAAAATACAAAAAAGTCCTGTTTTCTCCAAGAAGGACCTGATTAACCACCAAATTTTATTACATTTTCGGAAAGCCCATAAAATTTCACTATACGTTTGATAACAGAATTTCTTCATATTTGTAACAACAAGTGAGTTCCCTGCACATGTTGGAAATACTGCTAAACATATGATTTACCGCAAAACAGATGCAGTAATGAGCAACCATGTTAACAACACACGTATTGCTCTTATGTGTGGAAATTATGTTACAGGTAAGTAAAAATATGACAACTAATTAGATAACGTCCATTTAAGTAAATTAACTAACATCCATTTAAGTTAATTAAGTAATATCCATTTAAGTAGGGCGTGGAGTTTGCCTGCTCCCTTAAGGAACAGGAATGACTTCGTCCTACATAGATTTTTCTGCGATAAAAGCATCGGAAGGAAGCAGCAGCAAACAGAATGTCATAGACATCATTACGAGCAACAGGGCAAGCAATAGCAGGTCTTTTACAACGGAAGAAATAGCAGACATGCACTTCGTGTATGGATTGTGCGACGGGAATGCTAGGCGAGCCGAAAGAGTTTACCGGGAACGGTATCCGGACAGATCTCGGTACCCCCATTATCGGATGTTCATCAGAATTCATCGGAATCTTCGTGAACGAGGTACACTGCAGCCGTAGCGGGAGACACAACATCCAGGACGGCGACACTCGGTACCTGTGACCTCGGAGGAGCGCATACTGCGCATCGCGGCTAGGGACCCCACGGTAAGCACCCGGCGCATCGGCCATCGATTAGACATCAACCACATGCAAGTGTTCCTCACTATTATTAATCATACTCCTTCGGCGAATGACGGGTGTCAAACCAGATTTACTTGAAGGGAACGTGCTTGATAACTGTTAGCCCCGCTCCTTTACAAATCAACCTATGAAGAAATTCTGTTATCAAACGTATAGTGAAATTTTATGGGCTTTCCGAAAATGTAATAAAATTTGGTGGTTAATCAGGTTCTTCTTGGAGAAAACAGGACTTTTTTGTATTTTTTTTTAATTTTTTATTATTTTTGTGTCATTTAAATGAATTTTTCTCAAAAAGTATAACACTGATTGACACAGTTGATAGCAATTAGAAAGAAGAATTTGTGTCCTTTCCAACGAGCCCAGAATTATTACGTTACGCTATGTACAGCAGAAGTTAGAGATCAAACAGTGATCACAGGTACGATGAAAATCCTTCGTCCTTAAAATCGCGCTATCTCCTTAACGGTGCAAAAACGGGAGTATGTGTAGAACGATTTTCTACTCAGGACAAGTTCCTCTATCTCCCATTTTTGTTTGAACCTCAGTACTAGTTACACCCTGTATTGTTTGTATTGTTAAAAAACATCTGACAAAAAACAATTGGCAACAAAAAGTTTGCGGATAGGAAGGAATTACTTTTCTGGAAGGGGCCAGAATTATTTTTCTGGGAGGGTCCAAGCCGGGGCCTGGATGGGTCCCGGCGCCTCCTGCCCCCCCCCCCCCCCAACGGCGCGTCTATGCATTTGAGGCAAATGAAGTAAATTGTGAACATTGTACGTTACACTGAGTCAACCTCTTGAATAGTAGAATGAGCATATGAATGAGCTGATGAAACAGATACGTAAGATAAGAGGGAACTGGCTAAAAACATGCAGCGCCGGTTAAAACAACATGGTATGCCTGGTGATACTACTATAATATATAAATACAATGGTAGCAGTATATTTGCGATAGTACAACAGATTATCTATCAATTCTGCAATGCTAGAATGCATACAAAACATCATTATATTGTCTATTTTTGGTACTCGTAGTGCAATACCAATATCAAATATTGCATTAAATCTATTTTTCCTTTAATTCCATCGAAGAACTGTCGCAAATACTACAACATACTTGAGCGATAATTAACTTCAATGTTCGCTCACCTATTGTTTTACACAACATTCAATATGAATAAATATTTAGGTATTATGTAGTGCAAACATGCCCACAAAAACGAGGTAGGTCCACCATTGATGTAAGATGCGGTGATGAGCGTCTAAAGCATTTTCTAGAACAACTATTATATTTATAGTTTTATATGTGTACAGAAAAAAACTATTTTTTTATAAAAATTTATTTCCCACTTTAAAAGAACCTCTTACTATCCAACAATATTATCCACAATTCTTTCGAAAACGCCCTCTTTACGTTTCGTTTTCGTGAAAACATTAGTCCGGTATTTCCTGTAACTCTCATGCAGATCAGGTTGATGCGGTCCCCAGTTTACACTTGGCCTCCATGCTGCTTTGAATTTCTTTCAATGAAAACGAACAAATATAAAAAATTTTCGCTATAATTATATCAAAGGAATTACCTGACTGAAAGTTTCACCGGGTTGCTTATATATAGTATAGGCAGCCCAAACGGGCAACTGTGATATACCAAAGGCAGAAATTGTCCAACCCGCATCTAAAGATGAGACAAATTTTAGTATTAATATGAAAAATGTCAGGTTTAACAAACTTACAGTAAGCCATGTTCGGATACTCATTGCCATTGTATTTCAGTGGCGAGTACTGAATTAAAGTGTAGATTAGTACGACAATCATGAGACTCGGTGCAACAATACTCCAACAAATTCTCCAATAAATACTCGTTTTAATTCCTAGCATGAATTCGATATCGTTGCAGAATCGCTTAATACCTGCGAGTTAAAAAAAGTCAAATTGTGAAATATTAACATCAGTCTTAACTGCAACATACATACCATAAATCCAACCGATTGCAATCAATTCGGCTATTGCCAATACAAGCGCCACGAAAGATACGCCAAAGAAGTCAATCAAGTTTAGGATATATTGTCCTCCAGGTGTTGTATATACAATTCCCAATGTGAATCCAATAATCGATACTGGAATCGTTAGGACCCAGTTTGGCACAGTGGTAAAATTGTCTTTTAGAACAGCGATCACTCCCGTAGTCATGCCAACATTACTTCCGAAGCTTAAGCATAATAACATCAAGAAGAATAGAACTGCAAAAAACTATTTTTATAAGAAGCTTTAATAAGTTTATTTGATTTCCAGTATAATAATGATAAAAATTCTTAAATGAAAATTTCAAAGTGCTTAATTGCTCCTATTCTTAAACATACCCAAATATTAAGTCAAACGCACATTCTTTTCAGACTGACTTTACTATTTAGTCGGCGTTCAAGCAAACTCCATTCAAACTACTCGGCCGATTGTTACAGTCGATTGATTGAAGCAGTAAGATAGTTTTCTGTCTACAAAGTGATCACCAGAAATTGGTATCATGTCATCAACCAATCATTTTATTTATTATTCAAATTCATCAAATACTGATTACTTATAACAAAAATTACAAAATATAAAATAATTAGAAAAAATAAAAAATAAGTACAACAAAATAAGTACAAAAATACATCAGTATTATAAATGCCTAAATATAATATTACATTATTTATTTGATAAAGCCGATTTTAACTGTTGAACAGAAATGTTAAAGTCAATTTGACTGTAATTATAATTAAAAATGCGTGAAAGAGATGTGATTGGTTCATGTTGGCCGTAATTTGTCCGATGGTGAGGAATATCCAGCAACACATAGTCTCTCAAGGATCGAAATGGAGTTAATATCACCAGAAATTACCTTGAAAGCAAAAACAGCTCTAAGGACATCTCGTCTATCAACCAACGACTCCATCGGCAGGAGTTTAAGACGCTCATGGTAAGGAGGCAGATGCAGTGGATCATGCCAAGGAAGACCTTTAAGTGCGAATCGCAAGAATCTTCTCTCAAGAATCTTCTCATTTGAGGCGAATTCTATTACGAAAAAGTTATGTATATTTTGTACTGAAGTGTCCACCCAACATGTAACACACGAGACAGGTTTTTTATGGCAACGTAGTCAATTAACCACTTTTAGTAACAACTTTTATATTGTCTTGAAGGACTCCATTTTCAATGATTTGAGAATATCGCTTATTTAGAACAACACAGCATTCCATGAAAGCAGGAGATGGCTGTTTTGTAGCACTCGAACCATAAGATGAAAAAGGGACAGATATAACATTTGGTGCATTGGCTGACGTAAAAGCGATTGACGTTAAACTCATGAAGCATCCATCATCAGTAGCTGATGCTTCAACTCCAGGAGCATTCGAAGGCAAGGGATCTTGAAGATGAGAATTTTTTTCCGCGGCTGAGTTGATAACTGAATCTCTTCAAACTCCACTTGCTTTTAACACAGAACAGATATACTGTGGTAACCGAGATGGATTCGGAGATTTGTAGAGCATCTTTGGTGATTCTCGATGAAAACTTGTAATCGGCGGACTTGCAATGCATCACAGCTTGAGTTAAGCCAGTAAGTTCCGGGTGAAGACACAGCAGCGAAGTGTTTAGGCACATCAATACCAGCGCATGCAGGATCAAAAGTCTTACCACGAATACCAGCACAACAAGGACCATCGACCGATATTGTCATCGAACGTTGCCCACATGACATTATCGGTCCAATTCTGAAATTGTGATCTATCACAGGTCACAACCTGCTGTGACTAAAATTTTGTGACTGCACTTGTAATCGAATAGTTTTTTGGCATTATCACGCATCAGTCACAATAGGGGAACCATAAATTTTACCACATAGCTGGAGACATGTGAAAATGATGATGTGCTGTTAGTGTCAGTGGTCAATTCGGCATTTGGATGTTTATAATGCAAAGTTCTGTGCCCTAGTATTAAAAATCAAAACGTGGAAGTCCGTAGTAACTCTCACATGTATTGTCAAAAACGAGTTACTTGCGGAGTTTGAATCTTCTTAGCGACCGCAAATTACACAAAATGTAAAACAGTCATCTAATACTACGTTAATTTAGTTTTGTTCAGCTTCTTCCAATAATTACAGCAGCAAATATAACAAACGTTCCATTTTTTTAATATTAAGTATTGAAACTTCACGAAACTTTAAATTTATTTGTCTGGCTCGTCGTTGTGAAAACCTATTTCGCTAGTCACATTTTTGTGATGTTTTTTTGTAACGTCAAAATTGAAATTATATTTCTTGCATAATATGAAAATATGGTAATTATAAAATAGAAACGTTTTGACGGTATCATAACTTATCCTCTCTTTGAAAGTTGAAAACAAAATTGAAAATTTGAGGAATTCATTTGATATTTCAATATAAAACATTGCTTTTGGCCAAAGTTGTATAATAATTTTTTTTTTTAAATTGTGTTGAACTAGGGTCCGTAAGAGTTATTTTGTCATCGGTGGTTGCATTGACTCATTAGTATATCTTCAAAGGTAAACTATATTTTTTTAAATACATATGTCTATTTCTGACGATTTCTCCATAAAAATTATACAGTATTAGAATGACTGCAACTCGAGGATCCGAGAAAACTGGAAATTTCTTTTTTAAAAATTAAAATTCTTGGCATTGTACAATGTTATCGAAAGCTCTTATTATCCAAATGAAAAAATCCTTTTGTCTCGACATAAATTTTTCTTAAACCTTATCTAAACAAAAATTTCTATAATTTCAAATGGAAGAGAGGACCTATTCTTTAAACTCAATTCTAGCAGCCAATATGCGAACCTAGTAGTCAGACAAAACTTACAAGCAGTCGGAGAAAATCAGAGACCATTGCTCTACCTGAACCGAAATAAAAACATAAAATCAAGAATAACATTAATTTGAATGATAAAACACTTACAAAAATATTTGCAATATGCTTTTCATTTACCTGTGGAAAATGTTCAAATTTTGCAATCGCATCCGGATATGATATAAAAGCCAAGCCAGTGCCACCCTTAACAACGTGTCGAATATCCGTTGTGTTAGTTTCATACGCTAAATTGCCCAATATTCCGAATATGATACAGCCAGCTACTATAGATGTTAATAAATTCATAACAGTTACGATTAGAACGTCTCTGTAAAGTAAATTGTAACAAATATTTGTTAGAATATGTATTTAAATGAACATGTGAATATATCTTACCTTTGCACATTCCTCGTAAATTCATTATAAGAGCCACACATCATAAGTGTTCCAAAGCAAATAGCAAGAGAAAAAAATGCCTGACTGATAGCAGCATACCATACCTAAGGCGATGGTAGAGTTTTTTTTATTATAAATATTATACAAATTTGGTTAGTAGAAAAATTAACCAAGAGCCGTTCATTCAAGTACCTTCCTAACCGCAATATAAATAAACTAGGAGAAAGCATACCATGGTAAAAAACATAAAATACTTAGGAATTCATTTAGATAGCAAACTTATACTTTTTAATATCATACCACGAAGCCGCATTCAAATCTATAAAAAGTATACGTATCCTTTACCCACTTATCGATAGAAAGTCGAGACTATCCAATATAAATAAATTACTTATTATCTTTTTTAGCTAGATTTAAGATCCTTTCGATCACAATAACCTATATTTGTTTATAATTTTTACTTATATTTACTTGTATTATAAACTTATTCTAAGTGCCAGGTACCTAACCGGTGTGGCCGTATTTTTGTTTTGGTGTTATTTATAAGGCCTTTTCATTACATAAATAAATAAATAAATAAAAAAATAAATTACTTAAAACGATAATGCGATCCTCCCTAAATGTAACTAATACGTGACGCGTAAAGCTGAAACTTGGTATTTAGATAGAGCTATATTAGTAGCATCTTGGAAAAATATAAATTTTTATAGGGGTAGTATGGTATGGGAGTGGGGGGTGTTTTTCCTATCTATAGAACGGCTTATTCTACAAAATTGAAACTCGGTACGTTTATGTAAATCAACTAGAAAACTAATTTAGATAAAAAAAAATTTCAAATATCCATTGGCGTTCGGAGGGGGGGGGGGCAAAAAAATGATCAGTGAAAATGGAATGCATATATTTTCACGGTTTTCGTCATATCTATTAGGTCTTCCCAAATATTGAATTAATTTTTATTCTGCGGCTTCTTCATATAAATACCTAAAAAGTGTTTTCAGGATTTTTTAAAATTCGACCCCTAAGAGGGTGCAAAGGGGGTTGTAAACTTTTTCACGAATTCTACTATATCCCCACGTCTTATCAGATATCGAATATTTTTTCACTTTCACGTGCTTGCGTAATAATCACCTAAAACTTGTTTTTAAGTTTTTTCCTTTTTCAGCCCCTAAGAGGGTATAAACGGGTTGAACATGTTTTCACGAGTTCCGTCATTTCTTTTAGAAGTAATAAGAAATTGAATTGGTTCCTACTTTCTCGTGCTGTTTTCATATTTATTTATTAACTTTTTTCAGGATTTTTGGATATTCAACCCCCAAGTGGGTGTAAGGAGGTTGCATATCTGATGATATATCGAATTCATTTTTACTTCCTAAGGTTTCCTATATAAAAAAGCCAAAAAGTCAATTTCAGTATTTTAGATATTTAATCCTAATGGGTGTAAGGGGGTTGTATGCTTTTCAAAGTATCGACATATTTCTTAGGTTCGATGAGATATTAGATCGCTTTTCATTTCCACAGACTTTTTATATAATCGTCTACAAACCAATTTCTTAATTTTTGGATAATCAACCCCCAAGGGTTTGTATATGTTTTCACAATTTTTGCCATTCCTTAGTTCTGATGAGATATAAAATTCATTATTACGGCCAACCAATTCACGATTTTTCGAATTTCAAGAACCAAGGAGGAGTGAAGGGTTTGCTTACGTTTTTTTCGAAATTCAAACCCCAAGTGGAAGTAATGGGTTTGTATACGTTTTAACAATTCGTCGTATCTCTTAATTCTGATAAGGCAACACATTCGTTTTTGCTTCTATGGGCTTTTAGTGTACATAATATACTGAAATTCGAATAGTCTACACGGACTTTTTCAATGTTTAATCGGCTAAAAATCTCTATTTTAAATATTTTTATATTAAGAACAAAAATAATTTTGCAAGAAATCTAATAATCTCGAAGCAACTCATGATACACTCCGACTTTAACCGCTCCCAAACTTTAACCCGAAAAATAATAAAGTTTCGCCCAGACCATTGGCAGATTTTTTTTAGGTTGATTTGGATCTACGCATGTGAAGTATTGAACCCCGAAGAGCTTAAGGATGAGTTGTTTGGTAAGTTAGTCTAATATTTTACTGCGATGCACATATAGGGTGTTTCAGTAGGAACGCTCGAAATTTGTTAAGTTATAGCGGCCATGTTGATAAAACAACATCTGCCGAATTTGTTGTGAATTGTTCAATAGTGTATGGCAAATCACCATGGAAGGTTATAGCGTTCAACAACGTATGCAAATCATCAAATTTTATTTTCAAAATCAGAGCTTCGTTTGAAAAACATTTCGCGCATTGCGCGATTTTTAACGACGAGGCCCATTTTTTGAGAATCGATGTGTGAACAACTAAAATTGTCGTTTTTGGGACGATACCAATCCACGCGAGACACACCAGCAGCAAATGCATCCGGAGAAAGTCACTGTTTATTGCGTATTATGGTCTGTCGAAATCATCGGTCCGTACTGCTGATATGGATACCGACGACATGTGATTTCAACAGGGCGGCGCTACGTGCCACACAGCGCATGTCGCGATGAACATTTTGCTCGAGCAATTTGAGGGCATCGTTATCTCGCGCTGCGGCGACGTGAACTGGCCACCGTGATCGTGTGATTTTACGCCTTTAGACTTATTCCGTTGGGGTTATCTTAAATCGCATTTCATATTCCATATTCCATACTTAATGCCATAAAATATTCTTTCAAATAAAAAAGAATTGGGTGGATATCTCATACAATTTTACGTCCTTGTTGAAAGGCTAATACATTTTTTTACAGAATTCAGCTAGTAACGCTTCTGTTTTTTTGCGTTTCTTACCAAATTTTAGTTTGTAAAAAGGAGTTTCAGTGCTACCAATCCTTCCCCACCTGGAATCAGGCCTGGTTCGTGGATATCAAGAGCGACATCAAAAATATCAATTTAAATTTTTATCCAATGCATTTATTTGCTATTTATCGTTGTTAGAAGGTATGTTTGGAAGTGCCGCAAATGTTATAATTTATAAAGAATCATAAAAACATCAATGTTGTTGTTATTTTCTACATAAATTTTCTACCCTACTTTGTTCTGAATAAAAGCACAAAAATGTGTTAGATACTGCGGGTAAAATCTATAAATTAGCCTACAAGTTATCTACAGACAAAAGCAATAAAAAATAACAAAAACAGCAACGTTCTTGGTGTTTTAAATTTTTGGTGTTTTTTTTGCGTCATTCATCCATAGGTACTCGTAGATATTGTAGAAAATTTAAAATTTAAAAAAACACCATAAAATTTTATTTGAAATTTATATAAAACAAAAAAAACGCTGATGTTTTTTGTGACCTTTCCCAAAGGTAGTACGCTAGTTTAGATCAACTGAAATTTCAAAAAAGTTTACTACCCTGAAATTTTGTATTTACACGTTTTAGGACTAGTAAACACCAAAAAAGCAAAAAAAAAAAAAAAGGTCCGTCTGTCCGCCGTACACGCCGTACGCCTTACGCCGTCCGCCACAAAACCCCTTGAGATATTAAGTTGTAATTTTTATGGTAGTTAGAGTGGGTAAAAGTCTACAAGTGGTACCTTTTGGAGAGTGGTGGTGTAAGGGGGGAGGAGGGGGAGCGTTTGAGATGAAAAATTTTGGTTTCAAGATCTCAGTAACCGCTTACGCTAGGAGGCTGAAAGTTGGAACTTATGAAGTACTATGATAGTGGACCCATTTGCAAAAAAATAGTCGATAGGGGTTGAGAGGTGTGCGGGGGGATGAAGAAAAAAAATTGTTTGAAAGGGGTAGCAGGTACGGGGGGGGGGTGGTTTTTCATATCTCAGAAACGGCTTCTGCTAGAAAGTTGAAACTTAGTATGTATATGTAGAAGTACTACAGGAGTAGTTAAAGGCAAAACAAAAGTTTAAAATTTTATTGATGTACAGAGCTGGAGTAAAACAAATGTGCGTGAAAAGGGGGTTTTCCAACATTTTCATGAATTTCGTTATTTTAACCCAAAGAATAACCAGGAGGTTATTTGGAACGTTATTTTTTAGGCTATCAGTCGCATAGTTACCTACACCGCATCTCAGTATTAAACACGTTTAATAAAGTTGCGCCCAGACTGTTGGCAGATTTTTTGAACAGTGAGGCGAAAAGCAAAAGAACGAACCTAGTATTAGTTAACACGTATTTTTGTATGACTCCTACCAGAGCCCTCTGAACTATAGCTGAATTGAGCATCTAAAATAGAGTCAAGCATGACAGCTCCATACAACTCGTAACAATTTTGTATGGGAGATGCATGACTTGGATGATAAAAATCAGTTTCTATTAAAGGGCAAGATTTTGTTAGGCAAAGCAAAGTGAAATAGTTTATAAACATATTTAAAAATGAGAATTAGACTAGTTTTCTCATCTGGAATTGAGTTTTCATAGAAAAAATTAGGATGAAAAAAATATCGCAATTTTCAGCAATGTCGGCATTCCGCCATTTAAAAAATGTGCAGTTAAATTGCTGATTTTTTGAAAGATAATTGTTGTTATACTATGCTATGATTCTGAACATTTGTTATTCAGTATAGACTCTAGAGGGTTCGTCAATTTCAACGTTTTGTATTAAAACACCGCGTTTTGGGATAATAAAATATTGTTACGAATCTGTTCCAAAAAATATTCTAAAATGAACTGGTATATTTTCTCGTTTTGATCCGTGTTGTCAAACATCAGCTAAAAATCGAGGCATTTTCTCTCGCGGCTGTGTGTGCGCGGCTTGAGTTGAAGTCGGCGTTGCTTCTACCCGAAGGAGTTGTCGGATGTTACTAATTAATGAACTTAGACATGACTTAAAACTAATTCCAATAAAATTTTTACTTCCTGCTTTTACGCGTTCTTGAGTTATAGTGGATCATGTAACTTGCATACATTTTTGAAAGAATTTTGTAGTACTGATTCATTTCCATAATATTCCGGATTTTGGCTTCAAACATTTTTTTTACAGCCGTCGAAATAACTTAAGAGGGTCACCCTTTGATAGATTGGAGATAAAATGGTGTGGTAGGGGTTTAAAGTGGAGGAACGAGAGGAAAGCGTCCCAAGTGGCTTAAAGGATTCAGCCAATAATCGGGAATACGTGTTCTAAGGTTTCTTATAATATTATTAAAGTCAGATAAATTTTTGATTTAAAAATTAAGCAATAAATTAAAATACATATTACCTTCACATTTAAAACTTGACTCCACTGTGGTTTCAGAAAATAGATTATCCCATTCATAGCTCCATTCAAAGAAACAGCTCGGACAAAGAGTGTTAGAAGCACAACATATGGAAATATAGCAAAAAAATACAATGCTTTTCCAGAACTTTTGATACCCTTGATAAGGACAATGCCAATGCCCAGCCATGCCAACGCCAAACAGCCAATTAATTCTTTATTCGGCAGACCAATGCCATCTTCAATGGTGTCCTTCTCTTTCAAAATATTCTTGCTATAAAAATTAAATAATAATATTAATTAAATTAATAGTAAAAACTACAAATAATAAGAAAAGATTAATTTGACTGGTACTTACAGATAGAATAGTTCCGCTGAACTGCTCGGGTTCGAGCTGTTAATATGTTCATATTGCACTCCTGAAGAATTTATGCAGTCCGGGCCCCATTCCTTCTGGCAAACGGCCCAAGGAAGGACTTTGTTAAATGACAACAATAGATATCGGATAGTCAGCGCCATAATGGGTGCATAATATGATATTCCCATAATTGTACAAAGGGCTTGTCCATATCCTACACCTAAGAAGTAAAATAATATAACAAATCGTGCGGTGTATGGACTTTAAGATCACCGCCCACCTTTCATAATTGGCGAAAATTCGTATGCCTTAATGCAGCCACGACTGGAAAACTGGCCAATTAATATCTCCATATAATATATAGGTCGTCCTACCAAAACAAGGACACATATATAGGGTATAAGGAAGGCTCCACCGCCATTTTCCAAAGCAATAAAAGGAAAACGCCAAACGTTTCCAAGTCCAACAGAAAGTGAAATGCACGACAAGAGGAACTCAATTCCTTTTCCCCAGGTTTCTCGCACTGGAACTGTTTTTACCTAAATTGGGTATATTTATGCGATATAATTAATTTGATATGTTAGTGAAAGTGCAACAATGATCTTACTGTTTTGTCGTCTGTCGAATTTGATCCGATAATTTGATATGAACAATTTTCCTTGTTATCCATTTTAGGCAACAAATATTCTTTTTCAGTATATAAGCCCTTTCTGTGCTCGGCTAAATATTATTTAAAAAACAAAGTTAGAAAAACTGTTATTTCTTAAAGTCGTAAGGAGTAGTTTGTGACCTAGCCACTCAAACCGCAATCACTCCACACGAAATTGAATTCTAATCCAAGGACCCTGGTTGTCACTTCAAATCCTGTACAAGGGCGGGACAGCTACTTTTAAGTAATGCTGGGAAATTCCGGTGCATGAACAATTATTAAATTCAAATTCAATCAATATTTATTAGTTTTTTCACTTATGTCTACCATCTTATAATTTATCGTTTAGAGAACAGATAATTCAATATCTTAGCAGCTAAATTAAACCTAGTTAGCACAGCAAAGCAAAAACATCTCCGAGAATTTTAGTGACATAAATTCAAGGAAAAATTTCTACAAAAAAACTTGTGTAGTGGGCTTAAACCATTGTATTTATATATTATAGTAGTATCACGAAGCTCGCTTCGATGTTTTAACCGGCTTACACTAGAGGCGCTGCATGTGCTTTGCCAATTCCCTCTTATCCTACGCGTTCGTTTCATCAGTTCATTAATTTGCTCTTTCTACTATCTAAGAAGTTGATTGGTTCCCGTGCGGCGCGCGGGGAAATTGTGTAGTGGAATCTTGCTCTGTTAGTCAGTCTCATATGCAGTGATGCCAATTTAGTGCTTTCAGCGTTAAATTTGGTGCTCAAAATTTCCTTTCAGCGGACAAAAATTAGTTTTACCGCTTGCGCGTTAATTGGTGCTTTACAAAAATATTTAACGCTTTTTTAACGCTATTTGAATAATATTGACAGTCTGTAGCAATAACATATCACTTTCACTACAAACAAACTTTTGTGCTTCTGTTTCTGTTTCATGTTGTATCTCAATTTTTCACCTTTCTCCTTCTCTTGAAAAATTACGCTCATGGACATCAATTTTCCACGTATCACTCGCCCCCGGTAATTAATATCCAACGGAATTCAACGAATTCCCACAAAGTGGAGTAAGGAATCAGTGCTGTCGTTAAACTGGAATTGCAGCATTTTTATTGATTATAATTTATTTATTACAACCTTGCAATTTAATTCAAAATATTACTTATTACATATTTAAAAACGGAGCTAATTTCATAAAATTACTGTAACAATACCTAAAATGACAAAGATTGAAATCTTATATGTACTATTGCCTAGTAACATGTAAAGAGCTGGATAGCAGCTTCATGAAGATACAATCCTTGATTAAAAGCCTAGTAAATATAATTTATTTATTTAAACATGTACCTATTATATTTTTTTGTTATATGTGTTATATTGCTTCAATAAATAGAAAAGAAAAATAACCAATATTAAAAATGCTATAGAAAACATTAAGAAAATTTATTAAAATTTCATCATTAATATGATATCTATGCAATACCGAACTCGTAATGCTGAAGCGGTATCTCTGCTCTGTACTACTCATGTTCAGCTAGAGATTTGAATATTTCAGTACCGGTAAAAAAAGTAAGGGTCAAAAACCAAAATGACAACACTGTGTACAAAAATCGCGGAAACGCGCGGCGGTTTTCAGTTGACTTTGAAAATAACAAGAACAGTTTCATATATGGAAAGGGAAACTTGTTATTTTTTATTGATACAATATAATCCGCAATTCAAAATCGAAATAAAGTCTGCTTTAACTTTAAAAATGATCTGAACATATTTTTTTAGGTACTTACTTTTATATTTTCAAAATGAACATATTTCTGTTATACCTTTTTTGTTACTCTATTAAAAATTACATATAATTTAATACACTTGACTAAATTTTGTTTATGTGTGCAAAGCTATTTTTTTACCAATAAAAAACTTTACTTAAATTCTGGTCCCAAGTTCAAAATATATATTACTTGATCATTAGATCAGAAGCGATAAGTACGAAAAAATATTTTTAGTGCTTTTAAGCTGGAATTAACGCTCAAATTACCATATTTTAGTGCTCAACCCAGAAAAATAGTTGGCAACACTGCTCATATGGCTTAGGCGATGTCGAATTTCAATTTCTTGCTGTGCAGACTGGGCGGGGAGAGGAAAGTGGAGGCTCATGTCTCGCTTTTATATTTTTTTCCATCGTTTAGACGAATATTTTTGCCAGACTATCGTTTTCTCGGAAATTTTTGACCTTTAGGAATTTCGACATTTCGGTTTTTCAATCCTGCAAAATTATGTTACGAATAGGTACTTAATTTGCCTCTATATATCTTACTGAGTATATCTGGGCACAGATATAGAGTTTGAGGTCAATAGGAACATACCAAACAGTTTTTAAGACTACGTGACGCATGAGACAACATTTCAGACGGCACCCTACTCTTTTTCCTCAATAACTTCAATGCAACGAGCTACGCAACAAGCCAATGGAAGAGTAAAAAACTCGTGGGGTACAACGAAAATCAGCTGAGTTAATTTTTGGTAAAATGTACACCAAGTCCAAAACAGCTTTTATCTCCACTTTGGGAGGAGATTTCCACTGTTCAGCTGGAAAAGACAGTACGGTCTCATATCAAGTCCTGTCTGGAAGGTTTGCTGTCTGAGAACACGTTCTTATTTAATCGCTATATTTAAAGAAAAAGGTAGATTGATCGAAAAAAGTTTTTTTTAAAGGACACTTTTCAAAACGATTCAATAAATTGCTCCTACTATAAGGCAATCGCAAAACTAGTTTTTCACAAACACCTTGAACAGTAAAAATAAACAACAACATGTATACAAATGTAAAAACAGACAAAAAGTTAAATACATCGATTTATGCGTTTTTGTCACCACTGTATAACTTAAATTTAGAATTCAGTTGTAACTACTTGAAGATGAAGTCGAAGTTCAGCGATCAAATAAAACCCCATATCTCCTCATCAAATAAAACTCCATTTCTAGCAACGCCACTGGCTTTTAGTATCGTAATTGTTTCGAAAATACCCATTGGGACAAACATACAGCACGTCTAACAGTGTTCACTTATTTTCAATTGGAGAGTTTTAGTAAAATAACTTTTAATTATAATTTTAATATAATATGTAGGTAACTGCAATACGTTCGAGAATAAGTATAAGATAAGCCACCACTCGCTGAAACTATAAATGAACTGACTCACACAGGTACAAAGCTAAAAATATTCGAAGAACCATTTTGTACCATAAGCTAACACCCGTCTTTACGATTGCGAAATCGGGACCGGAATCAAATTTTAAAAACTGAACCAAAATTTTCATCTAATTTCTTTGGCATTTAATTAGTTTTGAACGTGGTTATTGTAACGAATTTGACCGAGTACTTCCATGACCCAAGGCCAAGGAAAAAAAGGCAAAGGCGGAATTTGACCGATTCGACTAGTAGCTAGAACTCGAGATGGTTTGACGTGCTTGTCCATAAACTGTAAAGGATAAGCTAGCAATAAGGGCCTTGGAGAGTGGTGGACCTCAAACTCAAATGACAAAGAGGAACACTATGTCCTATTTATGATTATTAATTACGCAACACTTAAACTGAACAAATCACTAAACAATTAAATTAATCAAAATTTTGTTTTTGCCTTATACCAAAATTTGTGGTCCTTCACGATATAAAATCCACCTATAATCACCACTTAAAAATTAGAACTAATCTTTTATCCAGAAGGTTTTTTTTAAAAAAATAATTTCAGTCGTATGCCGTACGAAAATATTTTGAGCACGTTTTCTTCATTTAACGTCTTATCTTCAAGAAGTATGCAAAGTTTAGAAATTATTACCTTAACTCTAAACAAAATTGTGCTTACCAAATATTTACATTTTATTGTACGACATTAGATTTATTTACAGAAATGTTAATTAAAAGTTTTAGATAAAAACCTTTGCCTGGTCATGAAAACAGACGATTTAAAAAACACACACATTACATAAATATATATTGCAATTTCGGAAATGTAGAAGTCGGTTTCTAAAGGACTTTTACAAATCTGCATACCCACAGATAAACACACAGGCACTTGAAAAAAATTGGTTAACAATATCAAATGATATTTGCACAAGTGGAGAAAAATAATTAGATGGTAAGAAATTTTAATTCTGGCACAGCACTTGAATTTACAAAGATGGCAATCTGCAATCAGCGTAACGAAATAGATAGATATTGCAGCCTAGCGACTACTTTGCACTGTTCTATTAAGCCTAACTTACGCATTATCAGTTTATGCAATTGGTGGAACAACTATGCGACAACGACGAACGCGAGTACACAAGGCACTGTTTAATTAATTGTCAATCCAAGAATTGTTATGTTATGATTGTTGATCTTTGAGCAGGACGCTAGAAACTGAAAGTTTTAGAATGTGAAGAAAATTAATCACTGAGATTAATAGCAATTAAAAGGTCAGGAGAGCACTGGTTTAATTCATTTGAACGATAGACCCACTTGTTCGTATTTATTATTATCAAAATTTTGCTTTTAATTAATAGGTACCCATAAGCTATAATATAATCTCAAGAGTAAACGAATTTGTAGTTCAAATGATTGTCGAAAAAGAAACTAGTATGTCTAAGAATATTCACAATTCGCCACAATGTTATGTATCTGCAACGTTTTAAGGCCTAATAATTTTCGAAAGTGGCGCATCGCAAAGAAGGATTTGTCTTAAACTTGTATTACACTGTGTGCCACTATGTGGAATATTTGACTATTCTGACTGGCCAATGCAAATAGTGTAATCGTCATCACCATACTATCCATATTTCTGTTTTTCCTGGGATGTTGAAGAAATGATTCTTTATTAATTTTTTTGAATGCGAAAAAGACACAATCTAATAATTTTACATAAACTATAATATTACATAATAAATAATAATAATATATTTATTGTATCTGAAGCCGGGAGGCTTATTACAACGAATGACAGCTTTTTTTTTTAAAATGCTTAAAATACGTGACTGTTGCTTTGTCTTAATCTAGTTTATGTAGTAATATAAATGTAAGTATATAATTGCAATGTGGAGTAAAGTTAGGGTACTAGTAAATTTAGTTATTTCAAGATATAGTATGATAATATATTTATATAATAATAAAAGTTGAAATGAATAAGTTTGATATAAAAGATAGAAAAAGTATAATACATAATATAAAAAGAAACATTTTATTATAACAAAGTAAATCTTAATTGCCAGTGGATGTTATTCATTAATGATAAATGCTCTTATACGTAGTATACCATCGGTAAGAAAGAATAAGTCATTTAACTGGCACAAATTGGCAATATTCAACTAAAACACACAGTAATTTTGGGTGTTAAGAGGCTTTGAAGTGACCAGATACTTATATAGATAACGCTCTCTGATACATAGATTATGCATTAAGTATGTGGAATAATGATTCGTTTTTCATTAAATTGTATATAGTACATACTTCGTTTGGGTCTATTCTGTGCGCATTGCCGTTGGTACATTGGCGGATACAGGAGGGGGGGGCGGAGGGGGCGGCCGCCCCCCTAAGAGCATTTCCGAATTTTCTAAACATACATACCTACTTCAACCGTTCTCCGATTTTTTTTACTCCACCGCAATGTGGACTGTAATTAGCATTTACTATAGTTCTGCGGTGCAATACAAAGCACAGAACAGAACCATGATGGTGGATTTACCATACACTCGCGCGCCTCTATCCCCACCATAAAATCAACCAATCAGATGGCTCGTGCAGTCGCAAGAGTCTAACAGTCTTCAACTTTTTCTCCGACGCACGCTTTCATATGTGTACACACATACAATGAACTGTGGTACCACACAATTCGCAGCTCATCGTATTTCTGTCGTTTCGCACTTATAGGCAAGTTGCGCCGCAAAGGCATGTTGAGTGTAAATTGCTTTCAACACAGCAAAGAACACAGCCGACGAAAACCGGTTTGCAATGGCCTGATGGGGGTAGAGGCTTGCCTCGTGGCGAGCCTCAACGGTGAGTGTAAACGCACCATGATAAAAAGACTACAAGACAACATATTGCGTAGGTAATAGGGTCATTCCATCAAGAACCGCCAAGACTGACGAAATTTGTGACCTTACCATCTCCGATTCTTTTGAAAATTTTTGTACTTTAAGAACTAGTGAAAAAAATAATTGGAATTGGAATTATAGTATGTTATAGTTTTCGCAAAAATGGTGTCCGAGTCCTCTTTGCAAATGAATATCTCTGGTAATTTTACTTTATTATTTTTTAATAATAAAGTATTGTGATCGACCTGAAATTTCAAAAAAGTTTGCTACCCTGAAATTTTGTATTTACACGTTTTAGGACTAGTAAACACCAAAAAAGCAAAAAAAAAAAATGTCCGTCTGTCCGCCGTAGACGCCGTACGCCGTCCGCCGTAGACGCCGTACGCAAAATCGTTTGAAGGCGCGTAGCTCCCAAACCCGTTGAGATATTAAATGGAAATTTTTATGGTGGGTAGATTAGGTGAACCCCTACAATTGGTATATTTTCGAGGGGGGGGGGGG
Organism: Beris morrisii; assembly: GCA_951812415.1. Classification (NCBI taxonomy): domain Eukaryota; kingdom Metazoa; phylum Arthropoda; class Insecta; order Diptera; family Stratiomyidae; genus Beris; species Beris morrisii. The sequence continues at coordinate 50,161,445 of OX638313.1, read as the reverse complement.
TACAAGGGGAGAGGAGAGGGGAGCGTTTTAGACGAAAAATTTTGGTTTCTAGATCTCAGGAACCACTTATGCTAGGAGACTGAAACTTGGAACTTATATAGTACTATGATAATGGACCCAATTGCAAAAAAATGGTCGATCTTGGTTAAGGGGTGTGAAAGTGGGGGGGAAACAATGAGTCTTTAACGCATGAAAGACGGGATTGAAACATTTTAAAATTCATATCTCTTGAACTATTGACGTCAGAAGATTGAAACTTTGTTGTTGTCCTTAGGGATACGTCAAGATTAGACAAGGGCTACAATTTTTAAGAGGGGTGGTGGGGTGTGGGGGTGTGGTTGTGAAAAACTTTGGATTACAATATCTTTGGAACCAATTACACCAGGAAGATAAAATTTAGTTTCTGTATATGGGATCACAAGAGGAGTCTACCGTAACTAAATTTTTTGAGAGGGGAGGTGGATCACGAAAGTGGGGGGACAACGATTTTTCAAAAAATGTAATTTTTATATCTCAGAAACCGTATCAGATATGATCTTGAAAATTTTACAGGAGTTGGGGTCGGTAAACTTCTAATAGGGAAAACAATTTTGGGGGTGTGGGTGTTGGGGGTGATGGTGAAAGGTGGTAGAAAGGAAAACATTCTGATTTTTATTTCTCAAAAACCATAATGAATAGAAAGCTAACAATTTAGGATTATATAGAGCCACTATGGAGACATCCAAGAAAAATTTTTTGATAGGGGTGTCAAGGTACGGGGGAGAGGGGTAGTTTTTTATATCTCTGAAACGGCTTATGCTAGAAAATTGAAACTTAGTACGTACATGTAGATGTACTATTAGAGTAATTAAAGCATATTGGCGTTCAGAGGTTGAGTAAAAAAAATGTCCGTGAATCCACATTTTCACAAACTTCGTTAAAACTTTTAGACATGTCGAGCTATCAAAGCAATTTTACTTCTGCTGGCTATTTATATAAGCGCCTAGTAACGATCTTCAAAATTTTTAGGTATCCAACCAACAAAGTGGTTGTGTACATATTCACGAATTCTGATATATTTCTAAGGTATATTGAGATTTGGAATTCACTTTTACTTCTATAAGCTTTATACGTAGTCGGGGAAAAACCCCATTTAAGTATTTTTCTCAATTAAGCCCCCTGGGGGTATTGTTCAAGTTTTCACTGATTCCGAAAATCTCTTAGGTTTAATGTGATCGAATTCGCTTTTACTACTATGAATTATTCTATTGATAAAAAAATACGTAAGTAAATAAAAAAAATCGGCCAACAGTCTGGGCGCAACTTTATTATTTTATGGGTAGAAGTTCGAAACGTGTTTAATGATGAGATACGGTGTTGGGTACTATGTGACTGACAACCCAAAAAATAACCAGGAGGCTATTTGGAACGTTATTTTTTAGGTTGTCAGTCACATAGTACCCAACACCGTATCTCATCATTAAACACGTTTCGGACTTCTACCCATTAAATAATAAAGTTGCGCCCAGACTGTTGGCCGATTTTTATCCTGGAATAATAAAATATGGCTTATTTTAAAGGGGAAGGTTGTCGCAATAAAAAATATCCTCGAATTTTTTTTCAAGGATAATGATTTTGTCCTTTATCCCTGAATATCGCAAAACGGTTTTTTTTATTTTTTAGACTATACTGTTTTTCAAAACATACCAAAAAATTAACTTGGAATCTCAATGGGATCGGGGTCAAAAAAATCGAAGAACATTATAGTGGTTCTCAATTATTTTATAGAAAAAGGGTCATTTAATCAAGAATCGCCAAAAGTGTGACCTTATCGACCTTGAAAATTTGTGTACTCGAAGAATTAGTGAAAACAAAATATGATTTCAAGTTTTCTCTCTCTCATTTTTTTTGTTACTTATAGTATGTTAAAGATTTCCCAAAAAAGATGTCCGAGTCCTCTTTGAAAATTCATATCTCTGGTAATTTTTATCCTTGAATAATAAAGTAGGGCTAATTTTAAAGATTGTTGTTGTATTTGTTAGTTAAAAAATGGAGATAGAAACAAAAACTTGAATTTCAATTAATTTTTTCACTAGTGCTTCAAGTACAAACATTTTCAAAAGAATCGGAAATGGTAAGGTCACAACTTTGGCGATTCATGATGGAATGACCCATAATAAGATGAAAACAATATGATCCCGCTTTTGCTAAGTGCAGTCTATGTAGCTAAATTCACACAGAAGTTGATCAAACAAAATAGCCAAATCAAAAAAATTGCCGCCCCCCCCCCCCCCCCCCCCCAACAGCAAAGTCTGGATCCGCCACTGCGTTGGTATATACTGTGATAATGCGATCATTGGCTGTACGTAATTGAGCAACAACTCTTATTTTTCTTATAAGCACATAGAGATCAAGCAACGTACCATGAATTAAACGGCCGAAAATTGTTGTATAAGAAGAGTTGGATATTGATTCAGAATCCATAGTGTAATAGTGCTGTTGAAGGTCATTTATAAAACTGACTAAATTTTGTCTAATTTCACGTTCGTTTAGATTTCTCCATAGGTTTTCTCTATTTATTATGAGGAAAAACACCTTTAATTGCGAGGCCCAATTATATTTAGCTATGTTATTATCAGAGCTACTTAGTGTTAAAAGTCTATTGAAACAAATTCGCGGTAGCCTATCATTATCCATGTCCAACAGTTTACAAAGCCACTTCAGTGCTCTTTTAACGGAAGAAACTATAACTCTACTTAAGTTAAACTCACGCCGGATCACGTATCCTGGGATTGAGTTGTTCAAATGATATAAAGATTTCATAAATTTAACCTGGGTTTTCTCTATAATGTCAGGGTAATTTAATGACCAGACTTCCGACGAGTATAATAATATATTAAGAATAACTGATTGATATAAATGCATCCATGAATGATGTGACTGCATTTGCGATTTCATCATTACTATCTAAATATTGGCCGTTGCGGAGTTAGCTTTCGTAACCATATGTTCGCTACAATTGCGGAAGAGACCTGAGCTGCTAAAGGTAACACCTAAATATTCAAACTAATCACGCATATCAGAGGAATTCGCATTGAAAACGAATGCAGTGTTTCGACTATCGCGTCCAATGCACATGAATGCGATAGTAAAAGCACGGCATTCGATAAATAGACTGAACATTCAGATATGTTGCGGAAACTTGATAGAAGCAATGCGCTAGACTTTAGTGCTACAACATGACAACAATAACTCTCCGATGTAAATAAATTGTTGCACTTGCGAAAATTTAAACCCATTAAAAAAGTCGGATCACTCATCACCCATCTAATCAAATTCACTCCATCTTACGGGCATATCAGTTTTATAACGAATAGTGTAATTGAACTCGATTCATAACAAGGCCCTGCGCTTATCCTTATTCCCAATTTTCCTTTTCTTTCATTCGCCTGGTTGGACGGTAGGCTAAAAACCTATCCCCAGAATAAACAATTTTAGGAGCTTCGAAGAAAAATTTAGATCGGATGAAAAGACGACTGTAAAGCCGACGAAACGCTATAAGTCGACGCATCTTTCTCGTGAATAGTGTGTAGAGGTTTCTCGAGTTTCGTTAGTATTGTTAACTCCTTTAAACCTATTGATGAATTTTCTTGCACTAGTTATGCTACGATTAGCATTAAAATTCATCTGTGGCACCCCGAATACAACAGATGACAGGAAGCAAATGAATTCGTTGAAGGCACTATAGTTTTTTTGCATTTCACTTTCACCTTGCTTCAAGGTTTATGGGCCTTATATAAAAATCGTCTTCAAAATATATATATCTCAATGATAATGTTGACGATGACTTTGCTGATATCTCTAGAAGAAATGTAGTAGGGTCATTAAGGGTTGAATCAACTAGCGTGGTACGAGTATCTCTCTACCGACTATACTACGTTATGTTATTTAAAATAACCTTTAAATAAAATTTCGCAATTTACTGCTTCAACAGATTCATTTCGCTCAATACTGTAATTATAGACACTACCATAGGAGGTATACTAGAATCAGGTTTTCTTTAGATAGGGACGCAAAACAAATTTAGACTCTTTCTTAATTGTTTTAGGAGAAACTCTATGGAGAAGGAGACAGTTTTTCATTTGTAAAAACCGTATTTGTACTGTCTCTGTTAGGCAAGAAGCACTAATAGCCATGTGTCCAGCAGTTTCTGTGACCCAGCCGATACAGAAAAACTGAAAACCGATTCGGTTCTGCCAGTAGAACAGATTTCGATATCCTGAGGTGTTATAACGAATAAGAACTGTTTTTATGGGACTAAGGATAGGCACGTGAAACGTAATCTACGATGAATATTTAACTGTTTAACAACCGAGTGAATTTCAGAATCTTTCGATTTCTCTATCAACAATGAAATAGACTACACTAAATTGGTTTTCTAAAATTGAAACTTGACTAAAAAAAATAATTGTTTTGTTTTTATTTAAACATTTATTTCAAATATTGCTAGCATATTTTTGTTAACAAAGAAAACGAACCAGTACCGCTCTTAATTGGCAAGCCTACCATCAATCTACCAGATGGAGAGCCCAACTCGTCCTGATGACCTAGAAATTAAGAAGCATGCGTTAAAAAAGCCATAAATTTAAATTTCATTATGTTCACTCTTACCAGATATTGTTGCCGATTTCAAGAACTGTAAACACGATTCGAATGACATTTGTTGCAACGGTGACGAAGAATATTCCATGCCTTTTCGACTTAATGGCTTGAAGGATCCATCAAATGTCATATAGTCCGCAATCAACGATAAATGACGCGGATCAACCGTAATGCCGTAGACCTGGAACACATTTTTCACTTCTTTTACAATTACTCGAGCAGCTGCTTCAATGCCGTATGTTTTTGCTATTCCGTGAACATCATTAGTATACAGTCGATTCAAATCGAGTAGCTTATTGTATTTGAACATTTCCTGTAAATGAATTATATTTAATTTTACTTTAATTTTGAGTCGCTGAATTTCCCATTCTTACAACAATATTTATTCCGTCTGTCTTAAGCGTTAGATCATCGTTATTCATATATGTAATGGCTCGCTTAATTTTATCCACCTCGTAAACAACGGACTTTTTCGCGGCCTCTTTCAATATGCTGGAAATATCTAATCGTTTGTATTTCATAGGTAACTGTAAGAATAAGAATAAAATTAAATCTGATCTATGGAACCAAAATGCGAATATTACGTTGAATACTAGTTTGCACCATAAGAATTTTTCCTTATCATACACATAGTCATTAACCATTTGATTATTCTTAAGGGCATTAATGATTTCCATATCGTCAAGTTCTTCATTCTGTTCGTTTTCATCTTCAGTCTCTAACTCTAAATCTTCTTCGTCTAAAAGAACGTTTGTTTGATTATAATATCAAAGCAGATTTCTATAAAATATACCATTGACATCTTTCAGTTCTTCTTCGTCATCGGGATCATCATATTCATTTTCATCCTGTTTTTTACTTTTCAATTTTATACCGGTTGCATCATCATCTCCCTGAAATAAAATGAAGCTATAAATATATGTATACCCGTATTTTAACATGGTATCGACATACCGCTGGAGACTCATCATCAGAGGAATCATTGGCATCAGCAGATGGTTTCGTAGCTTTTTCATTGACATCTACATCATCATCGTCACATGCTTCTTCTCCTTTTGAACTTTTATCGCCGATTACAACACTAACAAAACAGAATTATTCGTGATATCAATAATGAAAATTTGACGTAATAAAACCTACATTGTATGTTTGCTATTCGCCGATTTTGCAATAGCCCTAAACATCGATTTGAAGAACGTCTGGCTAGTGTATTTCAAAATTTGTCGCGGCTTGACACAAAAATCTTCTTCATATGCATCTTTCGGTAAAAACTTTAAATATAACTCGTACTTATACGTTCGTTCGGGACGCAAAACTAATTGCAGTTTGACCTTAATATCTGTAATTTATAAACAGAAAATAGTTTCTATAGATTTCTGCACAAATTTAATTAACTTACATTCCAAAACATCGGCTAATGTTACACGATTCAATTTTATCCGTAATTTCTCGGCATTTTTCACCTGATTAGGCTTGAAAGGAATATCCATCGATGGTGTCTTAATATTAGCCGAAGCCAACATAAGAATTTCCCTGAGACGCGGTATACCCAGTGTTACGTTCATTTCACCTCTGCCAGCAAAGTGAAAAGTGTTCAGTGTCATCTGAGTCGACGGCTCGCCGATTGATTGTGCTGCCAAAAGACCTGAAATATGAAGAGAATAACGGATTTCCATTTATACTCTACAGTAAATGAATTTTGTAGGTGGTTATAAGTTTAATACAACGCCAAAAGATTATACCACACGGCACAGACTCCAGACCAACAAAAATTATATTTTATTTTTGTTTAACGACAGCCGAGTCTGACTGCTACTCGTCCGTCTGTTTATATAAACACAAGACAACTAAAAAACACGTTGGGCTAGAATGTTTAATTTTAGTATCTATAAGTTTGATGAGTTCTAAAAAACTCAGAACATCCAGAAAAAATTCGTACTCACCAGTGACTTAACTATAGGACGGTATGTGCCCATGGTACAATTACCGACCTCATCACCAATCTACTACATGGTCAGTTTATTCGTGTACCGATGCGTAACGTGTTTAAGCGCTTGATTTGGTTTACTTTATTTTTCTTTTATTCGTCGCAGAAAACCAATGTTCAATCGATTCTTACAGGATACATTGATTAGCCTTTCGCACACCCAGCAGAACGGAGGAACTTGTGTCAAAGCAACCATATCCACAGTAGAAGGGGTCTGAATGAGGCAGAGGAGGAGACAGTCCTTCATCTTCTCTGCACCTGGCCAGCTTTATCCACTAGCAGGAAAGCTCACCTAGGAGCCTATCTTGCCGCAACGGAGGTTACTAGAATCCAACCCATCATCATAAATGGTTTAGAGAGTAGAACGTGATTCAATGATTCTGCCATAACACAGCGGACCTTTTAGGTTTAAGTGTGTCTGGTATTCTTACAGGTAGCTATTGGTACTTTAGGTAAGTACCCAAGTATGAATTGCAGTTATTATAAACAAAAAAGGAGAGTGTTATACGTCACAGTTTTATTATTCAAAAACAAAAGAATCAGAAAAAAGTTTTATCTGGCTGGTATCTGGCTGAAAAATATAAAATTGTAGCCGGCTTTGAGCAAAATATGAATCCGAAATGTAAAAAAACGTTTTTAAAACTATGTTTGAGCCCGTTAATGAAAAGGTTTTTAATTTTTTTAAGAAATTTAGACCAAAAAACATTCCAATATCTCAACCACTCATTCAAGAAAAAGCATTGGAGATTGCTAAAGGGATTAGAATCAATCAGGTTCGTGCCAGCAATGGACGGCTTGAATCCTTTAGATTGCGTCATAATATTCATTTTCAAGCCTTATCTGGTGAAAGCACAGATGCTAACTACTCTACTAAAAAATTAAAATCAAAATTGTCGGACATAGTGAAAGAATATGCACTAGAAAACCAGTTCAATACCGATGAAACTGCCTTATTTTATAGGCATAGGAGAAAAATGCAAAGGAAGTAAAATAGCCAGGGAAAGACTGAGCGTGTTATTATGCTGCAAAGTAACAGGAGAAAAAGAAAAACTGCTGGTTATTGGAAACGCTACCTGCACTCGTACATTTAAACGAAATTCCATTAAAGTGCACGATCTTACTGTTTTGTGGAGATCCAATTCAAAGGCGTGGATGACATCTAAAAATTACTGCTTGGTATTAACAAGGATATGAAACGGCAGTGAAGAAAGGTAGTAATTTTAGTAGATAATGCTACTAGCGGTAAGGTACCTACACATTTCTTCTTCCAATCTCGAAATACAATTTTTGTAATCGAATTTAACATCCAGATCAGGGGTGACGGTGAAAATCAACTACAGGAAAAATTTGCTTTTGCTCTTTGATGGATTCGGACTATCATTTTGCTGCGGAAATTGCAAAATGATGTTTAGATGCTATATCATGGATCACCTCAGGCTGGTAAGGAGTTGCGGAAAAACCAGTAAAAAATTTTTTCCATCAAGCAGGTTTTCTACGGAACCGCAGTTGGTCAACATGGTTAACATAGACAGGTTTCACTGTATAATGAACTTGAAGACAGGTGGAAGCGAGATACAATAGAGGCTTAGATGAGGTGAATGGACAGACATAAGGAGTGGTTGTATTGTATATCGTTAAATGTTTGTCCGAGTCTAGTTTTCAGTTAATCCCAGTGTATAACGCGTTATATGTCGTGAGTATGCAGGGGACCACCGAATCCCTTATTCAATCAACCAAAATATGAGGGTTCTGTGGTTCTGTCGAAAATCATTGATTGAAAAGAATTGCAATCAAGTTTAATGCGACTTAACCGGGTAGCTAGTGAACAAAACGGATGTAGCAGGTGACTGTTTTGGGTGATTCTCTATGAGAATCTCCTCTCAGTGAACCTCGATTACCTCGATGAGCGGGACTGCAGTCTCGTCTATAGTAAAACCGGTTGTGCACGTATTGGTTTACAGTTATGCTCATACGACATGTTGTGCACAATATACGCAGGGAGACTGCTTAAGTTCAACGTTATACTGACATCGTTAAAAAACGTAACTATGTATCTGCATTATTTTGAACATACATATATGTCTTGGGCCTTACCTCTTCACAGCATTATATATTATTTTTTTTACACGATCAAATTTGAACATTCTCCTAAAAAGCCGGTACTGAAATAGACAAACAATCTGACGCAGTTTTCAAGATAATTTGTCATCCACCTACTGTCGTGCTCTACTGTGCAATCAAAAATTTTATATTCTATATCACATACAGAATTGAAATTGCGTTGAAAATGTGCTGCTAAAGAAAGATGCTTGGTCAGATACCTACATGTTAAGTTTGCCCTGCATAGATTCATGCTTTCCTGCATTTATTGTTTTTTTTTTGCAAGACTTCAACAGCGCACTCATTTTTTTTACTAGAATTTAGAATTCGTTTCGGATATTAAAAAAAAACACCGGAAATAATCCTAGATGAAAAGGCAGTGGTTCAACATTTCCCTTGGCAGGCCACAGATTCAAACCATACAGGGAACTAATGGATGATCATGGAATCGAATCAAGATATATATATATATATAACAAAACAATAATGTTGGGAAGACCGCAATGGTTCATTGGATGTACACCTCTATTGTAACCATGTACAAAAACGTACACATAAATAGTAAAACGAGAGTGCAGAGGGCGCCTTGCCTCGGCATCACAGGTGCTTTACAATCAACGCCAACAGCTGTAATGGAGATCATGCTGCTTTTGATCAGCTTCTGACATTCAAATCAGAAATTCAGATGCCAAGAGCGCCTTGAGACTAAAAGAGTCTGGTGGCTGCTGAAAATCTGCGGATTATGGGTATAGTAATATATTTTTATTATTCCAAACTGTGGCTTCGATACAGGATTCCATCCCATTTTCCTAACTAGGGGAAACTAGGATAATCAGAAAGTGATAAGGATATCTTAAGTTTTCGTATTCATGGACGAGACTAAATGGATACCGGAACAGTAACACAGATTTTCTCAGCCGTCGTGAATATTTAAGTATCCTTGTGTTTGTCGGACTACTGCAGTAATTTTCAAGCCGAGGTTTTTGCCGTAAGTAGTGCAGTAGATACATTGAATTCAGCGCCAAATCTTCCTGAGGAATGGTCTGTAAAGAATTAGGCAGCAATGAAAGCTCTAAACTCCAGCCTAATCAAATCTGAATTAGAGAGGGAGTGTAGGGAGCGTCTCGACACTCTGGGTCCAGCACAAAGGGTTTTCTTATTCTGGGTTCCGCGACACAAAGGAATACCAGCAAACGTCCAAAACTGGATCTGAAATGGATGCTGTACATGCAACCCAAGCGATAAAAATACCAATAAGTGTAATTGGTATTTTTATCGCTTGGGTTGCATGTACAGCTCACTTGTGACTGGTTCGACTAGCTATTCCCCTGTAATACTACGATAACTCCCTATATGGGACTTCAGTAGGGTGTCACGGCTGTGGTATCACAATGGATTAACGGAATGAACCAAGTGAGCTTCGATAGAAAATTCAAATCAAACGAAGGGAAGACCGTAATGTCCCGAGCTCTTATAAGGAAAAATATCTCCCTACCCTACTTAACATTAACATTAAACTGGTTTTGACAATTTGAGGATCTATTTTTTACGTAGAATACTAAAATAACTTACCAACAGGTTCCCCAGGCGAAGCCATCGATTGCATACTCTTCGTATACAAAATTTGTTTAATTTCATTTTTTCGCGATGGTTCCTTCAACGCATATGTTTCCATCAATTTTTCAAGGTATTCAGATACTGCACCATAGAAATTATCGGGCTTATACTTTGAAATCGCTGGGTCCGGACATCTAGTGTGTTTTTTCGAGTAGCTGTAAAATTAACATTTCGGTAATAGCATATTTATACAATCAAACATTCTCACCTTTCTTTCTTCTCTGTATCAGCTTCATTCCATAGTTTAATGATCTTCTCGTCAATATTTAAACGGCCCGTTAGCTTATTACGTTTTTTAGGCTTACTTACTTCGATCTCATCACGTATTTCGGCAGAAAATTGTTGAAAACTGGACAGCCTCGAATTCGTTTTGATGTTGTCATTCTTTTTTCGCCACGATTTAATCTTCTTATGATACTTGTGCAATTGTGCTGTAATTTCTTTAACATCTTTTCTATTCGAATGTAAAATAGCATCAGCATTCTGATCGAGAAATTTTATGTTTTTCATGTTGAAGAATTGTGATTTGCAAATATCCATTCCGTCTTCACCGTACATAAACTACGAATGAAAGATTTTGTAAAAAAAATCTATAACAAGGTTGGATGAATTTATTACCTGAACAACAGTGTTGTCACTGTCGCGAACCGTTAAATCGTAATTTACACTAAGACCTTCCAGGTGTTTGATAAGACATCGTTGCAGATAACCGGATCGACTAGTTTTTACTGCAGTATCAATCAATCCCTATTTTATGCAATCAAATTTTGAAAAGAATTATTGCATCGAATATTTTTTCAACTTACTTCACGACCAGCCATACAATGGAAGAAAAAATCTTGAGGTTGAATACCCGTCATGAATCGTCCATCAATAAAACCGCCAGATTTTGGCGATGTTTCAAAAGTTGCGAAACTAGGTAAGGATTTTCCTGCAACAGTACATATTAAGATTATCGATGTATTAAGCTCTACTCCTGATATTACCGGAAATCATAAGTGGTGGCCTTTTTCCTTCCAACTCAATTTGTCCAAGCAGACAAGAAATTTGCATAGTATTAACCATTGAACCCTTAGCACCAGATAAAACCATTAACTGCAGATTATTTGACGGAAACTGGCTTAGTAAACCAACCGGTAAGCAAACTCTATAAAAATGTTATTAAAATCAAATTAAATTTGTAAATACTCGGTGCAATTTCTTAACAACTTACTTATTGATGTTATTTGTGTATTCATCGAGAACCGATTTAAATTTCCTATCCAATAAAACACGGAATTTCGGATTTTTTATATAAGCTTCCTCGATTTTTTCAGCCAGCATATTATCCGGAACAATATCTTCCAGCTCTAAAGCAGATTCGGTTACAGCATTACCCACTTCCCGGCACTCTTTTATAATTTTTCGTCGCTTTTCATCGGCGCCGGATGTTACTAAAATATCATGTACGCCAAGAGTGAACCCTTCTCGTTGTAAGAAATATGTAAACAATTTCGTAAATGATGTTAGCAGTCGTGTAGAACAGTCGCCACCGTATAGCTAAAATGGTAAACAAATATAAGAAAAAAGGAAATCGTACAGTTTGGCAGTAAATACCTCATACATGCAATGTATAAGACCGTATGGTGTAGCTCCATATTGCTGTTTGTCCAGTACTCCAACAATTAGTTCACCATTTCGTATGACTACTTCAGCCTCAGACATTTCATTTCCTAGAAATTGAGTTCCGCCATTGACCCAACTGTGGCCCCTTTGTGTTTGCCATGTCTTAATGAAAATAATGAAATATCACTTTTTACAACACTGGGCTTCTTCTTACCTTTGCATTTATCTTAGCAGTTGATGTCAAATTAATTGCAGGATAACCTTCAGGAATTATATTTATTATAATTGTTGATAAAACCTAAAGGAAATTTCCAAATTTAAAAAAGCTTCAATTTATGTTGGAATTAAGGATTCATATTGTAAAGCATCTGGAATAGAATGTTTAATAATAAAACTGCCAATGCAGTGTTAATTGAACAAAATCTTCAAGCTTGGCGTAGCGCCACTGAAATCAAGGATGGAACATAATCGGTAACCTAGCCACTTGGTTCTTTTATTGGCACCATTGCCCTTTAGTGGACAATTAATATGTTTTATGATAAGACGCAGGTAAATAAGATATTGTGCGTTTCATGGCCGCGATAAACTTCTGGTAAGAATAGCACACAAGCTATAAATTTCATTACCAGCTAGACCACTGTGTTCATACAAAAGCGTAAAGCCGTTTCTCAACTGAAAGAAGTTAATTCGAGGAAAAAAAGGAGGTATGTGGCGAAACAACTTGTTGATTAAAATTTCATTGAATCAAGAATGGAAGCAAATTCCAGTGAATGAAAACTGGTAAATCGTTCGCCACAACTTTTAAATTGTGGCTTTTAAATTGAGTGCGCCAATTTCTCGTACGTGCTGAATTCCGAGCGGGAGCGACCCGCTTTCTGGCGTTCGGGCTAGCTGCGGCTGTAGAGGTTACGTGGCTTGAAAATCAGACTATAAATAAACCGTAGCCCTGTACAACAAAATTTAGGCACGCTGACTTACCCTGATATTTTTACTACTTAGGCAGTTTATTCATTTGTTTATGAATGTTGAAAGTTGTACAAGGATTATAATGACAAAATTAAGTTTCCAAAATCCTTCTCGAACCGATCTTATATTTCAACTTATATCGCGTCCCGGAGTATCACCCAATTATGTAATTCATGTGTTAAATATGGCAGCGCCGTACTTCCACTTTGACCGTTTCTCGAAGTTTGACCCGAAAAATAATAAATTTTCGCCCAGACTATTGGCAGGTTTTTAATTCTACTTCTTATCTAGCATAATATTTTTTCATTTATTAATTGAAAGTTATGTGTACGCAATATAGTTTAGTAATTAAAATTTAATTGGATAAGCTTGCACGATAAAAAGAAGCGATTGAGTTTAATAATCGCTAAATTTGCGTTTTAATGTTGAATCATCGGAGCAAGGATAGAAAACATAATACAATTATTTTTACAGTCCCTGGCTCGTCTTAATTTTAATTCTGAAGTCTTTACTTAAACTAGAAGTTTAAACAAATGCTACTGTGCAATTTTGTTTTGAGATAAAGTACCCTAACAGTTTAAGTATAAGAAGGGAAAAAATTTTTGACTAAGGAATTTTATGAATAAATGGTTGGAGGGAAGGCCAAAATAATGTTGCCGATATAACGGAGACAATATGATTTTCATATCCGCTGAATGGTTCATGTCAGAAAAATTTAAACGAGCTAACGACTCTAGTAGGTTGAAAACATGATATGATCGAAGTATACCGATATAAGTTTTAAAGAGCAATTCTGTACGGAAGTTAGAAGAGGGGATACTAATTAATCTCGAAACTCACTTGTACCATCGAATTAACTGCGGGAGTTAATATTTAATACGCTTTCAGAGATAAACCGGCTGAAGAAACGTTATTGCGTAGCAACTAAGAAGAAAAATATTCGACTTTTTTGTAAACTACTTTTACCATGGAAATATCGATAGTAAATAGGGGGTATTCCAAATTTCGACGATGCTTCAAAGAGCCTATTATAGTGTTATGAATGGAGGCCATGGAGACTTTAAAAAATCAAAATATTTAAAGGAAAGGTAAGGTACTAGGAATCAGTCCAAACTGGTGACTGAAGTTTGCTGGCATCCGGGCTAGCTCGATCAACAGCCCATCAGCCCTAGGTCTGGACTTACTCCAGATATGAAAATTTTTGTTAAATTGCCCCATAGGTCGTGAGAGACCGATTGATCTGCGTGACCTCACGGCTTATCAGGGTGCTTTGGAAAAATATAGAAGCTAAGATGGCGTCATTTTAATTAATGTCATCACAAAATTACTTACCTGTTTTCCCGACCACAATTTAAACGGCTTTAAAATAGTCGCTGGCAGAAATTTAATATTCCCCTTGATATGAGACAATCCCTGATAAACAAGCTGATGATAATCTTCTCTGAAAGTAAACGGAAGACAGTTATCTAAACTGCAAACTCAGTTGCGCACATTTAAAAAAAAACCTTACTTATTGAAAAACCGGCCTCTGATTGATATTTTTACACCAGATATAACGTGATCTTGAATTAATCCGCCAAGTGGGGTACCATCTTTTGGTACCAAATATTGATTTGATACATTAACTATAATTTAATCAGAAATTTTATTATACTCGTATTTACATCCGCAACCATCATATTACCTAAATTATAGGCTTCGCTTCTTGCCACCTCACTTTGTGGAAAATGTGCGTTCATTTCGTCGCCATCGAAATCGGCATTGTAAGCTTTACAGTTGGAATAGTGCAGACGGAACGTTTTTTCTGATTGCAGAATACGTGCTTTATGTGCCATAATACTAGGCTTATGGAGAGTAGGCTGTCGATTTAATAACAGAATATCGCCATTCAATAAATGCCGATGGACAGTTTTAATTCCATTTTCCGGTTTGGTAAGCAACAATTTCGCCATACTTTCGCGTTGGCTCGCATTATCCTTTGGAATTAACTTTTTGTGTCCTTTTTCATCTTCTATATAATTAGCTCTGAATAAAAAAATAATAATTTATTAATTTTTTAATTTGCGAACGATGTTTAATTTCGTATTACCCAGGATGTACATCCGGGCCATTCATAACCATTTTCCGAAGCTCAGATATATTCCAGGAAGTTACTGGAACAGGATAGGATAGTTTTTTCGCAAACACATCGGGAATGCCGACTTCCTCGACATTTATGTTGGGATCTGGTGTGATGACCGTACGAGCCGCATAGTTAACACGCTTACCCATCATGTGCTTACGAATGAGACCTTCTTTCTTTTCTAGTACCTGTTTCAAGCCCTGGGCTTTCTTCCTGTCTTTTGCAATAGTTACGTTCAATAATTGATCGATATTCAGTTGAAGATCTTGCCAAGCGTAATACATCTTTTCGAATGATGTTGACCCCCGCGCTGATTCATACACAGCCTGCAATCATTGTTCATACCATAAAACCCAGTTTTAAGATTACGATATAGTACAAACCTTAGCTTCTTCGTTCAGCTCCTCTCCCGTTTTCTTTAGAATTTGCAAAACTACGCGTAATATCGAATTGGAGTAAATTATATTTTTGTATATGACTGATTGAGGATGTTCCATGATTTCATCTCGCATGATATTACAAGGCCGCGATTTTGGCGGTGTTACCAGTATGCAATTCATGAAAAAACAATCGACAGGCAGTTCGACATGTTCGGAGTAAGTATTCAAAACCGGAAATAATTTCTTTAGCAAATCCGACGAGTTTTTATATATTTCTCGAAGATAATGACGACACTCATCTGCTAATACAACTTTGTTAGATATAGGTCCCTGAGCGTCTGCGATCATATTACTTTCACTGTAAGGTAAAATCAATTTTGTTACAATTTCATTATTTATTAAAAATTTTTTTTTTACTTCATAGCATCCCTTTCTGCTTTCGTTATGTTGATGACAATTTTATTGTACGAATTCCGAGCTATTTTCAGTAGGTTTTGGCAGTACATACATTTCTTGCCGGATGGTTTTTGTAATGCTGCATGAACAACTGCTGATCGAATGGAACAGCTGGTTTTTGTTTTAGACGGACTTTTCGATCCTGAAATAATAACGAAAACATTTATTTAGTTTTCAAGATAAATAATTTCAATGAAGCTTCAAATACGAAAGGAAAGAAAAATAAAATTCCTCGTTTTGTATCTGATGTTGAATACGATCGGAGACCGTAAATTTATTATGAACTTACTGAACTAACGCCATGAATAATCGTAAGTATGTATACTACTTAACATATTTCCTTTTTATAAAGAACAACATGAGAGCATTCGTAAGACCAATGACCGTGAACATATCTCCGAAGCCTAGCATGTGTATATTAGAAGTGCGTTAGAGACGACAATTCGCGAAGTAGATTTCCATATTGAAAAATCTTTATACATTTTATGTCTTTCCCCCCCCCCCCCTACCCCATCTGGGTATAATGAGAAATAATGGTCAATAATGAGACCACGGAATCAGAAGAATTGGAGCTATAATATCGGCATTGTAAACAAGCACTACAGCAAAGGAGACCTTCGAAAACAGCAAAAAATTTTCCACACAGGTCAACAGATACACAACCGAATATATCAGGTTTCGCGAACCAGAACAAAAAGTGGTATCACTATGCTATAACTATACCCATGACTGCTGAGACGAGACAATTGGCAAGCAGTTACAGCGAAAACACCAAACCAAAGAGAATGTGGGCGAGATCATTCTAGTCAGTTTGCCTTGCACTCCGACTTGGATTCTGTGTCATTGTTAGTCTTGTCATTCAGACGAGTTATGGTTTCCAAAGTCAAGCATTATTTTTTCAAGTATAAGCTTAAAACAATCGTTTTTTAGTCAGAAAAACACATATTTTTTCCAAAGAAAACAAAAACAAATTTATTCGAAGTACTCACCCTCGCTAGCTACACATTTCTCCCATCTCTCGGGCAATTTGTGGATTTCACGCCAAAAAAATTGCTTCTCTTTCGAAGCAAACCACTCATCAAGCCATTTTCGGACGTCTTCGTAAGAACCAAAGTGCTGCTCAGCGAGCGCGTGGCCCATCGACGAAAGCAAGTGGTAGTCAGAAGGGGCCAGGTCTAGTGAATTAGCGGGAGGGGGTAGCACCACCCAGTTGAGTGTGTCCAAGTATTTGCTGACCATTTTTGACGTGTGCGATGGTGCGTTGTCGTGAAGGAAAATCACCTTGTCATGTCTTTGTTAATATTCCGGCGTTTTTTCACGCAGAGCACGGTGTAATTTTATCAATTGTTGGTGGTAACGGTAGGGCATCGACAGTTTCACCAGGTTTTAAGAGCTCATAGTAGACGATACCCTGCTGATCCCGCCAAACGCACAACATTGTCTTCCGTCCGAAGCGATTTGGTCTTGCGGTAGATGTTGACGGTTGACCGGGATCAACTCACGATTTTCTGCGCTTTGGATTATCGAAATAAATCCACTTTCATCACCAGTCACAATCCGATGCAGAAACGACTTTCTTCTGTATCTGGCGAGCAACATTTCGCATGTGTTTTGGCGTCGCTCCATCTGCCTATCGTTCAATTCATGCGGCACCCATTTTCCGATCTTTTGAACCTTTCCCACGGCTTGGAAATGGCTGCTTGAGTAACATCCAATTGCTCGGCAAGCGTTTTTTGCGATTGGGTATCGTCCTCGTCCAAAAGAGCCTGCAATTGATCGTCCTCAACCTTCCTGTGCCGATTTTCGCGCTTCTTGTCGCTCTGATCAAAATCGCCGTCTTTGAATCGACGAAACCAAGCCCTGCACGTTGATTCCGCTAAAACATTGTTACCATAGGCCTCCACAAGCGTTTGATGCGATTCAGTAGCCGTTTTCTTCAAATGGAAGCAAAAAAGCAGAGCTTCCCGCATATGCTCTTTTTCTGGCAAAAAACTAGACATGATCAGCACAGGACAAACGTATGTTGTTGAACGAAATTTGTGACGACGTGCACTTATTCATATTAACAACTAACCAACCCTTAAATAACAAAAATGGCGTCCCTAGGTTGCTTAACACGCTCACTAATGCCATCTATGTGTAACGATCGTTTTAAGGTTATACACCTGGTATATCTACCAATACTATCAAATGATCTTATTTCCAGACGGCATTCTTCTGCAAATTACAGCTTAACTCCGAATCTTTCGCACATCTATTCTCAGTAAAAAAAATTGTCCTGGAGCTAATGTGTAAAGCTTACTATTCGGTCTCAGACTAAGAAAGATTCTCTTGTCGACTCTCGAGTCATTACAATCGATTATTATGTCATACATGATCATACCAAAACTCTCCCTTTTTTAGGGTAAGTGCTTTTTATTAACTTTAAATAAAAAACGAAAGTTTAAGTCTTTCTCGCATGACCTCTTTTATTAGGTCCCGATCAGGCGAAAATTCGAGAAAAATTCAAATTTAAAATTCGTTAAATTACGTAGCAGTGAAAACAATAAAAATAGATTCGTTATTCCGCAAGACAGATGAAAACGGTACCGAAATCGATCGATCTTCGCAAAAAAAAAGTGAGCCTCCCTTAAAAATTATAGACTTAGACGTGAATACAATTGAAGTGATTCTCCAAAACTTAAAATTAACATTTGTTAATGACATTAAACTTAAGGCTACCGGGAAAAAAAAGTAGGATCTAGTGTTAAAACACTTAATTGATAAAAAGGAGCACTTCTTCTCTCACCCGCATAAAGAAGACAGGCTCATAAGGCCCTCACTGTTCTCTACGAAATGGTTCCAACAATTCTGAAAAATCGCCTAAGCGACATACAACAACATCAAAGACAAACGCTACCTAGAGCATTTTGCTAATAAAACGTTCAAACTAGACGATCTCCGCCAACAGAAAGCAATAATGAATACAATTGTCCAATGGAATTACTACAATCGAACTAAGAGTGGCCCAACACAGTGTCGCAATTCTCATCTGTATATAGACATGGATCATCTCACTGCAATTTGAGACCAAAATGATTGATCTGCGGAACGAATACAACCACCATTCCTGCTAAACTGAAGAAGACGTCGAAATCAGGGACCGCCTGATCTCACTACCATAATCACGAATAGAGCGCCGACGCTACAAGCGCTATTAGCACCGTACTCTAGAGTTGTAGCTCAAAACACCAAACGAGCCGAACAGGCATCAACACTACTAGCCCAAATTCCAATGAGAAATCTTTATTCTCAACTGTGGAGATTGCTGCCATCACCTTCGACATATTATCAAATGTGAAATATGAAGTAAAGAGGAGCAAAGGTATTTAGATCAACAACAAATCTAAAATGCATACTGTCGAATGCGCAAAGCATCCGAAATAAATCATTTGAAACTTTACATTTTCTTAAACATAATAAGATAGACATATTACTTGTTAGTGACACATGGCTTAAGGGGTATTACCACTATAACTGCCTAAAAACGCGTTTTTTCGACATTTTTTTTAAAGGAAGGAAAGAAATTATACAAATAATATTTGGGGAAGTTAAGTACACAATTAAAAATTTTACAACGCGGCGGTAAGCTATTCTCCCGAGGCATGTTGAATTTTAGGCGCTCTCCGGAACGTAGCGTAGCTTACGTAAATTTTAACCTATACCAAAAAAAAATCACTTAATCTGCATGAGTATAGGTAGAGAAATACGTAGGAGAATTTGAATAATTTCATTCAATTTTCGACCAAAAGCAGGACAATTATTTGTTAATAAAATTAAATTAGATTACCGAAAATCCACTCCGTATTTCTCTTCGAAAAGTAATTTTGCAGATATGGTGAAATTCGAATGAAAATTATTCGAGTTATGCTGCGTGCCGATTTCGAAAATCGTGTTTCGAGAAAAACGAGTAGAAAGTTTTGAAATGTGAAAAATGAAGAATTATACTTTTTATACTAACGTGTACTAACGTACTTCTGTGTGAAAATGCTTCCAATGGAACACAAAAACTATCTAACGACATCTATTAGTGTATCAGAGAAGTTAGAAACCAACAGGTAAGTCATTAGACAGCACTTTCTTAGCAGTAATCCATCCGACGCAGGTAGTCCGGGGCGCAGGTAATCCGGTGCTCGAAATTTTAAGGAAAAATTTTTTTTCTTGTATGTATTAAACTTTTTCCCCCATGTTCTCCAAGATTCAATGGATTTTTTAAACCCAAAAAAAATCGATTTTTTGATAATTTTATAGTGGTGTTACCCCTTAAACCAGACGAAAAATTGCCTAGTCCTCTACACAATTTATAGGAACGATCGAAAGAATCAGACTGGAGGCGGGGTAGCTATTCAAATAAATAAAATTATAAGGTATGTCGTACTACTGAAGGAAAATACCAAGATAATAGAAAATATTTCAATACTATTAACTGATATAAACAGTAACTTAACCGTAGTACATTTCGCTGGAACTAAAGTGAATAATTGCATGCTGAAGCTAGTTCAAGAAGACATTCCCGACTTCTAAACATGATAAAATCTAATGACATAATTGCAAGCGATCTCAAAGCAAAGCATTTTTATTGGGCCAATAGTAGGTCCAGCAAAACCGGAAAAAAAACTATATGAAGAAAAAGTTAAAAGCAACAGTGTAGTCCACCCACCCATGGAACCAACCTTTTTATTCCCATCAGGGACTCGGTTCAATCTCCACATCTACCAGTAGAATTCTTAGTCAAACTTATTCAACTAAACAGAATACTTCCGTTCAATGATACCATTCGCATTATATTCAAAAACAAACTGGCCGAGGTACCAGATAATGCACTTGATACATCTACTATTAACCTGTTTCTTATATCATCAAGTAAAATTGAAGCTATGATAGAAACTCTCTCTACCAATATCATCCCATAGCAAATTTCTGCACTCCCAAGGTCACTGAGAAAGAAAGCGTTGTAAAGCTTAGCGAATATGCCGAATCACTAACATCCGAGCGAAACTCGAAAAGAAAGATATGGCAAAGAACAAAAAAAAAACCCTGGAACGAAATCTCAAGTAAACCGAATACAAAAGAGAATAAATTTAGAATTATCTCATATCCGCATTCGCAACTGGAATGAATTGCTTAAAAGCTTAGACAAAAGAAAAACTTTAGATGAAAGGACGCAACATAAAATCGCAATTTTACCTTCGGTTAACGACATGATTTATGAAATTTCATCAAATTTTGCCTTAAAATGCAGAAATCCGGAGAACCCGCTGAATCTATCTGGTCTTAACAACATTTGCGTAACATTTTTAGTGTTAGTATTGTGACAATTTAAGAGTAGAAATGTCTTACTAGACGTTAAAAAGCTAGGTGAATGTTAAGTCTGGCTGGCATTGTAAGAATGGTGAAAATAATATCTATTGAAGCAACAAGCATACCTTTCTCCAAAAGTTCATGCATTTCTGCGATTTTCGGATGTAGGGTTCTACCATCCTCAGTCTTAACGACTTGCTGTTCATCCTGGAATGCAACCTCTGTTTTAAACATTTCCAAATCCTGTGCTTCGGTAACAAACCCTGCGTCTGCTAAGTCTAGTTGCATAGAAAGAATCTGCTGAGCATGATCTGGAAATTTAGAATGTGAGAATAATAACACTGACATAGTTATTGCATCGTGTATTACCTTTAATTTGCAACCGGAAGCAAACCAAGCATGATATCTTCATAATATCGTGAATGAGCTTCATAAAGAACGGATTGTAGACCAACGCGTTGAGTTCGATGTGGCCAAAGTGACCGGGACAGTACGACATCGAGAAACAAGTGCTACATGGATCGATGCCTTTTCCGTATGTCCCCATTATGGGATCGTACAATCCGCCAGGAAAGGCCCGTCCCAAACTGTCGAACGTCATCCCGGTTATCACTTTCACAACACTCAACTTCTTCACTTCGTCGGAACTGAAGACAGAAAACTTCAAATCCGTCGGATATAAGTCGATTTCCATCCACGGCAAACTCATTGCGAAGGCGTCTAATTAAAAATTTTCTATTGTCTTTGAGAATTACAGCGGAAAATCAAACCTTTTCCTAACCACGAACTTAATGCGGCATTCCAAGACCACATGTGTACAATTTTGAATGACAGTTGGAGCTAAAACCGGCACTTTCAAGAGCTGCACAGCTGATTGACATCGGTAAAAAAAGAAAACAGCTCGATATGTCACTTCTCACTTGCGAGTTCTATTTCCTGCTAAGAGAGCCATCTATTGGTAAATATACCGTGTGCTCTGGTGGCTTATTTCGGAACCTTCCAAGATTGACTGAAACTGGCAGTTGAACGTTATTTTCGTACAAAATTGAGATTGCAAGCAAATTATCGCTTAAATTGAATTAAAATTATTGTCATGATTAAATAAGAAGAGACACCGATGACAAGTTCCAAAATAAAAGAAAAATGTTACGAAAAAATGAGAGCTCCGTTCGAAAAAAGTTCCGCGCATTGCGTGATTTTTAACGACAAGGCCCATTTCTTGATGACTGGATATGTGAACAACCAAAATTGTCGAATTTGGAATGATACCAATCCACACGAGATACACCAGTAGCAAATGCATCCCGAGAAAGTCACGGTTTGGCGCGGATTTTGGTCTGGCGAAATCATCGGTCCGTTCTTCTTCCAAAACGAGACTGGCATTGTCATAACCGTCAAACGATCGATGATAAGCAACTTCTTGTGGCCTAAACTAGATGATATGGCTACCGGCGACATGTGGTTCCAACAGGATGGCACTACGTGCCACACAGCGCATGTCACGATGGAAATTCTGCATGAGCGATTTGAGAACATCGTTATCTAGCGCGGCGGCGACGTGAACTGGCCACCGTAATCATGCGATTTAACTCCTTTAGACTTATTCCTTTGAGGCTACCTTAAATCGCAGGCCGATGCGTATAATCCGCAAACAATTGATGACCTTTAAGTCAACATAACGAACGCCATCCAGCAAATCCAGCCAGATTTATGCGACAAAGTCGTCGAAAATTGGACCTCTCGAATACGTGCCACCAAGCAAAGCCGGGCGGATATTTGAACGACGTTATATTCCATACTTATTGCCATTAAATATTCTTTCAAATAAAAAAATAATTGGGTAGATAACTCACACACAACTGCACTTTTTGTTTCGAGCTCTTGGGCTATAAAGCCATGTTTCTATCGGCCCGAAATTTCAAGATGTAGAGAACTAGCGGTTAGTTAGTTAAGCAGGCCTGTTAGTGCTAAATTGTCAAAAACAGCATACTCCTTGCATATGTCGCTCGCAGTTTGTTAATTTTTAGTTGCGATTTGGCGATCCAGATTTTGTGCTCGCAAATCTACTTTGCAGGGTACATAACATGAAAACTATTTTCAGAATAATTCGGTCGTTTATTTGTTTCAGTCTTCGATTCCTTTCGTAAACAGAAAAATAAATAACAGGTACAAACAAATTATCAGTTTAAATTATATTCAGCTGTTTCGCTGTATTGAACATGGGGAACTTAGCAGATACATCGAGTATGCGAATTTCAAATCGCATGTTAGCAATGGTAGCCATTTTAATTAGTCCGCCATATTTGCTACCAGTAACTTACCTGCGAGTGGATGGAGTATGTACCCCTTAATTTCAAACCTTGAATTTAGAGCAAGTAATTTGAAAAATTTATTTGAAATACATGTGTGACAAACACAGTGGTGAATTGTGAACGTGGTGAAACATAATTTGAATGCAGGCGTACCCCAAAGTTCCATTCTAAGTCCGCTTCTCTTCTCCCTATGCACCAATGATATTACCTTTTGCATTGAGCACAGCGATATAATTTTGTATGCTGTTGATGTTCATTTCGACATAGCTTTTGATCCGGATCGTATTACTGAAGGTATTATGGTGAATTAAATTGAACGAACGAGGGTCAAATAGTAAACCACATGAATTCCCACTTTGCAAATGTAGGTAAAAACTTAGCTAATGAATTACCGGATCATAACATAAAACGACAAATGAAAAACCGAGTAACTAAGAGTATGTATTTATATCCAACTGACGAAGTGGAAGTCAGCAGTATTATCACAACGTTAAAGTCGAACATATTGCCAGGACTTGACGATATAACACCAAATGTCCTAAAAATACTAACCAATATTATATCTGGTCCACTTGCTGAAGTTATAAACTCACACCTATTATTTGGTACCTTTCCAGATATACTAAAAACGACAGTACTAATTCCAGTTTTTAAAAGTGGAAACACCAAAAACTCAGATAATTACAGACCAATTGCGGTCATAAATTCGTTAAGCAAAATTTTTGAGAAAGTACCGAATACGAGGATTGTTAAATTCGTGAAATCGATAGGAGGATTTGATAAGCACCAATACGGTTTCCAGCAAAAAAGCAATACAACAGGGGCAATCTTTGACGTAATGCAGTATATTAATAAGGAACTGGATGAAGCTAATTATGCTGTTACAGTTTTTATTGACTTGAGGAAAGCTTTTGACACAGTTGACCACGAAGTGTTACTCCAGGGCTTGGAGGTGTTAGGTATAAGAGGTACAATCAACTCATTAATTTCAAGATATCTCAAAGACAGAATGAATATATATAACTAAAAATAACAAGCTCCTAAGTATCAAACTGACAGTCAATACTGGAATTCCGCAAGGCTCTATCCTAGGATCAACACTCTACTTGTTACACGTTCATAATTTGCAATTTGCTGGACTAACGGGAAGGTACGTGCTATTCGCGGATGACACAGTATTACTATATAGCGGCAAGACCCTTGAATCGTTGGAAAATGCGATAAATATTGATCTAGATAACTACATGACCTGGATATATGGCAACAAACTAACAATAAACATTAAAAAGACAAATTATATGCAATTCAAACAAAAAAATAAACCGGACGTAAAACTAAATTTAAAAATTAATGGGCAAACTTTATCCAGAGTGACTGAAGCTAAATATCTGGGAATTACTATTGATGGAAAATTGAACTGGAGTGCCCACATTCGACAAGTAAGAAAAAAGATTGATCCCATAATAGGCATACTACAAAGGCTGAAAGGCTTGCGAATTAACGCTAAAAAAAAGATATTCAATGCATACATAATATCAGTACTAACATATGGTTTAATTGTGTGGTCTCAAGCATCATTGAGTAAGATTGACATTATCGCCAGGCTACTCAATAAGAGCATTAAAGCTGTTTTCGATTTACTTACTGCATAACATCAAGCAATTAATAGCCATTGAAAGAGCCAAATTTATCTATTACTCCCTACACTGCAATACAAAAACATCACTTACGATAAGGCTTAATAGTGAAATACATCACTATCCGACTAGAAATGCCGGGAACCTAAGAAATTTCCACTGCCCAAGAACAAACCGAATACGAGAAGACCCAATATATGGAGCAGTTTTATTTTATAACGCACTTCCGGATTTAATCAAAACTGCGGAAACTATCACGAAGTTTACTAAGATGCTAAAAAGCTACTTAAAGAGTAATCCTGACGTGGATGAAATTCAGTAGAGTCTGCTGGACACTCAGCATAGCTGGGTGAACTCCAGCGACACAAGCTGGGTGAATGCTAACTGGACAGGTAGGACCAACCGAGGCTGAATATGGACATGACTAACTGAGGAGGAGTAATCTTATGCATTTAATTTCATTTCACCCTTGTTTCTTTCTTCACTTAACTTGTTGTTAGCTACTTTTTTTTATTTTTTTTTACCTCTTTTTATTAGACATTTTTACTGTATTATGTTATCTCAATTTGTTTCTTAATTTGCTTATATTTAGATTTTTCTTATATCTTCTTTTATTAATAATTTGGATTATTTCTTTTACTTTGGCATCCTTTTTGAATTATTTATGCCTAACAAAATTATTAGAATTACTACTATTATACTACACTAATTTATATTTACGATTCACTTTTGTAAGCATAATTAACTACTTTGAATTTTACCACTACTTGCATTACACCCGTCTTTGCTGTCTGGGAAGTACAGAAGAATAATACAACTACGAACTATTACTATTTGTCTGAAATATTGTAGATAGAAAGAACATATATGAGAAAGAACTATTGAAATAAATTGAGTTTAAAAAAAAAAAAATATTCTACGGTATATAAAACAGTCTAAGCAGTCAAGCCATTTAGACTGACAAGAATAGCAAACTTCAAAAATGTGAATAATGCGATTTTTAAAATTTATTTATTTTTATTTATGTGCTTTATTGGTTTTAAGTTATGACATCTACGAAGCACAAAATGACGCAGTCGATAATAACGGTTATGATGATTGGAATTTATTTGAAGAAGTTGTACCAGTTAAAAAGTCTGCACCTTGTTCCACTGCAACATCAACGACTGTGCCAGATGCTTCCGAAGAAAATATGAATTGCACTCAATTGCGCAACCTTCTGGATGCGATTTGGACACATCTTACAGGTCTAGCAGACAAAGTTGAAAATTTGGAACATGTTTTTGCGAAAGAAAGTAAAACCAGTATAAAATTTGATAATACAGACGACTATCCCGGTAGCAATAATAATACGGAAGAAGGCGATGTTGATTCAACTGAAGTCAATCCATTCGTTTCGCCTGAAAATGATAACAGTAATAATACTGCCTATTGTGGATCGAAAACTACAGTTGCGGTTCCTTCCTTAACCACTTCAAGAACCGCATCCACAACTCCAACGACAAAATTACCTTGTTTCAAAAGACCATGTTCGAATGCTATGATACTCACGACTGGGGAATTACATGTAAATACAACGAATATTAAGCAACTGGCCAACCAAATGGAAATAGCGAAATTGGAACAGTGGGAGAAACAGATTGACCAATGCAAGCGATTATTAAAACAAGACCCCAATTCGACGTTAGAAGATGTTTCGTTAACATGTAGAAAGACAAAACTGAAAGACATACCTGTAAGGATGAAAACTGGTCAACGTATAAATAGGAGACCTAGCAGCAAGTTGAAGTATCCAAAAGGTAGAAGACGAAGAACACCTCGTTGGAGCGGATGGTCACGTAAGTAGCGAAAAATTCGCATGAATTCTTTGCAAGTTGAGATCACTAGTATGATTCACATTTTATCATACGTTGCAGCTATACAAGTAAGGTAGATCGTATTTTGGTTAAATTTATTACCTTGTTTATACCCGGTTCGATTCCCCAACCTTCCAATCTCGTCAGTGTTGCCCATCTGCTCAATAAAGTAATAATTCGCTATTGTTCCGAACGGGAGAAGCAAAGATTTTCAATGTTCCACAACATATTTATATTTATAAGAATGAAATTGTTCATGGTGAGAAGCTACCATAGAAGAACATTTGTTTAAGTTTTTGTTGTTTTCCGGCGTCAGTGGAGTTTCTGGTGTGAAACCCCAAAACGAAATCCCCGACTGTTGATTAATCGCTGTCCCTGAGGGCATGACAGTTGGAAAACTTTCACTGGATAGGCCAGTTTTTTATAAGACTGTGTTGTACTGGGTCCGAAGGAGCTGTTTCGTCATCGGATGGCATAGACTCGTCAGAGGGTGTATCATGCCTAAATCCGAAACACCCTTACAGCTGGTGGTATTGCTGAAGATTATTCTTTGTAGCGATATCGAAACCTATTTTAATCTGCGAATTATATTGGAGCGAAATTCTTGCCATCGCATCCTTACTAAAGGTAGGTGGCACTGAAGATCACCCAATATTTCAACCAATTTGGTGAAATTTTTGGTTGTTCGCTAGCATATATAAAGTTCAACGCTAAGAGCGTCGGATCGAATCCCGCCAACAGCAATTTTATTTTTTTCTACCAATTTTTATAAGAATGGAATTTTCATGGTGAGAAGCTACCATAGAAGCAAATTTGTTTAAGTTTTTTATATTTATATTGTTCATGATAATTACATTCAACAATGTTTAAATTTATTTTGCAGAGTGCGAACCATCTTGTGGACATGGAAAACAGAGCCGTTACCGTAAATGCTTCGGAACAGGATGTTCATCGAATCTAGAACTAGATGAGCGGCCTTGTTTTAAACAAAATTGCAATTTTAATAACGATAAATTATTTTAATATTTGTATTTGTTAATAATATTCCAATGCTGTACATTTTAAGATATTATGAAGAAATAGAATTATAGTAATAATCATAATTGACTCCTGTTATCGACAACCCGAAATTTTAATAATTCGAATTAAATTGTGTGGCAATAGGGTTTGGTATAAAGTGTCATATCATAAAAATTGGTAATTTGAAATCTTCATAACTCGAATCTTATGGTAAATGGTGATTCGATTTATCGAAGTTTAACTGTATTAGTCCTTTTAACTAGCGATTCGATATAGAAAGTTTTTATAGTCTTGAAGTTTATTTTAGAGACTAGTTAACATTTGTAGAGCGTATTAGCGAGAAGTTAGTAGTGCAATGAACAAGGGTCCTTTTCTCGAGTACATTCGAGATTATGCGAGACATTTGGACAACGGGTGGAGGACGACCAACTGCCTCAAGTTTAGATGCAACATACAACCCAATAGCTAATATGCTCAACGCTTCAGCAGTTACCGGTGACGTTTTTGGAATCGATTGTTGAATTTGAAGCACCATCATTCCACGATTATCGAATCCTTTCGTGCTATTTAATGCAATACACCAAATTACAGAGTGTAGATATTGATGACACTGAAGGTGGGGATGTAATAGAATTTCAGAAAAAATAAGGTGGTGATATAATCTAATTTCAGAAAAAAATAAAAAAAGGCTAGAGCTTTTTCAGCAACAGTGTAAGGACTTGTTGACATTGTCGCAATCTGCTTGCGATATTAGACAAAATGACTACACTGAGAAGCTACGCCTATCAGAAAGGAAAATAGAGGCTCAATAGAACGCATAGCTTCAGTATAGGAAAGGTCAATCGTGACGGAAGAACAAATCGCAGCTGCCACGGAAATGCAATTTGTAGCTCAAATGCAAATTGACGTTGCTCCAAGTAGCTTTGTGTGCTTACTCGAAAGTAAAGTATTGCAAAAATTTAATGCGTTGTTTTGTTGTTGTGTTATAATAATATTAAAAAAATAAATTGTTGATAAACTATACTTTTGCTGTTCTTATGAGTTGTTTTTTAACAAGTAACATAGATAAATATAAAGTACCTACTCAGTATAAACATAGGTAAAAAATCCTATTATGCGTTGTTGAAGAATTCGAGCTTGAGCCCAGTCTGGATGTATTATACTCGGTGTGCTCTTCGCAATATAAATTTTGGTAACTTCTGAATGATTAACTCTTTAGCCATTTCTTTTCGTAAACGAAGCAGTCAAAGTTCCTATGAAAAAATTATATTCTTCCACTTGATCTTCAGCATCTACATACTACTGCAAACAAAAATCTTCCGAGAATGTTACGTTCCATTATGTTTTTATATTTTTTATATATTTAAAATATTTTAAATCCAATCTTGTCAGTTTTTATGTATTTAAAATATTTTTAATTCAAATTATCATATTTCATATTTTTCATATTTTTAAGATATTTCTAAATAAAACTTCTCGCTCTTTATGCTAACGGTTGAAGATCCGTGCACGTGTGACTATTCGAGCGTAGCAATTTTTCCAAGTCATTCGCAACTTATCAATTTTTAAATTCATTTTTTCAAAAACACAACGACGGCTGGGGTCATGTTGTGGATTTTTCGACTTAACACATTTCAACTACATTGTCAATTATTGCGAGCAATGAACAAATCATATACCGAAATTGGCACAAGTTCCCTAACTACAGGGTAGTCCACATAAAACTGTCGGGTGAAAAAAAAAATTGTTTTTCTCAGTTTAGTACCTATAATTTATGGAAATTTTTTACAAGTAGTTTTTAATTATGGAAAAAGACATCTATCAAATCGTTGACAAATATTGGCTCTTTCAAGAGCGTTTGCCATTAAATGAATAGTAAAATATTTGCAGGGAGGGGTGCAATTCACGCTGATGTGATACCCTGGGATTTTGAGTACCCCAAAATCTGCAATTTTGCTTGTTCACATAGCCATTTAAGTGAAAATGAGATTCGTCGCTCATAAGATTATCTAATGTCCCGAATACATGTTGGGCCAACCAATGCGAATGCAGCCAAGCGCCAACATGTGAACAGTCCACTTGTGTGCGTTGGCTGTCACTTGTCGATGCTGGTGCGACTTCGCCGCTGTGTCGGTTTTTTTCAAAGGGTTTGACACTAAACAGCTGACAGTTGACACCTGAAGCTAATGAACCACGGCCAACGTGTGGACGGCGGCACTCGCGCACCCTGGCGTTGGCCTACATTTGTCTGACTTCGCGCTGGCCTACGTTGTCCCAACAGGGATTTGGGGTATTAAAAGTTATTATTTTCTCTAGCTATCTGTGAAAAACGAATGGCATATTGCAGACGTGCATGAGAATCTTGGGGTAGCAGTTCCTGCACCATATGAATCTTATATGGAATCCTTTTAAGATTCAGTTTCAAAATTCGTTGTTGGTATGTTCTGGAGATGCCTAAATGAGAAGAACGACGACGAGTAGATACAGATGTATCTTCGTTTACACTGTGCCGTACAGCCTCCCCAACTGCTCCCTGCGAACAGATCTCCTACTAATCCCTGTTCCTCAAAACGGGAGACTAAGCTCCTAATCATATTGTCACTGGGAGCTGTTCGGACATAAAAATGCTGATATTTTTACACGTTCTGCTCAGCACACAGTGGCGGATCCAGACTTTGCTGTTGGGGGGGCGGAAATTGTTTTGATTTGGCTATTTTGTTTGATCAAGTTCTATGTGAATTTAGCTACATAGATTGCACTTAGCAACAACGGGATCATATTGTTTTCATCTTATTATGGGTCATTCCATCATGAATCGCCAAAGTTGTGACCTTACCATTTCCGATTCTTTTGAAAATGTTTGTATGTACTAGAACTAGCGAAAAAATTAATTGAAATTCAAGTTTTTGTTTCTATCTGATTTTTTAACTAACAAAAACAATAACAATCTTTAAAATAAGCCCTACTTTATTATTCAAGGATTAAAAATTACCAGAGATATGAATTTTCAAAGAGGACTCGGACATCTTTTTTGGGAAATCTTTAACATACTATAACTAACAAAAAAAATGAGATAGAAACAAAAACTTGAAATCATATTTTGTTTTCACTAATTCTTCGAGTACACAAATTTTCAAAAGAATCGGCGATGATAAGGTCACACTTTTGGCGATTCTTGATTAAATGACAATTTTTCTATAAAATAAATGAGAACCTCTATAATGTTCTTCGATTTTTTTGACCCCGATCCTATTGAGATCCCAAGTTAATTTTTTGGTATGTTTTGAAAAACAGTATAGCCTAAAAAATATAAAAAAAAAAAAAAACCGTTTTGAGATATTCAGGGATAAAGGACAAAATCATTACCTTTGAAAAAAATTTCAGGGATAATTTTTATTGCGACAACCTTCCCCTTTAAAATAAGCCATATTTTATTATTCTAGGAAAAAATTACCAGAGATATTCATTTTCAAAGAGGACTCGGACACCATTTCTGCGAAAACTTTAACATACTATAACTAACAAAAAAATTAGATAGAAACAGAAAATTAAATTTCAATTATTTTTTTCACTAGTTCTTAAAGTACAAAATTTTTCAAAAGAATCGGAGATGGTAAGGTCACAAATTTCGTCATTCTTGGCGGTTCTTGATGGAATGACCCTATTACCTACGCAATATGTTGTCTTGTAGTCTTTTTATCATGGTTCGTTTACAGTCACCCTTGAGGCTCGCCTTTACCCCCATCAGGCCATTGCAAACCGGTTTTCGTCGGCAGTGTTGAAAGCAATTTACACTCAACATGCCTTTGCGGCGCAACTTGCCTATAAGTGCGAAACGACAGAAATACGATGAGCTGCGAATTGTGTGATACCACAGTTTATTGTATGTGTGTACATATATGGAAGCGTGCGTCGGAGAAAAAGTTGAAGAATGTTAGACTCTTGCGATTCCACGAGCCATCTGATTGGTTGATTTTATGGTGGGGATAGAGGCGCGCCTCGAACGTTGAGTGTATGGTATATCCACCATCATGGTTCTGTTCTGTGCTTTGAATTGCACCGCAGAACTACAGTAAATGCTAATTACAGTCCACATTGCAGTGGAGTAAAAAAAATCGGAGAACGGTTGAAGTAGGTATGTATGTTTAGAAAATTCGTAATTGGTCTTGGGGGGCGGCCGCCCCCTCCCCCCCTGTATCCGCCAATGTCAGCACATCATATAAAACAATCATATATCGCCCAAAAGTTGTTGATAACAAAAAAAAAACAAAAAAACAATATAGAAACAAAAAAGTTATAGTTATTTTTAACTCGTCAGTCTTATTTAGGCTACCCTGTATATGTATTAGCAGTGTATCAATGGTAGAAACTAGATAGAAGTTCATTGCAACAATATGTAAGCACATTGAACAATTCTTTGGAATTTTTGTCCAGAATGTACCACGCAATTTGCGCAGGACCATTTTTCCCTCTCAAAAATCATTTAAAAATACGTCCTTCCAATTTCAACAGTGCAGTCTTTCTTTAGCCGTCGGGCGCCACTCCTATGGCGGACGAATTCTAAAAACCTAAGTAATTGTGTAATATAATTTTTTTTCTAGTCCAGACACAGGTCCGACATTAAAAGAAAGAATAGAACTAAAGAAAAAAACACTTTAAACGTTTGTGAGTAGTGAAATGAAGTCCAGAAATATGGTTTCCGTGCAATATATTTTAATATTATTTTATTATAACGGATCTTATAATTGGAGTAATAAAGTTTAAACAGGTAATTAATTGTCTGCAAATTTCATTTAAACGTGTATAGACTATTACTATAGTGAGCGGAAATTTAAAGTGTACACATTTCTTTGTTGGCAAGAGTCTTCCAAGGTAACCAGACGAATATCGTTGTGCGAAATATCCTTGATCCCATCCAAATTCAAAGAAAAGCTCTAGGAATATCAACTGCGTGTATTAATTGCTGTAAGAAAGGCACTTTGATTTTATACGTCTTAAGGGTACGAACCCCTAGAAATGTTATTGATTTTTGTTTTTTTCTACCCGATCATTACATTTCCCAGCAATGGTAAAAAAGAATTTTCATTTTTGTTTCGAGTCATTGATGAAGCCATATTGACGGGTATGGTGGGTTGGTGCACGTTTTCGTAGATGTCGTACCGATGTGTACAGACATGTGTAGAACGCACATGACAAGGACTATAATTTGTGACGTCACGTCGCCACAACTTGTGGCTGACGTAGTTCGAATATTGTACCGTAGGGAATCTTCTGGTGATTCATACTAGAATTGATTTGACAATTGGATATCGAACAAAGGAGTAGCTTCAACAGCCAGATACCTAAATAGACGTAACCTTATAATAGAAAATGGATTTACAACAGAAATTTTATTTAATAAGCATTGTAGGCTATAATATTATGTGGCAATTTCTATAACCTTGTAATGCATACATAAAAAATGTTGTGTTAAAATAATAGAATGAAAATGTGCGCATTAGACAAATGTTTATTGAAATGAACTTCAATAGATTATTCCGCATTAATATTATGAGTGAGAGAATGGATAGCTTCCAAGAATTACCCAACCTTATGTTATTTTAATTACAGTACAAAACAGCAATAGATAGGATAGAAATCTATTTTGGGACTCCTTATGTCCGAACTAAATTCCCTTTTCTAATGAATTTCATGATGATCTTCATGTTGAATCTTATGATGAACTTCATGGTGGACTCCATGAGAAACTTAAAGGCGAACTTTATGACTGCATGATGAATTTCATTGATGAACTGCATGATGAATTTCATTGGTGAACTTCATGATGAATTTCATCCTGACGGATATCGTCATGGGGGAGGGGTTTTCATTGAAAAATGATTGATTGTATAGTTATTTATTAGGTACATACTCTACAAAAACAGAGTGATACATAGGATCTTAAAAAAGGAAACTAAAATCAAAAAAACATGGGTTATACTATTTTAATACATGACTATAAATAATTAATAAAAAAGATCTGTTGTACTAGGCTTAAAATAAATAAATGTTATATTTAATTCTACAATATTTTAAAAGTTAGTAAGAAACTAGAAACATATTTTTTTTATTAACGGGAATCTTACAATGTAAAATAGAACAGTTTTATAATGAAACAGCATTATACCAATGTTTATGTGCTGACGTGTTCGTGTATACAACATAAATACCAAACAAACATCATATTAAAATTATACTTTGCGTTATGTAGGTATACAATATACATACGAGTATACATAATTCATGTCATTTAGCTTCCCTGGGTTCTTTTACAAGTTTGCAAGCTAACTGTTTCAAAACTGCATTATGTACATAATGCGGAAAAACCCGATAAATACAGCCTGTTTGACGAAAGCCACCGCAACAATGGAATTATTGCTTGAAGTTCCCCGGGCGAATAATCTCTAGAAACAGCGAAATCAATTGGCCACCGAGGTCGCGCGATTTGACTAAGTTGGACTTCTTTCTTTGGGGTTATCTCAAAAGCAAGACTTACGCCAATAAACCCACCACCATTCAACAACTAAAGGGCGAGATAACAAACCATATTGGTTTAATTGAGGAGGAATTATGCCGTGATGTCATCAAAAATTTGGACAAACGGATCAAGGTGTGTCGTAGGATCCGTGGCGAGCATTTGATATTCTTTTCCATACTTAATTGCCTTGGACCAAATAACATTTTTTAATAATTTTGCATTAACTCCATCATCCACTTGTTTTTAATTTTGATTTAACTTCCAAACGAGTTATTCTAACACCCTTTAGTATCAGCAAAAGTATCATTGAGTACCTGTTTCAGTAGTCAACTATGTCTACGACTTGTTATAACAGTTTATGACGTCGAGTATAGGAAATTCCAATCCCAACTAAATTTCGATTGGTGACTAGACTTTGCTTGACTAGTTTTACGAGAGCTGACGAACTCACGAGAGTAAACTTAGACATTGTTTTACTTTATTATTTTAATAACAAAGTTCAGGGTTAGGGTGTAGAGGGTGAGGGCGGGGAAGGGTGAAAAGGAAAAAGTTCAGATTTTTATATCTCAAGAACCTATAATGATATACATATAGCTGAAAATTCGTATTTAGATAGAACTATAGTTGTAACATGTTGGATAAATATAATTTTTTATAGGGGTAGTATGGTACGGGGGTGGGGGGTGTTTTTCCTAACTATAAAACGGCGTATGCTACAAAGTTGAAACTCGGTATGTATATGTAAATCAACAAGAAAAGTAATATTTATTAAAAAAAAATTCAAATATCTATTGGCGTTTGGAAGGGGGGCAAAAAAACTTATCAATGAAAATGGAATGCATATATTTTCACGATTTTCGTTATATCTATTAGGTCTTTTCAAATATTGAATTCATTTTTATTCTACAGATTCTTCGTATAAATACCTCGAAAGCGTTTTAGGGATTTTTTAAACAGGCGCCATATAATCCTGTGCTTTCTAAACCAAATCTGCTTCTGCCGCTGCTTTCTGCTTTTAATGTGTCACGCACGGCCTTTACTCGGAAAATTATCCGAAATTTTTAACAAAAATCGAAAACGTAGACGATATTTAGCAGTTCACATTTTTGCAGCTTGGACACGGTTACTACTATTTTCAAGTGTAAGCACCTCAAAAGAAACAGTACCTTGATTTTATCGTTTTTTCTCACTCTAATGATTTCAAATTGTGTTCAAAAAGTGTAACTACGTATTTTAAGGAGTTTATTGGGATCCATCATAAGGTAAACATGAATTTAGCTAATTAATACACCGAACTTCCCACTCGATTCGAATTTTGTCTAAACTTAATCACAAATAATGCAACTTTTTGTTCAAAATGGGTTGTTCGGAAAAAAATGGAATGGCTATGCGTTCTGAGATCTGGTTTTTCCTGTTCAGATCATACCATAAACGCAGCGAAGAACGCACCGAAAATTGTATGGACATGCACAGTTAATCATCTAGTTTAATATGGCGATTGCATAGATTTCTTTGTACCAAAGTTGGAACAAAAATGTTCCGTGCGGTAAGAAAATGTGTTCCAGATTGTGATAGAGGCCGCCCCTCCACTTCCACTCTTCTATTCGCACATGTTTAGACATTTACTCACTTCTAGTGAGAAATCCAGCGTAGTGTTCTATTTCAATATTCATTGACAACATAATTACTTAATTAATAATTACTTATTAGAAGTAGAAGTACACCAGCCATTCATCGTATATGACTCACAACATCAACAAAGCATTTTTTTATATCCTCCGCTTCCATTAAATTCTCAAATATTTAAAAACGAAAGTAAAACACACGCCAAGATAAAAATAACATCCCGAGCTTTGAGAGTTCATATAGTATTTAAATTTGTGTAAGTACATTGATCAAGCTAAATGTGGAGATATTATTGCCAGAAGAAAGTCTAGTTACCCAAACGTGGATTCGGGCTTGTAATTAATTTCAAATGGAGCTATTTATAACATAATAAACTAGGTTTCTGGTTCCTTGTCCTCGTTCTAGAGTCAACAATAGGAAGATAAGTACGTTGACAAAAATCAATATTACATGAGTTCTCTTTACCTACATAGTAAGCATCGTACTTAGTCACAACGAAATTCACTATTTTGGGAATTAGAGCTTCTATATGATTTTTGAAGAGAAAATATATGAAATGCAATTTACGTAATCAGTTTAGAATTCGGAAGAGATTTTTCCACACGCAATACGTGTAATATAAACTACGTATTGTTATGTTAGCCACACATTATTGCTCTGAGCTTATCGCATTGAATATGATTCTAAAAATCAGTAATCAACAGACTAAACTAGTATAAGTAGTATAAATGTGTATGAATTGTTTATCAAAATTTTCCACTTCGATGTTTGTTTCATCTTGATCTTGATCTTTTTACGTCGTATTATTACACTGCCGTCTACATTATTCTGCATGTAACACTAAACTAAAGTCTAAACTGAACAATCGACTATAATTATCTTTTAAATTTATGTAATACATATTATAAATTCGTTAGGGCAAATTTAATAAATATCTGGTGCCAGGAGGTGGGCTAAAGGGCAAGCGTTTTAGACGAAAAATTTTGGTTTTTATATCTAAATAAAATAATGTGGCAAACAAAAATTTGACGATCACACTATCTGACAGCATGTGCCATATTTGACAACAACTTACTATAGTAAGTTGAAACTTGGAACTTAAATAGACCTAATAGTGGAGTAAATTGCAAAAAATTGTCGACTTGGGTGGAGAAGTACGGAAATGAGTGAAAAACACTGCATCTAGGAAGCTCGAAAGCTAGGATCGATACATTCTATATATATATATAGCCACCAGGTTGCATTGTTTGTAGGAAAACATATTGAATATAAAAGGTGATCTGGATCGCGCGGGGTAGAGGGTGGAAGGTGGTTCTTGTGAAAAAGTGTATATTACGATATCTAACGAACCCAATTACCTGAGAAATATGAAATTTGGTTTGTATATATTTATAGATGGGCAAGGGGAGTTTCCTGAATGTAAAATTTGACAATGGAGCGGTGGAGCATGGAACTGGCGGGCATACATTTTTATTTAATGAAAGATATCAGATTTTGCAATTTCTACATGAGGTAGGACCAATAGACCTCTAGCAAAGAAAACAATTTTTTGGATATGAGGGAAGTAGAGGGTCAAATGAAAAAAAACCGATTATTATATCTCAAAAATCGGTAATGATCGAAAGCTGGAACTTGGAATTAGCGTAGATCTATTGTGATGGCACGTGCTATAAATAAAATTGGAAGTATTTTTCTTATCCCTGGAACGGCTTATGTCAGGAACTTGATACTTAGTGGGTACATGCAGATGTACTACTAAAGTAATTTAGGTAATAAGAACATACTGTAGTCACGTTCAGCAGCAAGCCACTAGATGAAATACTGATCTTAGATTTATATTGTAGTTGAGGATGAAGAATGCTAAGGAGTGCGCATGTTGTTTGTTCGTTATTAAGGACTCTTGTTTTGTTGCTACTCGAAAGTAAAACCCAAAGAAAGGAAAAGCCAATATCTTCAATTTCTTATCTGGAACTAGGTAAATCACTAAAATCAAAATTTTCCTTTTTCAAGAACTTTCAAATAGGAGGTTCAAGAAGGACGCAATAGATTTCTATTACATTCATCCAAAATTTCATATCGCTAGCCTGAAGCCTAAGGTTATCGGAAAATATTCTTGAATACGTGATTTAGGGACTTTTTGTATGGGAACCACCCAAAGGAATAGAAGGATTTCGTTGACAAGTAAACTCGAAGTAGGTTTTACTCAACACTAATTTGCATAAAATTCTAAATTCGTGGCTAAACGATTTCTTGAGTTATAGTGAGTTCCGTAAAATGAGTGACGACATTTTTCCAGGACTTTTGTATGGCAGCTACTCGAAGGACTCATAGGAACTTTTTCATATTCTTACCTTTAACTGCAACTTTAGGAAAACCACCGTATACAAAATTTCAATGCCGTAGTATAAGGTGTCCCAAAATTCTTGGCAGTTAGAAAAAATAAAATAAAATTTCTAGAACTGTGTCTTAAGGAGTTTTTGTATTGCAGCACTCGAAGGAGTTGGACGATTTTGCCCTTTAACGAACTTAGCCTTACAAATTCAAAATTTCAGCATTCTAGAGATGAAGGCGTTCTTGAATTATCGTGCGTACGGACGGACAGCAAGCCGATTACTGATTTGACCATTTGACCCATTTTTGACCCAAATGATTGCTTGGGTTTTGTTCATTATACGTATTATTTTTCATTATGTAAAGTTTTGGGGTTTAGTTTAGATCTAAGTTAATTTTTTCTGCTTCCAGACTTTTTTATTAAAGATTGTTGGTTGTGTACAGAAAATTAGCAATGACAACTTTGCTGTTCCTATTGTCAGATATCTCTACTATTGAAAACACCAACGTATACAAACTTTTCGAATAGGCTTACGCAAAGGCTGCCTCCATGGGAAACTCTGCCAACTCCTTAGGAAAAGGTGCCCTTTTCCATGCCCTTAGCCTGCAGAATTGATAATGTTGAAACTGTTTTTTGGATAATTCATGTGTTGTTTTTTATGTAATTTTGTGTAATTACTGTACAATACTATCTCATATTAGGAGCCTTTTTAGCAGACTGACGAAATTATAATTTTTGTTTATAAATCACGATTTAAAGAAAACGGAAGGAAACTGAAATCTGAAAACCTAAGGTACTTAAGAATACATTATGTGGAATAAGCATGTATTAAAAATATATTATAAAGTCTTCACAATTAGAGTTACACCTCTTTCACAAAAAGTATTTCATAATAAGCTCTCTTCATATAATTATTGAACACCTTCAGGCCACACCCTACATTAAGAATTCGGAGAAAAATGGCTTCTATTGCGCCTCTTGAGAGTCCTGGTCCATCTCGACTATGCAGATGACGTGAAAAACCCTATCTATTGAATAAAATAAATAATTTAAACTGCCTAAAACCCCGGGGTCGTTATATCAAATTGTTGTTGTTTAGCGTGTTTCAAGAGCGGGACAATAATATAAATGTGAGTGAAAAAAAACGGGGTCATTATATCAATTGTTGTTGTTTTGAGTGTGAGTGAATGTGACGACGTCCGCCTTCAACTCAATCGCATCTTGTCATCTCCAGTATACTCGTATATGGTATATCTCTATGATGTGGCTTCATTCCTACAGAACTTGATTAAACAAAATAGCCAAATCAAATCAATTTCCGCCCCCCCCCTCCCCCCCAACAGCAAGGTCTGGATCCGCTACTGGTTTACAACTAAATTAAGTTTTCGTTCTCACAATGTAAATAAAGCTACTCCTTTGGATTGATTCTATAAGAATGTTTTTTGAGCTTAAGCTATCCTTGCAATATGTAATTGAATTTACGAAGAAAAATTAATAGCCTTTTTTTAAAATAACCGAATATTTTTCGGTCCGTCGAATCGAAGTTTATTGTGAACCTGAATCACAACATGGTTGATCAATGTTTGATTTGAAAACTAACCTTCTCCTCATTGTATAATGTGTAATATTTTTAAAATTGGGAGAATGCAAGTGGGGGTAAGTGCCCCTCCTTGCTCACCTGTAAGGACATCCTTGCTGGCCTCTTAAGACTTTCCTTGTCATAACAAGCACTGCCGGGACCTAGGAAAATAATTATCCATAGCATAAAAAATGCGAAGTTATAGATTCGACAACTGGAAAATTTCCAAATCCTATTATAACAAATAAAAACACAAAGTTTGGTGATAGCGTAAATTGTTATCCAATCGCGATGAAATACCGTCCTATTGTTCATTGCTGAGTATACATTTCTTGTTTAAAGTACGTAGGTACTAATCATTTCGAAATTTATTTACATTTTTACGGTCCACCTGTAAACTGTAATCTAAATAATATATTGCCCGACTTCCATTAATTTTGATAATGTTTCGCGATAAGAGTCAGGGGAATAAATAATAAATTAAAACCGATGAAATAAATAATCAAGTCAGCGAGAATAAATAATTATTTCAAACTACAACGCAAAACAGAATTATTCAAAATAAATAAAAATCATTAAAAATTAATCATCCCGCAATATAAAACTTATCAATAGTTCGGGCTGAGTTGATTCACACGTGTGATAGATTAGGTCAGACCTTATTGATTTTAATTAATAGAAATAATTGAACGACGATGAACATTAATTTTTCGAAATCGATCGACCGCCATTGCGAAAATTGATTATGCACTAAAATAAGAAAACAAAACTGATAAACTTATATATCGTATCGTACATATGAATGTACAAATATTCAAGTTCAGGCTTAATTGAAGTTTAGCCGTGAAATTGTTTAAAAATTCAATGTAGTTATAGATTTAGTCTGTACGAAGAATCATTCAAATAAAAACTGACTAAAGGAGCATGAAAATATGACATATATGTACGCATAGACACGTCTTCTTCTATGACACAACTGCCAAATTGCGTGTACTCTTTGATGAAACTTCTCCGATCGAATTTGGGACACTGTTTCTTTTTCGTCCGATTTGAGTTTTTTCTCGAAGTTCTAAAATTTTTTTTTCCGGAGATTGTTGAGCGATAATTTCTTATTTTCTGGAGAAAAGTCAAGGACGTGGTTGAAGTCGAAATGTGACGGAAGTTCGTACACCGCTGGCACCCTTAAGATTTTCATTACATTTTTTGTAGTAGGTAATATTGTAGGCAGCATCTAAAGTCGAAATGTTACATAGACTGTAATATAATATAATTATAGTTTTTGTGTTTTGTTTGTGTTTGTCATGCCCTATCGACCTCAAATCCTCAATGTTGTCGAAGAAAAGACTACCAAACCATCTCATTCGCCTTCTGGCGACCCCTGGGTATTCACACAAGATGTGAGTGATGTCCTCAACAGCGTACAGATCGTGACAGTACCTGCACACATCCGTCTCAGCTACCTCTAATCGCATGACATGTTTCCTGCATACAATGACCTGTCAGTGTTCCAACGAGCAGCCGTAATTTTCCTCTATCCCAAGTTAATATATTCCTAGTTTTTTTGACTATCCAGCTCGGGCCACTAAGCACTAGAAATCCTGCAGCTTGTCAGCCCTGGCCACCTAAAGTTGGCCACCTCTTTAGAACGCTCAAAAATTAGCGCTTTGATGACGCATATATGTGGGCTCCTCAACCCTGCCATTTGATGCCGATCCCACTTTCGAAGTATGGTTAAGATATTGATAATTCATTATAGCGCACCTCCTTCCCCAAGGAACTGCTCCCACGAACAAATTATATCGTTATTATACATATTACAATATGTCTTTTGACTCAATATACACAGATCAATTTTCAATGTTTTATCTTTATTCGATCGTGAGATATCGTAATCCAGAGTTATCCAGATAATTTGTATCGCCTCCACTTCCATACGACACCAACAAATTTATTTTCATAATACTGTCCTGGTATATATATAATACATATAAGTTTCAAATTTCTTGTGTAAACTGTTCCAGACAGAGATGTAAAATTTTCGCTAGACTTTCGTCTACCTACAACGAAAACTTAATAATGATACCTGCATAGTAGGTTCGAGTGGTTACACCTAAAAATGGTCTAACCCACATCAGACGTTTTGATTTAAAGTCTCACGCCTCATCCTCTATCACCTGATTTTTACATACAACAACCCCCAAAGTTTCATTAGCAGTATAAATTCATGTCTACAAAATGTGTTTCTTCCCTCCAACGATTCGATTTCTAAAAGGTATACCTTTTATATATAACCACTTTATAAACAAGGTATTGACGATATTTGAAATAAAATTCATGCCTACCAATTTTCCAAATTATGTGCCCTATTTTCTGTTAAAAGAAAAAGTTCATTCTAAATATG
Source organism: Beris morrisii (assembly GCA_951812415.1). Taxonomy (NCBI): domain Eukaryota; kingdom Metazoa; phylum Arthropoda; class Insecta; order Diptera; family Stratiomyidae; genus Beris; species Beris morrisii. The sequence continues at coordinate 50,118,951 of OX638313.1, read as the reverse complement.
TAAAAAAAATGGCTGACTACATAAACCAATTTTCTGAAACAGCGAATTGTGTCTAGCCCGAGGCCACAGCAAGATAGAGGGTAACGAGCGGGCAGACGAATTAGCTAGGCAAGGTTCTGCTCTTCAGGGCCCTCTCGTAGAATCCGTTCAGGTCCCACTAGGGACTGTTAAGCGCCAAATATCCACCCTCTTTCTCACAAACGCGAACTAAAGATGGAGAGGACTGACCAACTGCGTCATATCTAGGAAGATATGGCCATCCTACTCCCGGAGCAGAACAGACGAACTCCTGAGCAGGAGCCGCGTGGACGTCTCCAGAGTCACGTCAGTCAGCACGGGTCACTGGCCGATCGGCGACCACGCGGCCAGACTGGGTATTCCGTTTAACGTCAATTGCCGCAGATGTGGGGATGCAAATAAGAGAGAAACTGTCATTCACCTTCTTTGCGAGTGTCCCGCCCTAGCTAGAGCCAGACTTCGCGCACTAGGCAAACCCTTCTTCAATAACCTCGATGAGATCTCGAAAAACAAGATAGGAGAACTGATTACCTTCTTCAATAGCTCCGGATGGATATGATAATCCATTCAAGCCCCAGGTCTCTGTAAAACTATACATATACTTAATCAGCCCTCAACGACCAGGTTAAACGAGTTGTGGTATCAAAACGGCGCTTTCTGTGCTAATTGGGTCCTGTTTTTCGGCAGACGGGCCACCACGTAAACCAACCAACCAACCGTGTCTAGCCCGTGATAAGAAAACGGAAATTTCAGTCTTGTGTTTCTCTTAACGAATATATTTTAATTTTCATGTTCGGAGAGGAGCTTGAATAGAAAGTCAAAACAAAATTTGTAAAGGCGAAATTTAGTACGAGTTTCCTGGCCAGATTAAGAGAGGGTGGGAACGCCGCCTGTCTATTGTACTCTTACTTAATTGAAGCATATAGTGCAGGATCGGTACAATTTTGGTTTCGTCGTAAAGAATTTTGTTCATGTACAATTTTTCTGCATTTGGATAGGCATTTTCGCAATATTTTCCTTCCAAAGTTATTAATTTCCTCAGCGGCCTTAGGGCCGTACCCACCCAAGCGGTGAATCAATATGTTTTGATCGGGCGGATAAGAGTGTTGTAGATAAGTAGCTTAACGTTCGGGAAGACCGCCTTAGACGAAAGGTGGTCCCCCACTATAGTTGTACTGCCGTGGATTTTTTAAAGATCACCCTACTCCTACTATAGTGTGAGGATTGAGTTTGAATCTATAGTGGAAATTGACACCTACATAGAAACTTAATGTTCTATTTTAGAGGTAATTGGGTTTCGTTGACTGAGATGGACACCTCTCTGCTTTCTGGAAGTGTCCGTCTATGTCCCTTGTCACTGGCATTTTTATAGCAGACTAGCCGCGTACCGCGGCTACGCTTGCTTCGCTTACGTTGTTCCATCGCTCCTGCTATTCCCGTTGCTCCCGTTTCTCGCATTGATCCATTGCTCCTGTTTCTCCCGTTGATCCATTGCTCCTGTTTCTCCCGTTGCTCCCATTTCTCCCGTTGATCCGTTGCTCCTGTTTCTCACGATGCTCCTGTTACTCCTGTTGCTACCATTTCTCCCGTTACTCCCATTTCTCCCGTTGCTCCGTTGCTCCCGTTACTCCATCCTCTATCCATTATCCTCCATCCCCAATCCACCATCCTCCATCCCCAATCCACCATCCTCCATCCTACATCCTCTATCCACCATCCTCTATCCACCATCATCCATCCACCATCCTCCATCCTCTATCCACCATTCACCATCCTCCATCTACCACCCCCATCCTCTATCCTCCATCCTCTATCCACCACCCACCATTCCCCATCCACCATTCACCATCCCCATCCACCATCCACCATCCCCCATCTTCCATCATCCATGCTCTATCCATCATCCACCATCCCCCATCCTCATTCCTCTATCCACCATCCTCTATCCACCATCCTCCATCTACCATCCCCCATTCTCTATCCTCCATCCTCCTTCCACCATCCACCATTCTCCACCCACCATCCACCATCCTCCATCTTCCATCCTCCATCCACTATCTTCTATCCACCATCCATAGCCCTTTACCATTTAGTAATAGAAACGCATAACTAATACACCGAAAACGAACAAACTGCCGCTAAATCATATGAAAAAACCTCAAATGTTGAAATAACTCGCGTAACACCAATTGTTAAATGATTTTGTTAACGCAGAAACAATCTCGGACGTGCCCTCAACAAATCACCATCCTCCATCCTCTATCCACCATCCTCCATCCTCCATCCTCTATCCACCATCCTCCATCTTCCATCCACCATCCTCTATCCACCATCCTCCATCTTCTATCCTCCATCCTCTATCCACCATCCTTCACCCACCATCTCCCATCCTCCATCCACCATCCTCTATCCACCATCCTCCATCTACCATCCCCCAAACTCCATCATCCATCCTCCATTATCTATCCACCATCCTCCATCTTCCATCCTCCATATTCCATCTTCCACCCACTATCCTCTTATACCATTTAGTAATAGGAATAGGCATAACTAATACACCGAAAATAAACTGCCGCTAAATCATATGAAAAACACTCAAATGTTGAAATAACTCCATCATCCATCCTCCATCCTCTATCCACCATCCTCCATCTTCCATCCTCCATATTCCATCTTCCATCCACTATCCTCTTATACCATTTAGTAATTGGAATAGGCATAACTAATGCACCAAAAACGAACTGCCGCTAAGTCATATGAAAAACACTCAAATGTTAAAATAACTCGCGAACCACCAACTGTTAAATAATTTTGTTAACGCAGAAACCATCGAGGGCGTACCCTCAACAAACCACCAAAGTTTCATCGCAATTGGATGAGTGGTTTAGGAGCCTATACAGGACAAACAGACAAACAGACAGACAAACATTCATTTTTATATATAGAGATAATCTCGGATTTGGCAGGGTTGATTTTAAAAGGGCCCATTCCTTCAGATATGTGGCGTGCCGATTCTGTTGACTAATTCTTAAGCCAGTACTTGCGTCTCACAAGGAAGTGAGTTGGACGTATTACGCTTACACCGCCCTAATTTGTGCGCTCTTCGCTATAATGAAGGTAGAGTACTTCCTCTGTCATGAAAATACCCTAACTGACCCTAGACTAGACTCAAACAGTTATCGGTATTTTTGTTTGTGAAAAGATTTAATTTGTATCTGGTGTATAAAATTTGTAGTACCTACACTGAAAGTCGAATTTCGCAATATACATATCACAAACAAATTGTTTACATGCCTTTTGTATGATAGAGCTCTTAGTTACTGACGTACCTGCTTAATTTTTCATCACAAGTCGACGTTACTTCAAGCGTCATACATAGTTGCCCTGCAAATTTTTGTTTCATTTCTGGTTTTATTTTCAAATTCAAAATTTAAGAGGATGACTTCTTTTCTAAAGTATTTTATAATATAATTTAGTCCAATTGAATTATCCTACAATTTATCATGCAAAAAATGACAAAAAAAATAATTCAATTTTTTTTCCTCGTTGCAGGTCACAACAATAGGAACAGGTAAACAGCTGATAGATAAGCTGTATAAAAAACACCCATCTATTTCTCGTAAGTGTGAGAAGAGACGGGGGAATTTCATTGAAGATTAAATACGTGTGGTTTAAAAAAAAAACATACGTACCACAATTTCCTACACACACGTCGTTATCTATTCGAATACATCGACAGTTGGAGCGTAGAGAACGTGAACATTTTATAGTAAGTCGGGTGGAGGGGAACGTTCGGTGTGAGTGTGTGCGATCTTATGATCCACAAACTATAAATTCTGGCAGGACAACCAGTGGATCAAGTCAGTCGATTCTGAAGTTTCGGCCGGATCAGTTGAGTAGTGCGAAGTGAAACTAATTAAGTTCTAGTGCGCGCAACTACACTCAGTAGAGTTTATTTCATAAACAATTTTTTTGTTAATTAAAAACAAAGTATCTATACGATCGTTACAACCCGGGGCACAGACAACATCAATATTCAGAGAGGCGAGGAATTTAAACTTTGTGGCTTTCACCGTTGTATGGGTAAGTTGAATTAAATAATTATAGACTACTTGTTTTCGAAGCATATTGTCTGATCTAAATCTAACAAGCTTTGATTGTATCAAAAACGATCCCCAAGTTTTCTGATGATGTGCCTACTAGTTAAAGTTCCACTCGAAAATCTACTAGAATAAGCTATTTGCGGTATTTAGTCGCATTGTTTGAACTTTCCGTTTTATTGTTGCGCCAATATGTGAAATGTAATATCTCTAGACTATAATGGCCTAGCAACGCGATAAAAATAATTTATATCCAAGAAAAAAACATTAACGCTTTACTGGCTGGAATTTACGTTTCATAGTCTTGCTACAAAGGTCGTCGTGAGTCACAAACTCGAAAATAACTGGGACAGGTCAGCTGCCTTACCCACAACCCAGTGATGTTTACAAATCGATCATCGTATGAACGGACTGGAGGAAAAACATTGTACTTGGTACGTCATACTTCATATACTATGTACATTATGAAATTCATGGAAATGTCCATTCACGTAATTGGATGTACGGTATAAAATATGAGAAATTTACTAGCGGAAATCTTGTAGATTTCGTGATAAGACCTTGTACCTGCTCATGTTTGAAATGAAAGAAGGCAAGATAATTTATTGTATTGTCGGTCAAAGCCAGAATTACAAGGTTTATGAATATCTTGAATAATTTGTTATATGGATGTGTCCATCTACTCGCCCATAACTGCACGTTTGGACCTCCGCCCTGGAGTCACTTTGTATGCTAAATACCAGTAGGTAGATTTGCAAACAACCGGTCACGGCTATTGAGCCGTTCCAAGTAATTTCCTTTTTCTGAAGAATATTCCAAATCACCTATCGCACGTAAGTTTCAATCTGAACAACTTTCTAAGCAGCGAATCTGACGGGTTTTCGTATTTTCTTCTTTTTATACTCTAGATGAAATTTGAGAGTATTATAAGTTTAATCCATCCCAAAAGTTTGTAATGCATAGAACGGAGCCTAGGACGAAAAAAATTTAAATATTATTTTGTGTTTATTTGAGGCTAAAAACTCAAAATCCTCTTGACGTCCGTCTTTCCGTAAACACACCGTGACATAGGATCTTGAAATTTTGAATCTAGATGTTTGGTCGAATTTGTAAGGCTAAGTTCGTTAGCAGGCAAAATCGTCCTACTCCTTCGAGTAGCTGCCATACAAAAAGTCCTTAAGACATGTGTTCAAAAATATTGGCCGAGAACTTCATAACGCCATCAGCTATGACTTTGAAATCTTGTAAACGTTGGTTTTCCAATAGTTGAAGGTGAGAATATGAAAACGTTTTCATGAGTTCTTCGAGTAGCTGCCACACAAAAATCCTGTTAAAATGTACTCACTCAATTTACGAAATTCCTTTACTCCTTCGGGTACCTCTCATACAAAAAGTCCTTAAAACACGTGTTCAACAATATTTTCCGATAACTTTTGAAGGCTTCAAGCTAGGAATTTAAAATTTTGTACACATTAATTTTAAAATGGTTGCAGGTGAAACGCTAAATATACTAGAAATCGAGTAAGTCCTTCCTGCACCTCCCATGTGAAAGTCCTTGAAAAAGGTAAATTTTACTTTCGGTGATTTTCCTAGTTCCAGATATGAAATTGAACACTGAGGCCCGTTCCTACGATGTTCAGTTAAGTTCTAACTGGAACTTTAACTGTCAGATTTTCATACAAAACTTCCAGTTAAAGTTCCAGTTAGAATTTAACTGAAGATCGTAATAATGGCCCTGATCGTATTGTCTTTAATTTTCGAGTAGTAACCAAACAATAAACGACAAACTACATGCGCACTCCTTATTCTATTTTATCCCCAATTACAATATAAGTCGGAGTTCTGTATTTCATCTAGAGTACCATACGATTGGCTTGCAACCGATCGAGACTGCGGTATGTTTTCACAATTAGAAATTTCAAATGTTCTCTCAATCACGCCTCACTATCAGTAGCGTGCCACAACAGTATACGAGTGAGGATATGGTGGTCGGTGGTGTCAAATTTCCATAATTTTTGAAAACTTAATAGTCCTAGTCCCTATTCTCGAGTTCATTCGACCAAGTTTCGTGCATGAATTTGATCAACTTTTGAATGACTTGGTAAAATTGCTCTGCTAGTATCTTGAATAGTCACACGGCAGTCGCATGCGAATCTTATCTCTTCGAATAAATAAATCGGAATAGGTACGTTTAATCATGCATTGACTTTATAGTTTGCTGTAAGATTTATTTTATAGATTTTATGCCAATCGTCAATTCCCTAGAGTTATTGGCTGTGTGGATTGTACTCACGTAGCAATTGTTGGTCTTTCTGCACTCGTACTCGTTCTATGATTGAGTGATGTAACGGTGTCTTCTAAACGAGGTTTAATTGTTGTTGAAGCACCGAGTACTACATTATTTACCTATGGCCGCAAAAATTATTAACACCTGCATAGACAGCAATATGACGGGTGTCCTTCTAGAACCACAGGGTATACATTTTGATTTTTGAATGTACATCTACAGGTTAACGAAATTTCTATTGAGGATGGAGTATGACGAAAAAATCCAGAATTAGTTCGAGCTCGAATGGTTCAGTAACGATTAATACGATTTACGAAGTGTAGCATTATTATGTACATTCCCATGTTTATAAAGTAACTACTATGTATATTACTCGTTCAAATTTTTTTTTTTTCCAAGCGTGTACGACCATTCGAATGGAAACGTTTCGCATATCGCATGACACTCAAGCACTCCATTTTTTTATGGAACTCTCGACTAAAATTCGAATGAACTCGAGAACAGGTCCTCTGCTTCGTCATCAATCGTTTTCAAAGAAAGAAGTCATCTTGGAATTTTCTTGGATTCATTTCTATACACTTTTTAAAGACCAAGCCTTTACACTACTCTTATATTCAACTGGGACTTGCATGTTACAAGCGGTTTTTAACTTATGAGAACCCTCAGCATTAGTACATGCAAGGCAAGGAACGAGTTTTTGTTTACACTGATCAAAGAATTTATCTGGCATCGTTTTCCAAAAAAAAACCCAGACTTATTTGCAGTTTTGTTGACACCAAATTCAGCAGGTGAATCTTATTTAGAGTATTTTTAAATGGCTTCTGAATTTCTATCCACATATTTTAAGGTTCTCAACACTATCTCGACGTTCGAAATTTATAATCCATCCTCTCCTCGCACTAAAACAACATCCTTCGCTATCATATTTTCGCTACAACTGTCTAGCCTTTGCTGCCACCAATAATTCGAATGAAACTGCTTCGTCTCTATTTCATTGTGAAATGAACCATGTCTACTGTTCATATTCCAGTGCTAGTTATGTATTTAGTAACAAGGCTGAAATTAATTTAATTACGTTTGTAGCTCGAATATTTTAAGCTGAAATACAGAATGTATCAACCTCTTAACTCTGTTTATATTTTTCTTGGTGTCGCTTATTGTTGACGTCCCAACTCCATAACTTTGCGCCAAAACCTTGCCACGATTCAATTGATCAATAATTTTAGTTTTGTCATTGATACTCAAAGTAGTATGTTTCCGTTTTGAAAGCATATTTCACTTCTTTGTATACTAAATGACACTCTTAAATCAATTGGAAAAATGACGTAGCACATGTGGTAAAAATATCTACTCACGTCATTCGGGGAGCCTCAAACAATACAACCGATTTCCGATACTCCCAGAGCATATCCCTATGTATTTACAAAGGTTCAAATTCCTACCGTCAGTCATCCCAGAAATAAAAAAAATGTTCGCTTTAACCCCCAGATACAACCTTTTCAACCACTCACTCCACCAACTATGAGATTTTGAAGCTTATATCCGGGGATTCTTGAGTAATGGTGCGTGAACCACGGGTCTAGGTCTAATACCCCTATACTTTGTCATTAAAAAGTAATAAATTAAACTAGAATGCCCTGTTCTTATCAATTTCAAACTTCATATATGTAGCAAATTCACAATTGCGACCGGACAGACTAACTGGTCTATCTCTCGAATTTATTTCATAATCCGGCACAAAGAAACGGATTCAAGCGTCTTTACAGAGTACTCCAAGTTATGTACAACATCCGCTTTAAGCTTTAAGTCTTAATGAGCTCAAGTAAACGCATAATTGAAATTCGGTAGAATACGCAAACAGCTGTAAACCGGTGCGAATCGGTATTATTCGTTCGTCTAGTAGAACAGACCTACCTACCACCCCTATTCCATAGACTAATTTGGATTATCAGAGTCAATCGTGGAACTACGTATTTACGTCACTGGCAATCATTATTTGTTCAGTCGACGACAGCTTGAATATTTATTTGGGTGGGTGGAAAGTCCTTTTTCATAATTAGACTGAATTTATATTGCGCAGTTTTCGATTTAGTTTATATGATGCTCGCGCATCTTCTGAAATTGTTACTACATCGCCGACTCTGGTCTTGAAACGAAAATATTGAATAGCCAATTGTTTACTTTTTTCATATTATTGATTAGCACGTACCTTCCAGCGGAATTCATAAACGCAGAAGTGCACATAAAACACTTGCAGCTTGAAAAAATTTTGTTTAGTTTAATTTTAACTAAGTGATGTCCAGTTTTATTTATTCCACTCTGTTTGAGATGTATTCCAAACTCAGCGATTTCTTTTTTTCTCATCCAAAATAACTTTGCTATTTCTGGGGTAAAGCTAAATAATCAACTGCGAAGCTGAAATGGGTTTATCCTCCTAGTTGGTCTGTAACAGGAGTTCCCGGTTCAATTACCCTGCAATTGATGGTCGTCCATCGTCATCTAGACTTTGTAGATATTTTTAATAAATTTGATCCGAAAAAAAAAATTTCGGCACACACGTTTCTGCTATCTTATTGTTCGTACTTTATGAGAAACCAGCGATCAGAAGTACCTAAAATGACACGCCATCAATTTTATTTATTTGTAATTACGACGCAATCAAATGCAGAACGTAGAATAGCGTGCTGTATGCATAAAATGTAAAAATATAAAATTTTGTTTTTATTTTAATTTTCAGAGCGTGCTAAAAAGTCAACAACAAGTGACGAGCCGGGCCTGTGTAAGAAACTGCAGGGCCGGAATAGTCTAAACAGCATCGGCGCCATTAGCATTATTTCAAATGACTGCGAAAAGGGTTTCGTGCCAACGGTTGGCCGCTGGGGCTCCGAATGGCCAAGTTGACTCGCCGAAGCAAGCTTCGGGCTTTCAACCCCCCATCATATTAAACCAGGGCCGGATAAGTGCAATGACATTGGATTGACCGGCCCCAATGTTGAACACATTGAAAACGTTTTCATCGAAAGTGATGTTGGCGCATCGGATGTGACATCCGTGGAATCATGCCACCCGCTAACTATCAATTGGTGGGCCGGCAAAGATCATTATAACTTGGAAGCATTTGATCAAATCAACGGTATATGGCCGTTTGAACATCCATTACCATTACCCGATTGGGCACCTGAAACTCGCGAACCGCTCGTCTTCGATAACGTTTGGCAATATGAAGATCTGAATGCATTGATTGAAGCAAAATTACATCGCATGCTCGAGGAAACCCACTACGATACCGTTCATAATTTCATCGATTTTTACAAGGCCTTCAAGAAGACCCGTCGATCCGATCTACGATCATTTTTCCAATTCTACAATGTACCGATAAATCGTCGTCATCATATGTGCGTAAGCTTAGCCATGGAAATTGTAACACGTATTATCGAAATATTTCCGGAATTGGCTAAACATCTATACATTGTATCCTGCGAGGAGTCTGTCATGTCGTCCACTGACTACATTGATAATTGCTTCGAAACAGGCATGGAATCGACAGAAGCAGGCTTAGAAAAGGAGCATGCATTGGTCGCTATGAAAATTGAGATCGGTGGACGTTCGGGTACTATGATCATCGATCCGGGCTATCATATTGCCAGAGCCGTTACCGTTATGAAGGATCAGTGTTATCCACATACTGGTAAGGATTCTAATTTCCTATCGATTAAACGAAAAACATATAAATCAAATAATTTATATTTTGTTATACAGGTTGGTTCACACAGTCCGACGAAAAACATTGCAAACGTGAGTATTGCTACAGTTACAGTGCGGAGCATAATACGTTTGTAGAGTGGGCCGAGCGAGAAACACGTGGCGATAAACAGGAGTATAAACTTTCGCTGGTTTATGTTGAAAGACCATATCGCACGGCCGTCGATGTAACCGTTCGTCGTAATTTAGCATACAATTTCCGATCGTTGCTATCTCGCGATGCCAAAGGACGTGTTCTTGCTGGTATTTACTTCCCTCTAATGCCGAACAGTACGGATGCTCAATTCACATTGTTTTACGACGATCAAAATAATTCAAGTGTTAAAGCCAAGTTATTATTCAACATCTTTAAAAATGCTTCTAAGGTATGTTAATGGAATTTTTCGACAAAGTCCCTCACACTACTATCAAGTTACAGCTTCATATTTTAATTGATCTTTTTTTTTCTCATTTCCAGATTCCAGATAATGTATCATCTCATCTTGAACAGTTAGCGCCACAATTAAACATGGACTACAAAGAACTACTGGACATAATAAAATCGCTAGCCGAGGTCGTTGCTGACCAGGATTTTATTACACAAGTTCTAACCATTAATGATCACATCAATGAAATGTCAGCAGATAATTAAAATTTAGATATCGATCGCTTCATTGGCTACAATTCAAATTATTCTCATATATTTTGCTTCATTATTATAATTAGTATACCCTGTTATGCTCTTAAAGCAACATCAAATCATTTTATATTTCCTTTCTCAAAATGCAGGATACACCTTTTAATTTCACTAATTCTTATACAATTGCAATTATATTTGTTAGTAAAGCAGCTAGCTCTTGATCGAGCTCACTATCTTTTCAGTGCGCACAAATCATTAAAAATCGGTTTAAAGTTCAATCCAAATTGAAGTATAAACTCATGTGTTACTGAAGATAACGCTATCAAACACATTCCACCATAAATCTTATCCATTTTTATTACAATAGAAGAAAACATACATATAAACATTTATTTTGCATATAATGAACTTTACCCCAACAAATATTCTTAATATGAATTTGTTGTAATATTTCATGACTTCTATTGATCAAATATACGAGTATATTTCACTATTTAACTAAACATCGTAATCACACAGTTATTATCCACATATAAAAGGATCAAAAAGAAATTTTATTTAGAGTAGTCAATTCTGTACATCCTCTGCATTATTCTAAAATACAAAAAAAAAAAATTATAATTTAGAAATAAATAAAGAAAAAAATTTAACCAATGCGCGTTTGATTTATTTAATTTTTATAGAATGCCTTTAATCCCCATTTTGTTATGAGAAACTGGTAGTTTGTGTGACCTGTGTAGTTTTTTCTTCGGTAAATTAAGTTAATCCGCTTGGCTGAACCAGCGTCCTCAATAATATAATATATTTTCTATGTAGTGTGGGAAATCTATCTTAATGAAAAATAAATCTTAAGTTTTTATGGGACCTATAAATCTTAAGTTTCTAGTTTCTATGGGACATCTATTTCATCAAGCAAAGTTGAATGTAATATAATATACCCTTGGGCCAGCGCTCTCATCTATAAATGTTTAAAATTTCATTGAAATCGGCTGAGAGGTATGGAAGTTATTGCGTTACTTTAACCTAAGCGCAAAAAGAGGGCAGTATGGCTTAAGTTTTGTAGTATACCATGCTGTGAAATATTTGACGAAAAAGTCTGCCCAAGTAGAGCAAACAAAAAGTTTTAAGGCGGCAAACAAAAATTTGACGATCACACTATCTGACTGCATTTCCCAGCGAAATTGGTTAAATATTTGACAAAGGTATACAGTGAAATACAGGCTTTACTAAAGCTAGTATTACACTGTATGCCACTCTGTCAAATATTTGACTATTTTCCCTGGCGAATGGTGTCAGATAGTGTAATCCTCAAATTTTTGATTGATTTATTATTTTATTTACTCTACACAAAGTCCATTTTGACGAAAAAAATTTGACAGAACTTTTCGTCAATTTATTTTAGTCAAATATTTGACAGCATGACATACAGTGTAATACTAGCTTAAATGAGTAGTATTACTGCTACTTACTGAAGAAATAGTATTATTAATTCCCTATTTATCTGGGAAGCAGCTAAGAGACCTACATATATACAGTTTGACTCAATAAAATGCATATAAATACACATTTTGAAGAATTAGAAATACAATGTTCATTCTAAGAAATGAGAGATAGGTTCTAGTTGAAATGAACAATCATATAAAAAAATCATTAAATACATTATAATGTAGTGTTTAGGTTTTCTTTTGTATCGCAAACTGTAATAGGAAAACCAACTAGTTCTAAATTAGTAGAGGAACTATATTTTTAGGAGATACCGATAGTTCTAACTTAGGTGTTTTTACATGAAACGAACTAACTACTTTTGTACAGCTTTTCCATAGGCTGACATCAATTGACCCTTAATACATTACTATGGAACTAGTTCTCCAATTAGTTCTCAGAGAAGTACTCGCTAAACTGCTTCACATTGAACTAATAGCAAGTAAGGCCAATAATTCTACTATGTGTAACATGACAAATTCTGTTTTACACTCTTGTATCTGTGAAGTACTATCAATATCAATATGATAATACCAACTTGACTAACTGCGATTATTATACGGTTGTTCAAATAACATAATTTAAATAAATTAGCTTCTATGGTAGCTTCAATATGGAAAACTCCATTTTCAATAATTACAATTTTTTTGGAGGGAATTTTGTGCCAGTATTTATTTCTTATAACCTCGTACAGATATTTAAAATCTTTGAATCTTTCTTTTTCATGAGTTTCGTCAACCTTATACATAAAAAATCCGCCAACAATGTGGACGCAACTTTATTATTTTATGGGTAGAAGTCCGAAACGTGCTTAATGCTGAGATGCGGTGTAGGTGACTATGGGACTGACAACCTAAGGTATAAGCAGCAGCATATTTGGAACGTTATTTTTTATGTTGGCAGTCGCATATTAACCTACACCTCATCTCAGCATTAAACACGTTTCGGACTTCTACCCATAAAATAATAAAGTTGCGCCCAGACTGTTGGCCGATTTTTCGATTTGCGATCAGTATGTCGATATTTTTGTACGTAAGAGGTATAAGACGCATGTTTTTCGAATATATTGCGTCTAGGTATTCATTAAGCAGTTCAGCTGGTTCATTCGGTGGTCTAAAAAATGTAGATATTTTTGTTGGAGCATTGTCAATTATGAGTGCAATTATAATTGTATTATAAGACTTGTCGCTAAGTATGGTAGTAATGTCTTTCTGTAGAAAAATTACAGTGCCACCTCTAAGGCTACGGTCACGGCAGTCAAATTGAAGAACTGCCGAGCCCTCTGAACTATAGCCGCGCAGCGGTGAGAACTGCACCGCCGACTTAAAACTCAGGCCGCGCACATATGACAGTTCGTCGTGAGAAATGCCTCGTTTTTTATGTGATGTATGACGTCACGGATCAAAACGAGAAAATATACCAGTTCATTGGAGAATCTTTTTTGGAACGAATTCGTAATCATATTTTATTATGCCAAAGCGCGGTGTTTTAATACAAAACTTTGGAATTGACGAACCCTCTAGAGTCGATACTGAATAACAAATGTTCAGAATCATAGCAATATCCAATGTGTTTCATATAACAAAAATTATCTTTCAAAAAATAAGCAATTTAACTGAACATTTTTTAAATGGCGGAATGCCGACATTGCTGAAAATTGCGATATTTTTTTCAACCTAATTTTTTCTATGAAAACTCCATTCCAGATGAGAAAACTTGTCTAATTCTCATTTTTAAATATGTTTATAAACTATTTAACTTTGCTTAGCCTAACAAAAGCTTGCACTTTAATAGAAAACTTGGTTTTTATCATTCAAGTCATGCACCCGCCATACAAAATTGTTGTGATTTGTATGGAGCTGTCATGTTTGTTATGACTCTGGTTTTTTATGTTCAATTCAGCTGCGCGGCTATAGTTCAGAGGGCTCTGAGAACTGTGGTTCAGATTCGTATAGCCATGTTTCCCCTAATATTCGAGTCTGGATGTATTTGTCTGGATGAATTTTCTACTAGATGCGAACAGAACAAGATAAAAATATAAACTGTACATGCGTGCGAAAGAGAGGAAATATCATCTGCAACCGATCTGTCAAAAAGTGTTTAGTCTGCAACTTCAGATCTGTGATCTGTAACCATAAAGTAAGGACGTACATTATAGCAAAAAGACTTGCATGCACATCTTTTTCCTATAATTTGCTTCCGACGAACCTACACAATAGACATCCGCACGCACACTACTGTGCTAAATTATGGTAATTATGATTTTGAAATTTGTCGAGCCGGTAATTGTTTTCTTAATAATTTTGTAATATGAGATGAATATCAAAAAAGGAGATAAACATGCTTAGAATTTCATTCGAGGTGCATGCATAGATCATTCTGCTGTCTATTGGCTCGGCAGATCGGTTTTACCTTACAATAGTTGTCGAGAAAATTCACATATTGTACTTTTTCTCAACTGAAAGTGTACAAACAGCAAAAAACACAAGAACTTTTAGGTTATAAATTTCTCTCCGTCAAAAACTATTGCTATAAAGTCGAAAATTTTGTGCCTTTCTTCCTTCTTAAAACCGATTTGCTGTCTCTTTTTAGTTTTCTGCTACAGATCTGTAATGTCGGAGTAATGAAAACTATGTCTCAGTAATGAAAATCAGCCTTTATCACGCACTACCCATCGCAAACACCAAATAACAGGTCAGGTTGTGTTTACGTGCGCACCAGACCAGTCTGAATAGACCAAAAAAAAAACAGTTTGGTCGTACGCATAAAGGCAAATCGAACCAGTCCATTTCGACAGATTTTGGCCTTGATTTTGGTATGGACCAAATGAAATCAAACCAGTCTAGTACTGTGGAAATGTGCACATAAATGCAAGATCGAAAAATACCAAACCGGTCTATGTGGACTGGTCTGGTCTGCACGCGTAAACGAGACCAAAGATACGGACGGACAATCTAGAAGCACAAGTATAAAACAAAAACGTTCAATTTTATTCGACAAAGAAATGGTTCATATCATAAGAACATTGTCTTTCCCTGGTGAAAGCATTTTCCACCGTCCTCCTTTTGTCAAATTGTTCGTGGAGCCGGTAGATTCTTTAAATTTGTTACGTATATCACTGTGGAAAAAGTAATTTCAAATATTTTCCGATTTCCCGGTAATCACGTTTCCTGGAACTCCAATTGTTAAACCGTTTGTTTTCGGCTTTTTAATAACACCGGATATTCATAATGTTTTCCAATCATATGATGAATTAATGCTGTATTAAGGTAATAATAAGCAAATTATTTTTTGTTGATTAAAATGGTTTATAATTTTATTTACACGGCAAAAAGAAGAAATATGTTTATTTTATAATATAAATTTTCAAAAAGAATTAAATATACAATTTGTTAGCAATCAAAAATTGTAAAATTTAAGGAAATGCAAATAAGTGACAATGAAAATAAATAAATATTATTCACAGCACTTCGACTTCCAGCGTTCCAGCTTCAAATATTGGCGCTAAGAATTGTTCCCATGAAGTTCATGCCTGTGGCAGTACTGAAAAATAAAATCCCACTATGTTGGTGACGTTTACATACGTGGGACAGGGAGATGACAACGGAACGAAGATTGGAATACGTGGAGTGTATTTGGTTAGAAAGTGTCGAGGTGCCGTTTCAATTTTCGTCTTGCATCCGTAGTGTCCGATTTAGTGCAGTTAAATTAACTAAAAATGGTGAGATAAACAATAAAATTCGCATTATTTTTTATGAATAGTTGAAACGGTGAATTTCGGTCCAAATTGTTCACTAACACAAAATTATAAAATTCCTTTAGCCTGCGCCAGCAAGTTCGACAGCCGTAGGAGCCGGGAGTCGCTCGCCCAGCAAATTGTCCGCTCCGCGTAGCAGTGCTGGCGGTAGCAATCTGAAGCAGAGGAAAACAACGACAACAACATCCGCAAGGAACAGGACTACCGGTGCCGGGTCCGGGGGAATGTGGCGCTTCTATACCGACGATTCACCTGGTATCAAAGTGTAAGTGGCATCAGAAGAAGTGTGGCTCGAGTTCATCATTATTATTTGCTTTTAATTTTTCAGTGGTCCAGTCCCAGTTCTCGTCATGTCGCTCCTCTTCATCGCTTCCGTGTTCATGCTCCACATTTGGGGAAAATACAACCGGTCCTAAAGGACCACCATCACGCTTGTGGACACCACGTTCCACACATCGTTCATTTCTTCCTTTTTTATATTAAATTTTTTCGTAGGTTTGTTTTCACACATCAAAATGTCATTCCTTGGCAAAATCAGAATTTTTATATAAAATATTTATAAAACTTGATTAGAACCGAGTTTCCTTAGTGCGTAGGTATAGTTTGAATGGGGCAGTAGGTCAGCTGCACACGCGGTCTGTCTAAACCTTTTCCATAATTTACTTGATAATACCTAGACATTTTGGTACAATACGATATAACAATTTGTAAAAATTTAGTTAATTATTCGGTCTATTAAATAGGCTCGAATGGTACATTTGAGATTAATATAAATTAATTACAAATTATAATGATTTTTAATATTAGTGCAATCTCCTCGGCTTCATATTTGTAAGAAATTCCACTTTCTTTGAAGAATATGCACAACGAAGCGATCGCTGTACTCGTTAACAATGAAGCCATCAAGACAATAAGAATTTCAGTCTCTTCTAAAATTGTTCGCTCCACATTGGGAAGTAATTATATTTGTTCGTTCGCGTTATTTTGTTACAACCAAAATCCGAACCTGCCTTTTTCTTCTACGCAGGCAGCAGGGACGTCATTTCAATTTTTTCTAGGGGGGGCGAGATGTTATGTTTGTATATATTTTTATATATAAATATACCATATGTTATATATAATCTATACAAATAAATAATTCAGGGGGGGGGACGCGGAACTAGGCTGGAGGGAGGAGAGGCGATGCTTTTTGCGAAAGAGTTCGATCGGAAAGATTCAATTAAAAGAAAATGATTTATATAAACACATAAGTGAAAACCGATTAAACAAAGACATTTAAAGAGCGAGATCAGAACAATGCGATTCAATATATGTTCTCCCATCAGACATAAATTCCAACGATCGTTGATTATTAGAACGAATGAGCTAATTGACGATATCCTTGGAGGCACGAAAGAGTGTTTTCAATAAGGCCTTTCGGTACAGAGTTGCTTGAAAATAAAATTAGTTTTCTGCCTATTGCGATTGAGGGTATTCCTGGTGTGTTTAATGGCATCAGTTCCTTCTGGAGGACTGAAGACAATGGTCGCGTTTACGTGCAGACCAGACCAGTCCACATAGACCGGTTTGGTATTTTTCGGTGTTGCATTTATGTGCGCATTTTCACAGTACGAGACTGGTGTGGTTTCATTTGGTCCGTACCAAAATCAAGACCAAAATCAGTCCAAATTGACTGGTTTGGTTTGCGTTTATGCGTACGACCAAACTGTTTTTTTTGGTCTATTCAGACTGGTCTGGTCTGCACGTAAACGCGACCAATGTCTGATAGAATATGGAAATCGCTCACTTCCCAGCAGCCAGACCATAGCCATCGAATAGTCGTGAATTTCCCAGACATTTTCAACGGACAAGTTCGTATGTACGATAGAGATAGTATGCACTCATTATTACAAAAGTCTCCGTATGCATGGAAAATTCAATAGATTTTCTACATGTGTGCAATATTTAAGAAAAGGCACTGAGATATATCAAATGGAGGCCTTGATTTGCTATCTCACATGGCCGACGTTTTTAAAATGTCAATATCCGAAAAAGGTGTCCATGATAACCCGAGGTTCTGCATTATTGAACAAAAATTTTGATGATTTTAAACATTCATTAGATTTAAAATTGGTAATGCAAATAAAATAATTTTTGATTGAAACATTTCTTTATGTTTCTTTCACAAATTCAATTCATTTTAAGTTTAGAGAAACTTCGAAAGTTATCCGGGGTACAAATTAGGATTGAGCCACGGATGACCTGAATCTTAAGAAGGAAAGAGTTAGTAGCACGGTATGCATGTATTAAGGCGAGTAGGGAAAACAATGACAGAACTATCAGATTAGGCAACATGAAAAATGAAATCCGAATTTTTAGGTGTAATTTCGAATTGAAAAATTACCAAATAATTTGAATTTGATAAATACTTTTTTGGATAAACAATGCAAGGTATTGAAAGAAAATGAGTTCATAAAATTGCAACTAAGCTGTGCAAATTGTACAGGTAATATTGGCTACTGCAGTACGAATATAATACCATGTACTTATCGGTATGGCGCCAAATTCAAAAATAACGTATTACATGCTCAACCGTTATAAATATTCCTGAAGCTTTTATTTCCCAAGAAATTTATTAATAAAAAAATTGAAGTAAACTGTGAGTTGTGTTATGAATTTCGAGCGCAAAACACAACTTCTCACCATCAAATCGAACAATTTGAATTGTCAGAACTGATAATTCAAATTGAAAAGTTTTTAATTTTCTTTAAGTTGTTGCCCATGTTTTTCGAAGTTCGAATTTTTAAGAAGGAGCGAGAGGGTACGATTTCGTCGGCTATTTCAATATGTCATATCGTATAGGGAAATGAGCCGATGAGGTATCCATATATTATATATCAGTGAGAAAAGGGGTGTACCCAAGTAGGAAACGGAAGTACTTCTAGAATCTATTCCGTAAGTCATTCTGAGGAGTCTGATAAGATATTCCATTTTGTACTCCACTGAATGTTAAATACGCATTACATTTAGCATTGCGTGTCATAGGCAGTAATCAATTGCTCCTTTCTGCATTACATGGAAGCAGTTCGATAATTAGTTCAACCAGTTCGATAAGTAATTTATTATGAAATTACTTCTTAGCAGCGAATGGAAGTACACCTGTATTTCATTCCGTAAGTAATTTACAAAAGTCTGAAAAGTAATTCCAATTTGGCTACCACTGTGTTAAACAGTCATTACCAGGGAACGGATTTTCTGAACCTAAAAAAATGAAAATAGACAAAAAAAAATCTGCCAATAGTCTGGGCGAAACATTATTATTTTTCGGGTCAAACTTCTTGAAGCGGTTCAAATGGGGTCGCGATAGAATGCTTACGCCACTGACACATATAACGTATGTACGGCCATGCATATAACACATGAGTGACGTAATTGGGTCACACTTGGAGACGCGGTCAAAGTCGGAGTATAACATCAGATGTTTCGAGATTAGGAGGTTTTTTTTTTTGCAAGTTTATTTTGCCCTACAAATAGGTAATTTGTTAAACTTGTAAAATATATATTTTTAGCCGATTAAACATAAAAAGCAAAAACATTTAAGTCATCAAATCTAAGAAATATGTAGGAAGAAGGACATCAGAAAATCTTAAATCGGTGTGTAAACGAATATATAAATTTGATATATCAAATTAAGGAGATATGGGGAAAATTGTGAAAACGTCTGGACCAAAGAAACCAAATGAATCATTTTCAGTGTAGATAGAGAAAAATTTCATTCAGTTCATCGTCGTTGAAAATATTAGACGTTTTTAACGACTTTAAGTTATAAAATACCTACATCATCGATTTTATATCTCGTCTTAAAAGTTGTTTTATATATACAAAACTTACAATGTAGTTACATCGGGATAAAAACAGATTTTTTCAATAACATAATAACATTTATTTCAAAAAGAAGTACGAAAATAAAAATTATTCTTTCAAAACATAATATATTAACATAAATCCATAAAATTAATTTTAATGAAAAAAGTAAGAAAAAAAAACATATGTTCATATGGTAAAAAATCATTCATTACGTGCAGATCTTTTTCTTGCAATACACGCATTTTTGAAGTGACGGTTCTTCGAGTTTTTAAATGCTTTTCGCATTTCCGTTCTGTAATCGACATCCTCTCCTTCAGAACCTGGAATTTAATACAAATATAAGTCTAAGATATTTAAGATTCATTGGTTATGTATATTATTATGAACGTACTTTCAAATACTTTATTAATATTTTTCCACATGCTAAAAGCACGTTTTCCTTGCGTTCCATCCAGGTTGTAATCAGTAATAATATTAGTAGATAATACCTTATTTAAATTAACTTTAATTCCTCCTCGATGAACTTTACGTTTTACCGCAGCAATCTGTAATGAAGAGCCCATATTGAACGAAAAACATATATCCAAATAGTTACATAAGACAGAATATTCTCTTCATTTAAAGATTCATCCAAAGCCCGTAGCTCTTCTTCGGTTTGCAACGGGAAGCTGCACAATTTTATTTCAACCTCATCTTTTTCTTTATCGAAAAGTTTTTTCAGAAGCTTTGAATTCATTCCTAGAACCTCCATTATTGCTTCATTTTACTTCTGGATAATATCTAAAATCAAACTCAATATGTAAGATAGATAAAGAAAAATGTGAAAGTAGATTCATACTTGTTAACGTTTGGAATTTTGAGTCGATGTAATCTTTTAAATTTTCATTTTTATAGTGTGCTTCATCTAAAGTTATTAAAATATATAGATAGGTATTAATTTAGAGGAGAAATACGAGGGCGGATCACGGTCGGATATCACAATACTTTATTATTAAAAAATAATAAAGTAAAAAGTAATAAAGTAAAATCAAAGAAATATTCGAATAAGATTGCTACGAATAATATGCCGAAATTTGACAGCACAAACCAACATATTCGAGTATACATCATAATCCTATATTTTCTACTGATGTAAATATTTGATACATTTAATTTTGTAGCACAGATTGATCTCTACTATCCCGATTACATTAGTTGTTTCGTATGTTTAATTTATAGTTTTTTAAAAATGGCTATAAAAAAAAAGCCAGCTCCTGTCGAAGATAGCGCTTCTAAAGTATTCGTAAATGTCGACGACAATGTTAAAAAACGCAACAGGCAAGCCTTTCGTCTTGAAACTTTACAAAAGAATGATGCATCATTTCATGGTATAATTGCGAATGTTATAATTGAATATATTCTTTTTTGTTTTAATTTAATATCAATAGATTCACAGAATTCTTTTTTGTTTTAATTTAATATCAATAGATTCACAGAATTCTTTTTTGTTTTAATTTAATATCAATAGATTCACAGAAGGAGTATGATGGAATTGTAAAAACCGAAAAGGAGGAGCTGGAGGTATTAATTTTGTTCGGTTATTGGTTTTCATTTCTTTAAAGTTGATATGGCAACACAACACTGATTTTAATATATCTAATAGATTCATAAAGACAGTCCATTTTTTAGACCTTAAAGATGGCAGTCTCTTTGTCTTAAGCTTAAAGTGGCGTTAAGAAATATCTGCATTAAAAACCGTACAAAAGGGTCTAATCTTGCAATGTGGCAAACAATTGCTGCATTGAGACTAAAATGAATTTGGATCTAAATATGTATACATACTGTCTTATTCTACTACATAGATATACAAAAGTATTACTTACTGGTTATTAGGGTTACTGTATACGCACTCACACCAAAACAGCCTCTAAGAGGGGTTTGGCAGATGCGTACCAAGGTAAAAAACCAGTAAATTTAATTTTTTTTCATGTTTATGGGATTTTGCTTTCTAAACATTCGAAATGATTGACTTTTCGCTGCAAAATTGTAAATTTCCATAAAAGAAATGAAAGAGATACGGAAATTTTCAATCGAAAACCACAATTTCGCGCACACACACTTCCATACCAAAGAAAAAGAAGTACTAGAATTGTGGAAGGGAACCGACAGCTTTTTTTTCCGACTCTTCACATATTCGCACTAACACACTTCAAAAACGCAATTTGATAGCAATGTTCATTAGTACAAAAACAGGCGAACTAGTACATAAACAGGCGATTTTTGTGAGGTTAAATTACAATTTCTAGTACAGAAACGACCGAATTAGACGTATCTGCCAAACCCTAGGTAGAGAGTGTTGTGTGTGTATCTAGTGACCCTACTGGTTATGTAATGCCTGAGGTTTGTTTCAGTGAATTATTATATTTGGCTCGTTATTTTAAAGTATGTAGCAAACATTGGTCTTACAGTCATGTGTTGCTCTTGCAGACCTGCGCAACACATACCTCGAAATATACGTAATTGCACATTTCGTACTTGGCATTACAATACCAAAGGACAAAGTGTGCAAAGCTTAACCCTTTCGACCCGAATGGTACATTATGTACCAGTAACAGTTTAAGTTTGTGAATAGTGTGTTATACATAGAGTTACTCAAATACTAAAATTATACGTATTGATAGCATCACAACAAGAATATAACATTTCTTTATTTATTGCGATAACTATAGTTGTACATCTATGTGGTACATCTATGTACCACCAGACATCTTTGCTGGTACATATGTGTACCATTAGTACTATAGGTATTATTTACTTGATAGAATTGTGCGCCGCTAGTTTTGTTGCTTGTTTTCGTGAATATGGCTAAATTACTGACCTCAGACGGTATTCGGGTGATGATAGAACCCCAAGATCTCGCATATTAATTTCTACAGGATGGATGGTACACTATTTTACCAGTTAACAGGGCGGGTGGTACAGTGGTGTACAACCACCCCACTGGATCCCCATTACTTGCATCCATATTTTTGAACCTCAGATTTTTTTAGTATAATACGTATGGCATATTCCACTTATTCAGTTTTCAGTTTATCTTAGCTTGACCACTCGAAAGCCGGGTCAAAAGGGTTAAAGAACTGGGGATAATGATGTCATACAGCTCAGTGAGTTGGAAGAAATTTGACCGTGTCAACACACTCAACATACTTAAGTCTGCCGTTAGAAATACTATGAGTATTAGCAAACTGTATATGCCAGAATTCCTTAAATTTTAAACTACCCTAATCCCGTTTTCATCATGCCAGCAACAATGTTCATTCGCAAGATACGAAAAAAATGCCGCCATAACCACTACTAACCATTCTTCGATTTTCATATTATCTTCATATTAATCGAAACTAATCTATTGCAGTGGCAACGGTATGTATCTTGCGATAAAGTTCCGAATCTCGAGTCGCCGAAAGCCATACGCACATATTTAAATAAATGGAGAAGTGATGAGTTGGCTTTAAAAAATTCGACATTCAATTGGCTATTGGATGTCGATGAGAGAAGTATTTTAACCCAAGATATGGATTTACCGGATTTGACAAGAAAAACTCTGAAATTGAAGACACTTGCATATGAAGACGTAGAACACGTTAAAAATGGAATTAGGGTACTTTTTTAAATATGGAGCTTAAGCTGTTACACAGATTTGTAAGTGCTTCCATTTTAGATGGTATCCGGATTACAAGAACTACTGGAAACGAAAGATAAAAGCCAGTTGGAACTCTATGATGATTTGGTTAATGTGAGTAAATATTTTACGTAATTCAAAAGCAAATTAAGATTTATTGAGGAGTATAATTTTTACAAATATTAGGTAAAAACTATCAAAGTAAATGTATCTTCCAAAAACTCCCCTCAATCACATTATCAGATCACGTCAGCATTTCGTATTTTTCCCAAATCGTGCGAGTCAGAAATGGACTTACCCAAAAAATAATAAAGTTGGCAGATTTTTTATTTATTTACTTGTTTTTTTTCAATTTCAATAAAATATAGGAGGTAATGTATCAAAGGATTTAGTATCAAAAAATTCTGAAACCGGTTTTTTGGCGATTACTTAGACCCATTAAAGTTAAAAAGAATTCGGTATATCATCAGACCTAAGTGATATGTCGTAATTCGGAAAAAATGTATATAATAGTTTTACACCCTCTTAGGGGTAGAATATTGCAAGGTACCAAAAATAATTTTTAAATCATAGCCCATAGAAGTAAAAGCGAATTATATCTCATTCAACCTAAAAGATTCGTCGGAATTCATGAAAATTTGAAAAATACTTTATGCGCCCTAGGGGGTTGAATATCGAAAAATGCTTAAAATGTTTTTTCCCGATTACATCGACAAATTTGAAATGAAAGGACTTTTCTAGGGACCTATACATAAAGATCTCGTTGAAGTAAATTATTAATTTGATAAAGCGACGTGCCCAAAAAGATATAACGAAATTCGTGAAAATATGAAAAACCCGTTTTCACGTAAATTTTTTTTTAACGTTTTTTTTAATTTAATTACTCCTGTAGTACATCTATATATACGTACTTAGTTTCAACTTTCTGACATAAGTCGTTTCTGAGATACAAAAAAACACCGCACACTCCGCATCGGTCTACACTTATCAACAATTTTAGGATTCCTCTGTAGTGACTCTATATAGTCGTCTATTTTTAGCTTTCTATCCTTTGCGGTTTTCGAGATATAACAATCAGAATTTTTTCTTTTCCATCCCCTCCGACCATCAACCCCTACTCGCACACCACTAAATTTTGTTTTCTCTGCTAGAGGTCTACTGGGTCTAACTCCTGTAATATTTTCAAGATTATATCTGGTACGGTTCTTGAGACATCAAATTGAATCTTTTGAAAAATTTCCATTCCCCCACTACCGTGCTCCACCTGCACTCCTTAAAATTTTTACATTCAATAGACTCCATTAATTATAATATACTATATACAATTTATCTTTCTGCTGCAATTGGTTTGAAAGATATTGTGGTCTAAAGTTTTTTACCCCTCACCCTCACACCCCACCTCTCTTGTTCCAAATTTAAGTCCTTAACTAGGCTCATAGCATCCCTTAAGACAACAACAAATTTTCAACGTTCTGACATTAACAGTTGTTTAAGAGATATGGATTTTAGAGTGATTCGATTCCAGAATTTTTTTCCCCCACTGCAACACCCCTCAAATCCTATCGACCAGTTTTTTGCAAATGGGTATCATAGATCTACGTAAGTTCCGAGTTTCAGTCTCCAAGGATAAGCGGTTCCTGAGATCTAGAAACTAAAATTTTTCGCCTAAAACGCTTCTCCACCTCACCTCTCATACTTCACCCCACCTCAACACTCATACCCCACGCCACCATAAAAGTACTACACCAACAAATTTTTAACTGATATTTTAAGTTTATGAGCTACGAGCCTTCAAAGGCTTTTGCTAAAATTGGATAGGTGGAACACGGCCTTCATCCAATGGTTATCAAGTCAGAAAAATATGCTGACAACTTATAAAGGGCTCCACAGACGACAGTTCGATCTGCAGACTTTGGTTTGAATAGTTAGATCGTACGTGGAGAATCGAACTGATAGATTGAACTACAGAAATGATAGCAGATCAGTGGAGCCTTTAAGACTTATTAATTAAACATCCAAAATATTTTCATGTTGCTACCATCTCACTTTAGCTGGTACTATACGAGTACTGATAAGTTCTGCCAAATTTTTTCCGTCAAAATAAACTTTGTGTAGAGCAAATAAAATAATGTGGTAACAAAAATTTGACAATCACACTATATGACAGCATTTGCCAGAGAAAAGAGTAAAACATTTGGCAGCGTGGCATACAGTGTAATACTAGCACTTTACGTTTAACAGCAACTCCTCTCCTGCTTGCTCGAAATTTATACCTACTGTATAGTTGACATAAAAAACAATTTTGTTTAAATTCTATACTTTCAGGTTAAACATGAAGTCCGTAATCGCATTAGGTATAGCATTGACTATTTAACATATTTTATTCTATTTAATACAGAAGGAAATATGATGTAAGTGCTGAATTTCGAAACATATAAACATATAAACATTTTAATTTTATTTTATTTATTTACAGATCTATTGATAGTGTTTCAGCCAAATATAATATTGAAACAGAACCTTTTAACTTTTCAGTTTGGGCTTTAAAGAACGTTCCGTATGATTTTGAAAAAGAGTTAAGTTAATAAGACAATTTGCATTATGTAAATTAAGTACTCGTATTTTTATGCCGAGGTAGTGTACGCGTACTAGAGTCTATATTATCGCATAGGTCGTGATTTCAAATCTCACTCATGACTTGGTCCTGCGCTTGTTCGTAGACCAAATTCGCTTGCTTTTCAACAATATCCATTTTCAATAATAATCCTTTCATACCCCTTCCCCTTACTAAGGTTGGACAATTGGCGAACAACCCATCCCAGTAAAACTTCGCTGCATCAGGCACGTATTTAGTGAGGACTCTGGATCCAGGATCATGATTCGAGACTTTCGAACCTCTCTTCGCCACCTCCGCCTACTCACCCAGTAAATCCTGGATATGTGCCTCATCACCATGCAACCGAAGCTCTTGACCCAATTATCAAATTGTGAATTTATGTTCGAAATTCTTGAACTTAGCCTAAAGCTAGTATTACACTGTTTGACCAAGTGGTCAAATGAGAAATAGCGAATTTGACCGAGTGGATATTGCGAGAATAATTGGAATTCGCTATTTCGCATTGCTTATTACTGCAATTTGACCACATGGTCAAACAGTGTAATACTAGCTTTAGTAACTCCCTAACTTTATTTTTATGTTTAGATCAACTGAGCTTTTAATTGATTTAAGTTGTATTGAAACTGAAGTTACTCTTCCTTTGCATGCTGTATGCGAAAATTTAGTGATTAGAGGACTACATGAAAAATTCGATCATCGCAGCATCTATGCAACCAGCTATAAGCTGCCAACTCCTTTACCAGAAGTTGAAGGTTTCATTGCCAATTTTAGTTGAAGTAAAAATCAAAAGATTTTTCCTTATCAGATTTAAGAAGTGTTCTAATCCAAGAATGGGTAAGTCGTGAACTAATCGAAGCGGAAAAAATCAATGAAATGCAGAAACTTAGGGCAAATTATGAAGCAGAACTCAGGTATAGTATGTTTCATGTTGAAGATTTGTCTATACTCTACATACTTGTCGAGTTGATAAGAACGAACCATGCGTCTGAGACAACATGTATCGGTATACCGAACATTATCCTCACGATTGTCAGCCGTAAAACATCAATTTCTTTTTTGGATCATATTCGGAAACGTGATCAAAGAAGAAATGTTGCACTTGTGTTATTTTTCATGGGTGCCTCTATGGTGGCTCTATGCAGACGTCAACACCTAGCTTTCTATCCATAACGGTTCTCGAGAAACAAAAAATCAGAATTTTTGGCCACCACCTATCCTCCAATATCCCCACCACCAAAATTTCAGTAGCAGGGCTCTTCTGAGGTACTGCTGGATTGTTACTGTTTTTCCCAAATCGGGCCTTGGTCTCTTCGATGATATTTCTTTGATCAAATTTCGAATACTACGATCAACTGTTACATCTTCTTGTTTACTTAGATCACGGGTTTTAGAAGATTCTCAAACTGTCGTATATCACCTTCTTCAAACCGTATAAACTCTGACTCGAAATAAATAAAATGAATTCCCATTTTCCTCGCATTATTCATATCACCAAATTGTAACTCATTAACTTCTTGTGAAAACTAAACAATAATTACGAATTGAAAAGGCCGCAGGGTCTGAGCATCGCATTATTTAATATATCTTAAAATAT
Source organism: Beris morrisii (assembly GCA_951812415.1). Classification (NCBI taxonomy): domain Eukaryota; kingdom Metazoa; phylum Arthropoda; class Insecta; order Diptera; family Stratiomyidae; genus Beris; species Beris morrisii. The sequence continues at coordinate 50,091,211 of OX638313.1, read as the reverse complement.
AAAAAATGTAATATGGAATAATAAAAATCAATCTAATCTAATCTAATCTAAATAAAATGAACAATAAAAGGCAATCTTAAGGCCGAGGAATTGGAGAGATCTCATATTGGGATTCATACTAACATGATATCAGATTAAAAAAAATAACTTATTGTTTTAGAATTCGTGAAGAAGAAGCAAAACAAGCTGAATCCAATCGGAAACGAGCAGAGAAAGCTGGTGGCAAAAATCAGCCAAAGAAAGCGAAAAAGACGAAGAGGCTTCCGCCAGAACCGGCGCTAATCACTGACAGTACTTGTTTTGATATTGAAAAAGAGTTCATTGAAATGAATGATGTAGACCATGAACTATTCATGGAATCGATGCAACCGACTACATTATATTTGGATCCAAAAGAGGTTAGAAGTTACTCAGATTAGTCAAAATAAAAAAAATATGTGTGCAGATAAATTTAATTTAATTTCCTTTGATTGTAAAGCCTAGTACGGACCTCGATCAAAATTTTGACTCGCTAATTTACTTATCTCTACAGTGAAAAATTCGTTGTGTAGAATACTGTGGAGAAGTAAACAGCTGTTTGTTTGACATTTACATTTTTCGAAATAAAATTTATTGTACGCGTGTTTTTTATGGTAACTAAGTGTCATGGATAATAATATCGGTCACGGTTAATTTTATACGCGCATAAAAAATCTTAAAATCCGCTTTCGTTTAAAAAAAAATTCACGATATCACAAAAACCAACGTCCAGCACAGAGTCATGGTATCCTCTGCATATGGGAGAATGACTGTTTCCAATAACTTAACGTACATCCCTTGCGTCATAACATCCTTGATCCAAAAATTCCTAGAAAAAATATAAATTATGGGAACTTATTCTATGTAATTATAACTTAAGCATTTCTATTTTACTAATTCAATTTTAAAATTAACAATATGCCATTTTTAAATAGCAGTGCAGATTAGCTATGCAATACTTTTATTATTTTTGGTAATTTTTATGATCTCAAAATATTATTTTATAAAAAATATTTTGAGATATATTTTGTTAATCAATGATATTATTTTTAATGCATTAGTGGTACAACACGCCGCTACATCTTACATCGTGGTTGGACCTATCACAACCACAGAAATTAACTTTAGGCTCATCGCTCCACAGAACATTGCGTCTATACTCAATTGGTACCTTCTCTTGCAAAGACCCAGCCTTTGAGAAATATTCCGCTTACTTAGTAACGGTGATTTTCTTGGTGCTACATTACCTCTTCCAATGTTTTTCTGACCTTGGAAATATCTATATTCAGACATAGTTCCCTTCTTACGTCTGTGGAAGTTGCAAAAGGGTTGTTTTTAGAAATCTAATTATCTCTAGACTACTACTAGACAAAACTCATCAGTTCACATATACTATTAAATCGAGAGACGCAAACATCCATCTCAAAAATATGCGGCTTCAGTATAAAACGGCAAATACACGATACAACGGTTGTACCAATTGTTGGCCCGACTTGTCGTTGTATGCGACGATTGTATCGTGTATGCGCTTATGAACGACGGTTGGAGCGATATCTCACGGTTGTACGCTCTCAACCGAAAACCTGGGGTCGCATGCATATTGCAAGAAAATTGTATACAAATCGTATCTTGTGTACCGTGCATTCAACCGTTGGACAGATATCGCAACAACAAATGTTGGTACAACCGTTGTATCGTGTATTTATCGCAATAATATACCATAATATGAAAAATAATTTTCTATTGATGAGTCTGTCGATGATGATATGATGAGTTTTCCGCTTACACACAATGCACTAAACGGAAAATACTTGGTAAGTCCGTCTCCGTCGATGATTATATGATGAGGTTTCTTGTTACACTTGCAATGAGTGCTCATCACTGTTACTTTTGTTCTGGACTATATAAAAATTGCTTTTGTTTCTAGCACGAACCATTTGTTTTCCCTTAAATATTTTAGTTTATCGCGTTGCCTAATTGAGTGAGTGTCGAAAGATCCGAAAGATTGTGCTAAAGGCACACAATCGGTTGCATCGAAGAAAGTTCGATAGAAAGCAGCAGAAATAATATGTTTTCAACGAACATTATTTATTATTATTTTTTTATTTTAACATTTTAAATTTTTAATTTTATAAAGTACTAGCCGCGTACCGCGGCTACGCTCGCTTCGCTCACGTTGTTCCTTCGCTCCTGTTACTGCCGTTGATCCCGTTGCTCCCATTGAACCATTGGTCCTGTTCCTCCTGATACTCCTGTTACTATCGTTGCTCCCGTTACTCCGGTTGCTCCCATTTCTTCCGTTACTCCATCCACCATCCCCTATCCACCATCCCCCATACGCCATCCCCATTTATCCCGTCGCGCCGTTGCTCCCGTTACTCCATCCTCTATCCACCATGCACCATCCCCCATCAACCATCCTCCATCCTCTACCCACCATACTCCATCCACCATCCTCCATCCTGCATCCACAATCCTCTATCCTCTATCTACCATCCTCTATCCACCGTCGTCCATCCACCATCCTCCATCTTCCATCCGCTATCCACCATCCCCCATTCTCCATCCTCCGTCCTCTATCCACCATCCTCCATCCATCATCCTCCATCTTCCATCCTCCATCCTCTATCCACCATCATCCATCCACTATCCTCCATCCACCATTCCCTATCCACCATCCCCCATTTCTCCCGTCGCGCCGTTGCTCCCGTTACTCCATCCTCTATCCACCATACTCCATCCCCCATACACCATCCTCCATCCCCCATCCACCATTCTCCATCCTCTACCCACCATCCTCCATCCACCATCCTCCATCTTCCATCCTCCATCCTATATCCACCATCCTCCATCCACCATCCCCAATCCCCCCATCATCCATCCTCTATCCACCATCCTCTATCCACCATCCTCCATCCACCATCCTCCATCTTCAATTCGCTATCCACCATCCCCCATCCACCATCCTCCGTCCTCTATCCACCATCCTCCATCCACCATCCACCATCCACCATCCTCCATCTTCCATCCTCTATCTCCTATTTAACATCCATCGTCCAACTTTACCATTTAGTAATAGGAACGCATAGCTAATACACCGAAATCGAACGAACTGCCGCTAAACTATATGAAATACACTCAAATGTTGAAATAACTCGCGTACCACCAACTGTTAAATAATTTTTTTAACGCAGAAACCATCGAGGGCGGACCCTCAACAAATCACCAATAATATTATATAATAATATATAATATAATAATAATAATATAATAATAATAATATAATATAATTTTCCATATGCTGATTTACCTACATTAATTTTTCATCTTTCCCCTTCTCTTGAAAAGCCTTCATTCATCGCTCATTCTTACAGTCATCATGAAAATTTAGGGTAAAATTATCACGAAATCATTATTAAAATCATAGAAAAACTCATCATGAAAATCATCGAATCATTCATCGAAACACTCATCACGAACTCATTATTAAAATCATTGAAAAGCTCATCATTAAAATCATGAAATTACTCATCGAAACACTCATTAGCAGGGGAAGAATTTTTTAAAGGTACTCGTATATTAATGAGTTTAAGCCTCGCGCTCATACAAGGCTCATTAGGTGTGTTGCGATGAGTATCATGATGAGCATTAATGAGCTTCATCAATGTTGGTCTACCAGGGTATCGGGCTGAAACGGGATCTTTGCGATGTAGCCCGGCCCGCCTTATGGACGCGTACCTTTAGACCTCGTATCGCACTAGGCTCAGTATTTGGCGTTGGGCTTATTTTGGTTTAAAGCAAACTTTGGACTTTAGTCTTGATTTTCAGTACTGGCGAGCGAAGCACTGATTTTTTCAGTTGGTTCTTACATTGGGTCATGATTTCTATCGTCAAACTAGCGTTAATATTTAGCTTCGGGACACGGAATGAAAAATAATCTTAAAATCGTATAATTGTTCTATTTTCAGATAAACTTGAGAGAATATATTATTCTTGGTGGAATTTACGAATTTAATTTTTTGTATAAACCCGATCAGCTCTTATTACCGAATTGCTATGTAAATGTGAACCAAATGCCAGAAAAACTTCGATACAAAACTTTTGAATGTACCGTAGAGTACGACAAAATCAAAAAGTCAAATTTATCGCAGTCCCGATCAGTAACGCGGGATCTACAATCGTCGAGAGTTCTATCAGTTGCAGAAGTATTTTATGGTTCTAAAGAAATACCCGAAAAATCGGTTATCGAAGTAAGTGAAGTCAAGCTGGAGAGCCTAATTAAAATATCAGTAAAATTGCCGCCTAGTTTATGTCGTTGGGATCAACCAATTACTTGCCGATGGAGTACAAGCCAGAACCTGCTTCCTACAAAAAGGGAGACAATGAAATCGACTCTATTCGATCGTGTTGCACTGGATTTGGCGGTGCCATATCCGGCTAAGGATATTAACTTAAATAGCCAAAAAGACCGAAACTATCTCCATTACTTAACTGTTAACCAGATAATACCTCGAATGGATTCCTTACATCGATTTCCCGATGAAGTTGAAGAGGAAAAGGATAAAGTAGCAGCTTTGGAGCACGAAATGGAACGACTCAAAATGGAAGCTGAATTGGATTATTTGTCCACAATGGCAGAAAGTGATCATGTTTCCTGCGTAACTCAACCATCGAAAACTTACGATAAGTTTAGAGGGGAATCAACTCCGCCATCTACATTATTTCCAAGATTGAAAAAAGTGCGCCCTCTAAAATGGATAGACCCAAGAAATGAATCGGAAATACTGGAAGAAAATGAAGAAAGCGAAGAAAATACTGAAAGCAATGAAAAACTCTCGGAATATATAAAGAAATTGACCGTTTTGCAAGAGGCAGGAAAACCATATTTTCTTACGTGGTGGGCTATTTTACGGCTCTTAAGCAAAAACGAGCCACACGATTCAACAGAAGAACCTCGCGATCTCGATGAAATCTTTGATGAAATTGAAATTTCAGAAAAAAATGAGGATGTAAAGATTAAGCATGGAAGAAAGTCGATGAAGAAAGATAAAGAGAAAGCATTAAAAACAGACAGATCGTTAACAAAAGGATCAATAGTTACCACGAAGAGTATATTAAACGGCATAAGCGAAGTGCTTCCGACTGAAGAAATTATCAACACGACTAGTTTCATACCAGAGCCTAAAAAAATAACAGACGGTAAGTATTGCAAAATTGATAGAAAGTTTAGTTGAAATCGGATTGCTCTTTAGTCGGGTCCATAGAGATATAAATACTGGAGACGACAAGACTCCGTTTTTGTATGAAGCACTTTGGAGCATTTTGAAGCAAAATTGAACTTTTTTGTATGGAGCGTTTGAAATAGTAGCTAGTATTCAAATGTTTGGCGTTTTTTGTGTTCAAGACCGGAGTATAACATAAATGTGAGTAAGATGCTAATAGTAGCATAGTGTTTATTGCCGGTCCTTTGCGAGGAATCGTCCGGCTTCAAAACAGTCTCTGCTCGTCATCTCCAGTACATATATCTCTATGATCGGATCATATTCACGCAATTTCTATGCGACTTCTTATATTGTTGATACTTGTGGGCATAGAACAACACCAGTAGGAACTCCACAACAACGGCGAGAGTTATTATACTTAGGGGAAGGAAAATGTAGATTGTATATCACCCCGTTTCTTTGAGAAATTTGAAAGTGCTCCCCAGCCAGTTCGTGTTTTAAAAAATTCAAGCCTTAACTCGGTTTTAATTTTAGAGCTCCTCAACTCTCGAAAAGTTAAATGGAAATGATTCCCTAAATTTTCCCTCGCCAGTTTTATTTAATGAAATTTGTCGCAGGGGCCCTATTCTCGAGTTCATTCGACCAAGTTTCGTGCACGAATTTCATCAACTTTCGAATGACTTGAAAAGATTGCTATTCTCGAGTAGTCGCACGGCGGTCGCATGCGAATCTTTTCGCATGATATGCAACGAGTGGTTTCTATCATTCGAATTAAACTTTCGTGCACGAAACTTTAGCCGTAACCATGTAAACTGTCAAACAATATTTGAAATGTTTATAAAAATTAAATTTAAATTTATAAAAAGTGAGTATACATTTTAAGGATTTTTATATTTTAAACATTTTTTTATACATATTGTTACGACTATTTTAGGGCGTCCGGCCAGCTGCTGTCGGAGTGGGTGCGGGCGGATGGGAGAACGGCAGCCGGAACGAGATCTCTCCTTGTTTGGGCGCCAGGTATTTTTTCCTTTGGTGAAAATACCAAACCAAAACCCCTCCTGAGGTGCACGCCTGGAATGGTCGGAAATCTGTGGATAATCAGAAGAGGAAACAAACAAACAGCCAAAAACCACACGTTACGTAATTCAAATACGACCTTTATTATTTTGTGTCGTTAAACCGATACACTTTGCCTGTCGTTAGGCGACGTTATTCGACTCTACGTTAATATTAATGCTCAAGCAAACAGAAAAAAAATTCAAGGAAAAAAACGCTGACGGTCGGTGTTGGTGATCTTTCTTCTTCGGCGGTCCAGATTCGAGAGCCAGATCGTTCTCTGCCAATTTCCTTGGCTGCTCCCTCGTACAGCGCAACCTTTCCAGGGCTTGCGGCCCCGTTGATCCTGGGTGAATGCCCGTCTCGGGAGCCAGGAAGCTCGCGCGTGCCGCGCTCTTGGGTTCTTTCGTTGCGTTGCGGCCATCGGCCGGTGAATCGAGGTGTCACGCTGTAAAATACTCGGCGTTTCGTCCGCGTCGTACCACAGCAACTGTTGTTGTATTCATCGCATTTCGTTCTTCGTTCTTCGTTCATCGTTTTTCGTTGATTGTTCGTCGTCTTTCGTTCTCCGTTCATCGTTCTTCGTTAATTGTTCGTCGGTGCTTCGTTCAATATTCTTCGTTCTACGTTACTTCAAGTTCAATTATAGATCCTACATTCATGTAATGTTACTCGTTAAAAAAAAACAATTCTTAAGAACAGTAAAAATATCATTTATTTAACAAACATTTTTTTTAAATTTTATTATAACACAACACACACGCAGCAAACAAAATAACACATCAAACAAAATAACGCAACAAACAAAATAAACCCATATAATTTTTACTGTAGTTTACTTTCCAGTAAACTCACGATGCTACTTGCAGTAACAGCAATTTTCATTTGAGCCTCGGATTGGATTTCCGTGGCAGCTGCAATTCGTTCTTGGGCCACAACTTGCCTCTCTTTTGCTGAAGCTATGCTCTTGAGCCTCTACTTTTCTTTCTAATAAAGACAGCTTCTTAGCATAATACTTCTCTCTAATATCGCAATCAGATTGAGACACTTTCAACATGTAATTACATTGTTGCTGCGAACGCTCTAGCCTTTTCGATGGCGCAACCATTTTTCTTTTCTCTACAATTAGGGTTGCAATATATTATTTGAAATGTATGAATAAAATTTAATGACTTACTGTTCACCTGACTGCGTTGATGTTGTTCCTCCATATATTCTATTTCCTCATATTCCTTGTGGAGGCTTGCATGCTTAGTACCATTTTCTACGAGAATTATGTCACCACCTTCATTATCATCAATATCATCACTCTGTAATATGGTGCGTTAGATTAAATAGCACGAAAGCATACGATAAAAGTGGAATGATGATACTCAAATTGACTTACAAATTCGACAATTGACTCAAAAGTCGTTTGATCACCGGTAACTGCTGTAGCGTCGAGCATGTTTGCTATCCTGTTGCTTGTTGCATCCAAACTTACGACACTTTGTCGTCCTCCACCCGTGGTTCGAATATCTTTAAGAATGCCCGCTTGTTTTGTTTTTCATATCCTGCTAAGTCTGTAAATTACATAAATAATTATCTTGATTGCTTGTTTATAATGAATAATCATACCTTGCGCCATTGCTTCCAATCCTTTTTTGCACTAGGAATACTATTTAAAACATCCAAAACGATACCCCAAGCTTGTTTGCGTTTGCATGGGTAAATTCCGCATTGAATCTACCTTTAATTAATTTTGGATTACTTTCCAAAAATTCTATTAATATCGTTTTCTCCTCCCCACTAATATTACCAACCCGTTTTGATCCATTTTTTCAAGTTTGAAACTAACGGATTTCTGTTCTGAAGTGTTTCACTTGTTAGTGGTCACAGTGGCTTACCAAATTCACGTTAAATAGCAAAAAATTTGTCTGGCAATACTACTTCCAATTCGTGTACGACCATTCGAATGAAAAAGTTTCGCATGACATTCAAGAATATCAATTTTTATGGGAGTTGGTTCGTGTACGAAACTTATCATTCGAATTGATCGTATGCGACCAAAATTCGAATGAACTCGAGAATAGGGCCCCAGGTGTCCTTTGATAGGCCGAAATCGATTCAGCATTTTGATTAAATTTAACATCTTGGCTAGGCTTAAGTCTATATATAAAAATTTGTAGAGATTTTTTCACGCACACTTAACCAAAAAGGTTCGTCATATCAACAATTACAAAAATAATTGTTATTTTTCATCAAACAACTGCAGTTGTCAATATGAAAAATGTCCGATAATCAATTTTGTGAGATGTGAAATTGATTATTGCAATGAAAATCTTGATTTTCAATTTAAGAACCGCAGTTGTCAATATGAAAACTTATCTTGTTGATATGAAAATCGCAGTTGTCGATATGGAAACCCACACTTTTGACATGCAAATCGCAGTTATCAACATGAAAACAGAAATTGTTGATATGACCATCGCAGCAGTCAATATGAAAACCCACGTCGTTGACATGAAAATCGCAGTTGTTAATATGATAACCCACATCGTTGATATTAAAATCGCAGTTATCAATATGAAAGTTCAAATTGTTGATATGAACATCGCAGGAGTCAATATGAAAACCCACGTCGTTAATATGAAAATCGCAGCTGTTAATATAAAAACGCACCTTCTTGATATGAAAATCAATAAAAAGTCAAAACAATAAAAAAAACTTTAGTTATCAATCTGAAAACCCAAGTTTAAGACCCACGCTTTCAATATAAAAATAAAAGAGCCAAAAATGCTAACAGATATAACAGATAACAGATATATTTACATTTTAAATGTTATACATAGTTTAAAAAATGATAAAAATTAGGTTGATCTTATTAGTTATTTCAAAAAGGTAAAAAAAAATTCTTTAAAATACTACTAATTAATCAGTTCCCACGAAATGATAGAAATGTGAAGTTATCCTCCAACTACTGCGTTGTTTCTGCTTCAAACAAAAAAGACTGCTGGGAGTCCTTTATTGAAAATTTTTGCATCGACTTCCCTATAGCGCTATCCTTATGCAGTTTATTCTATTGAAGACACATAATATTGCTGCATCTGAAAAGAGCAAGAAAATAAAAAGGAATAACTTTAAGCCAAGACTTTTAACTTTGCAGTTTATATTACCTGAATAATAATCCTAATAAGCAACTTCTCTTAGGGCTCCCGTGACATTCTTGTCTTTCACTCTTAAAATAAATTCCGCTTTTAAACTTAATGAGGAGAACTGTTTTACTTTTTCTGGTTAGCTTTTTTTAATTTAAATGACTTATTATCACCAGTCACACTTCTATTGACAGACTTAAACATACCGGTGACACCTAACAACTACGGTTTTCATATTAATCAGTAACAACTGAAGTCTTCACATTGACAACCGTTATTTTCATGTTGACAATCGTGTTTTTCATATCAACAGTCGTGATTTTTATATCGACAACAGTGGTTTTCACATCGGCAACTGGTTCTCATATTGATAACAGTGGTTTTCATATTGACTATGACAATTGTCAGCTTAAGAGAATATTTTTTGTGTTTTCATATTAACAACTGCGATTTTAATATTGACAACCGTGGTTTTCATATCGAGAACCGTGATTTTCATATTGGCAACTGCAAATATCATACAGGTTCGGTTTTCATATAAACAACTGGAGTTTTCATATTGACAACGAAAAAATTTAAAAACAAATATTCGTCATATTGACAACTTGGTTGTAAAACGTCGTTACAATATGGTGAAAACCGTTGTCATATTGAAAATTTTGTTTGTCAATATGATGATTTCAGGTTATCAACTACCGATTCTCAATATGAAACCAACATTTTTTTCAGTGCACACCGACCAATACCATGAGAACAACTTTCTGTTTCGACACATATTATTTTGGTGTGCGCACGAAAAAACTCTCTCAGTGAGAGGAGCTTAAGTGCGAATCACAACAACAGCAGAGCACCAGACAAGAACAGATTTCAGTCACATATGTGACCGGAAAGAAATTCCAGAGCGGACTAATCCACTTTAGTTGAACAACCTACACTGGAGAACCCAGTTTAAAAATCTGCCAACAGTCTGGGCGCAACTTTATTATTTTATGGGTAGAAGTCCGAAACGTGTTTAATGATGAGATACGGTGTTGGGTACTATGCGACTGACAACCTAAAAAATAACGTTCCAAATAGCTTAATGGTTATTTTTTAGGTTGTCAGTCGCATAGTACCCAACACCGTATCTCATCATTAAACACGTTTCGGACTTCTACCCATAAAATAATAAAGTTGCGCCCAGACTGTTGGCAGATTTTTTTTTTTATTTACGTATTTTTTTTATCAATAGAATAATTCATAGTAGTAAAAGCGAACTCGATCACATTAAACCTAAGAGATTTTCGGAATCAGTGAAATCTTAAACAATACCCCCAGGGGGTTTAATTGAGAAAAATACTTAAATCGGTTTTTTCCCGACTACGTTTAAAGCTTATAGAAGTACAAGTGAACTCCAAATCTCAATATACCTTAGGAATATATCAGAATTCGTGAATATGTACACAACCAATTTACTCCCCCTTAGGGGTTGGATATCGAAAAATTTTGAAGACCGTTACTAGGCGCTTATATAAATAGCCCGCAGAAGTAAAATTGCTTTGATAGTTTGACATGTCTAAAAGTTTTAACGAAATTCGTGAAAATGTGGATTCACGGACATTTTTTTGACTCAACCTCTGAACGCCAATAAAAATCTGAACTTTTTTTTTGCTTTAATTACTCTAATAGCACATCTACATATACGTACTAAGTTTCAATTTTCTAGCATAAGCCGTTTCTGAGATATAAAAAACCACTCCTCTCCCCCGTACCTTGATACCCCTATCAAAAATTTTATTTTTCTAGGATGTCTCCTTAGTGGTTCTATATAATCCTAAATTTTTAGCTTTCTATTCATTATGGTTTTTGAGAAATAAAAATCAGAATGTTTTCCTTTCTATCCCCTTTCACCACCACCCCCTACACCCACACCACCAAAATTTTTATCCCTACTAGAAATTTATCGACCCCAACTCCTGTAAAATTTTCAAGATCATATCTGATACGGTTTCTGAGATATAAAAATTAAATTTTTTGAGAAATTGCTATCCCCCCACTTTCGTGCTCCACCTCGCCCCTCAAAAAATTTAGTTTTGGTAGACTCCTCTTGTAAGCCCATATACAGAAACTAAATTTTATCTTCCTGGTGTAATTAGTTCGGAAGATATTGTAATCCAAAGTTTTTCACCCCCCCACCCCCACACCCCACCACCCCTCTTAAAAATTTTAGCTCTTGTCTAATCTGGAAGTATCCCTTAGGACAACAACAAAGTTCCAATCTTCTGACATCAATTGTTCAGGAGATATCGATTTTAGAATGTTTCAATCCCGGCTTTCATGCGTTAAAGACTCATTGTTTTCCCCCCCACTTCCACACCCCTTAACCAATATCGACCATTTTTTTGCAATTGAGTCCATTATCATAGTACTATATAAGTTCCAAGTTTCAGCCTCCTAGCATAAGTGGTTCCTGAGATCTAGAAACCAAAATTTTTCGTCTAAAACGCTCCCCTCTCCTCTCCCCTTGTACCCCCACCCCCCAAAAATATACCAGTCGTAGGGGTTCACCCATTCTACCCACCATAAAAATTTCAATTTAATATCTCAACGGGTTTGGGAGCTACGCGCCTTCAAACAATTTTGCGTACGGCGTACGGCGTACGGCGTACGGCGTACGGCGTACGGCGTACGGCGTACGGCGTACGGCGTACGGCGTACGGCGTACGGCGTACGGCGTCTACGGCGGACAGACGGACATTTTTTTTTTTTTTGCTTTTTTGGGGTTTACTAGTCCTAAAACGTGTAAATACAAAATTTCAGGGTAGCAAACTTTTTTGAAATTTCAGGTCGATAACAATACTTTATTATTAAAAAATAATAAAGTAAAATGAAATATCATTTGTTCATATTTGAAGAAAATTAGTCGTACTCAGGAAACATTTATATGTAAAATGAACAATCGTAGCTAATATCATAATTTTTGGCTTAATTTTAACGGAAAAATATTTGTTAAAAAACGCGTTGTTTTTTTTAACTAAATTGTGGGTGATGGAAAATCGTTGAATGAATTTGGATTCAGTGCCAAAAACTACGATAGAAAAGTTTATCAGCATCTCTGATGATTTAACCAAGCCTTATTTTGTGGACCAGTATAACTATCTTACAGTTTCGATTTCAATCTACTGGAAATATCGGCTGAGTTGTTCGAATGGTGTGCGCATGAACACAGACTAAATAGTTCGGATAGCTCCAATTAAAACGTTGTCCTAAATGTTTTTGAATAGTGTCGCTTTTGCCATTTGTTCTCCCTAACTTTCTATTGCAGTAGACTGAGACGAAAGGTTTCACTCAGTAGTAGGTGTGAATTAGTCACTCGGGCGGTTAGCTTGCGGACTAAGAGAGAATGTTAAAAAATAAATATTCAAAAGTATTTTACCAAAAAAATGGTTTTCCAATTTGAAAATGTGAAAAAATTCACCAAACTAAAATTGTATTTTTTCAAAAATTAGATGAGGAAGTCTATAGCGTTACGAAAGGTAGTTGGTCAAGCGAGCGCATATACAAAGAAGAATTCGATGTCGAAAAACAACAAATGACTTTCTGGACAGATCGGCTAGGTATTAACAATTCGTCCAGCTTTCAAATGTTATTGTTCAGACATTTCTATTACAGGCATATATGGTTTTGCTTATAGACGTTACCTTCACTTTCCTTTCAAACACTGGGCGCTGTATCCCGATGAGAAAAGGTTCTGCTCTATGATATACAGAAATATTATACAAATGATTAACTGGCAGACTCTTATTTACAGTGAAAACAAAGTAACTCTTGAAATATGGAGCGAATTCGCTCACTTTTATATCAACGTCCAGAAAGAAGGCTTTACTGCTGCCGTTGTCGTTGGCTCGTATCCTCATGCAAAAATAGACACACCAGTTACAGACTTACGACACTTTATCGAGGTACTTTCTCTCTTAATTATTGCTAATTAAAAACTTAATTAGAAGTTTACGCTGAATTTAGAAAATTCAAGAACTTGGATTAAACATTTTTTCTGAAAGAGATTCTTCTATTTACGTAAAAAGTAGGGACAATATCATATCAAAATCATACACATTCGTCGCAATTTGATTTCTTGCAGATATTTCTGAAAAACATATTTCCGTGGAGTATCATACGTACCAGAGTATTAGTCAATATTGTTTGAGGTATAAATTTGCACGATCAAAATGGAACTGGCTGGCACACAGACGGGTTTTAACTTTTAAATATGGCAAGCCCAATGAAAAAAGTTACGAGATGGATACCGTCCAAATAACACCAGAAGAAACTCAGTTTTGTACTATCACTGAGCGTTGTACTAACCTGGAAGAAACAGTTCTTGACTATGAACCAACTGGAAAGAACAAAAAGGTTGTGAATCTAAGACATACGATTATTTAACTAAAAGCAAGTTTATGAAAATTTTTTATTTTTTTTCTTTAAGTTTGAGCCCGACTTATACAGTTTGCTGACTTCAAGTTCCCCTGGAACAACACCACATTGTGTTAAGGTAGAAATAGATGTCTTCAATTTACTAAAATCCGTGCGGCCATTAACATTTTGCCAATAATACAATTTAATATTTTTGCTGTATTTTTTATTCATATTGAATTATTAATAAAGATATTGATAAAAAATCTGCCATAAGTCTGTACAGTTCCCACTACTATTTGGATCAAGTTCCGGAAAGCAGTTAACGTCGACAGAAGAGCTTACGCCACAGCCACCTTTATTAACACATGAATTACACTTTTAGGCCATAGTCCGGGATGCAGAGTCAAAATGTTAAAAGACGATAAAGTCAATTCCAGTGAAGCATTTGGGGAGTGCCTACCCAAGTAGCCGAATAGGAGGGTCACCAGTCCCAAGTTAAAAGTAACCCAAACATATGGCAGTAGTGTTATTAAGCTGCGAATCCTGACCGGAGGTTTTATTTCCGGTACTACGGGGGTCGGGGAGTGCATGGAAGGTTACTTCCACCCCCGACACTGGAGAGGCCCCTAGGGGAGCAACGTGTTGGCTGTGGTTATCCCCAAGCGGGCAGAGTTCCTTGTAGACTCGACGTGGAGTTGCGTATCAATCGAGTGCCGGGACCTACAGAACGCCAGAGATTTAGATAGGTCTCGCTTCCATCAGTAATAATGTAAGAGCTTGCATTCTAATATAAACTAATACCTCTCATATTACGGACTGGAGCTGATTGTCGTTATAAAATCATTGCGTGTCCGAAGAGAGCTGTGTGATTAAGCCCCCGCGGCAGGTTTGCACGTTAAACCCACAGAAGACATTACGTTCCAATTTTAAAGTCAGGTAATAGATCTGATGTAACTAACTACATGGCAGTCTCAACAATAGCTAAAATTTTTGACAGTTCAACAGGAATTAACTCCTTTTTGCACTCACTTGATTGCTCCATGCCAACATGGTTTTCTAGAGTTTAAGCCCACTCTTAGCAATTTCTATACCGAATTCAAAAACTCTGCATTCGATGGTAGAGCTCAGGTTTATTCCAACTGTACTGACTTTGCCGAAGCATTTGACAATATCATATACTACTTCTACAAAAACTCAACACCATGGGTTTCACAGATTATCTTTTTGACTTCATTACCAGCTATCCATTTCAGTGTACAAATTGAGTTTAATTAAAGACAACAACTTCGAACTCGTTTATAATAACATAAGGTGTACCCCAGGGATCACACCTTGGTCCTCTTCTATTGCTATTATTTATTAACGATATTGGTATGATATTTAAAGAAGTGGACTCAGCACCATCTATTGGTTGATGAGCGTACGGTTACTTCCTGACAGAATTTTGCCACGAACTCCGTACCACCAAACCGAAAACTAAAACGAAAATGGAGTTGGCAGAATTCTACCCACTTTTCTCACATCCATTTTAAATGGATGACAGAATTCTGCCAGAGGTCCGTACTAGGCTTAAAGAACGACTCGAAAAAGGAGACTTTTCAAAATTTCACTTCACTCAGACCTTACTTTTATAGTTAACTAGCCGCGTACCGCGACTACGCTCACTTCGCTCACGCTGGTCCATCGCTCCTGTTACTCCCGATGATCCCGTTGATCCATTGGTCCTGTTTCTCCCGATACTCCTGTTACTATCGTTGCTCCCATTTTGTCTGGTGACTCCCGTTGCTCCCATTTCTCCCGTTGCTTCCGTTACTCCATCCACCATCCCCCATCCTCCATCCACCATCCTCCATCCTCTAGCCACCATCCTCTATCCACCGTCCTCCATCCACCATCCACCATCCACCATCCTCGGTCTTCCATCCTCCATCCTCTATCCACCATCCTCCATCCACCATCCTCCATCCACCATACCCTATCCACCATCCCCCATCCGCCATCCCCAATTTCTCCCGTCGCGCCGTTGCTCCCGTTACTCCATCCTCTATCCACCATACTTCATCCCCCATCCACCATCCTCCATCCTCTACCCACCATCCCCCATCTACCATCCTCCATCCTCCATCCACCATCCTCTATCCTCTATCCACCATCCTCTATCCACCATCCTCTATCCACCGTCCTCCATCCACCATCCTCCATCTTCCATCCGCTATCCACCATCCTCCATCCTCCATCCTCTACCCACCATCCTCCATCCACCATCCTCCATCTTCCATCCTCCATCCTCTATCCACCATCCTCCATCCACCATCCCCAATCCCCCATCTTCCATCTTCTATCCACCATCCCCTATCCACCATCCTCCATCCACCATCCTCCATCTTCCATTCGCTATCCACCATCCCCCATCCTCCATCCACCATCCTCCATCTTCCATCCTCTATCCACCATCCTCCATCTTCCATCCTCCATATTCCATCTTCCATCCACTATCCTCTTATACCATTTAGTAATAGGAATAGGCATAACTAATACACCAAAAACGAACTGACGCTAAATCATATGAAAAACACTCAAATGTTGAAATAACTCGCGAACCACCAACTGTTAAATAATTTTGTTAGAGCAGGAACCATCGAGGGCGTACCCTCAACAAATCACCAAAGTTTCATCGCAATTGGATGAGTGGTTTAGGAGCCTATACAGGACAAACAGACAAACAGACAAACATTCATTTTTATATATAGAGATAACCTATAAAGGTATTATAAAATATTATCTTAAGAATCATTAATACCACAAGCTCAAGGACCTCGCAATATGGACAACAAATAAATAACCCGGAAAATCCAGAATTCATGTTTCAAACCCCGACAAAAAAAATCAAATCCCGACAACAATATTCAGTTGACATTCTCCACATTATTGAAACATTTGTGTAGATTGTTGCTGTGCCACTTCGAGAAGGAAAAAAAACAAAGGGCGAAAAATCACTAGATTCCATCATAAATCTGCTTTTCGTCTGAAATGGAAATTGCAGAAAACAGACTTTATGTCTGCTCTTCCTTTTAGTCTTTTTTCGCCGCTTGTTAGGTTATTACTTACACCATGTGCAGCGACGCAACCCGTGCCACATATATAGGGTCTTTCAATCCCTATTCCAATTTTTAAATGTAAATAAAACAAGTTGTGTGTAAGATATTTACCCAAATCTTTTTTTATTTGAAAGAATATTTTATGGCATTAAGTATGGAATTTAACGTCGTTCAAATGTGCTCCCCGGCTTTGCTTGGTGGCACGTATTCGAGAGGTCCAATTTTCGACGACTTTGTCGAATAAATCTGGCTGGATTTGCTGGATGGCTTTCGTTATGTTGTCTTAAAGGTCATCAATTGTTTGCGGATTATACGCATCGACCTGCGATTTAAGATAGCCCCAAAGGAATAAGTATAAAGGCGTTAAATCGCACAATCACGGTGGCCAGTTCACGTCGCCGCCGCTCGAGATAACGATACCCTCAAATCGGTCGTGCAGAATGTTCATCGTGACATGTGCTGCGCGGCACGTAGTGCCATTCTCTTGGAATCACATGTCGTCGGTATCCATATCATCCAGTTTAGGCCACAAGAAGTTGCTTATCATCGATCGTTTGACCGTTATGGCAATGCCAGTTTCGGTTTAGAAGTACGGACAGATGATTTCGCCAGACAAAAATCCGCACTAAACAGTAACTTTCTCAGGATGCATTTGGTGTTGGTGTAAATCGTGTGGATTGGTATCATCCCAAATTCGACAATTTTGTTTGTTCACACATCCATTTCATCAAGAAATGGGTCCCGTCGTTAAAAATCTCTAACCTAACAAATTTCAAGCGTTTCTGTTGAAACACCCTATATTTGCATTCTCCATCATTTTATTTGATTTTTTAGTTTCTTTCTTTATTACCACAAACCAAAAATTTAACAATAACGACATAACAAACCCAAAATTCAAAACAGCGCGCCATCTATTGGTCGGCATGCAAAACATAACACATTAAGTTCCACATGTCGCTGAACTGAAACTTGGATTTGAACGAGTGTCCACTGGATCCACAGCCAACGGTGTTTGCCAGTTTTTGAGCCCATTTTATTTCGTTTTGTTCTGTGGTCGGTTCGTGTTTTTTTAAACTCGTCTGTTTTGTGTTTGGAAAATTGTTTTTAGGGCCGTCTCAATCGAATTTTGTGTTTTAGTAGCGTTGATTTTAATAGACGGTCACGGTGAACTTAAAACTCGTGAAAAATGGTGACATTCGAGGAAATGCAGTGAGTATTCATGTGGTCTTTTTCCTAACGTTCTGCCATTGGGCAGTGCAAATTTAAACGGCTCTTCTAATTTCAACCTGTTTTTTCCGTTGTTTTAGAGAGAAAGTTGCCGGAAAAATTCAGGAGATGACACGCAAAAATATCAAAGAACTGTCTCAGATTTGGTTCGAGACTTTCGATCGGACGCAATGCGATGAAAATCTTCTGAAATTATGCGATCATGTCGACATTTTTTACAGTGAGGTCAAAGACGAAACGGTACATCGACGGGACAGGATCCAGTCGCAAATAGATGGTAAGCGGCCTGTTTTAATTTTCCTCAAATTTATTACAACGGTAAAATCCTGACAGAACTACACAAGGAGGCTTCGACTCTGCGCCGGTTGCTAAAAGTCGAAATAACGTTGAGTCCGCAAAAGGGTGTGCCGTTATACACGGAACTTATTAAGCTGGACAATAGCCTGCAAGATCTTCGCCGAAAACTGAAGGAGCGCAAGAACGAAATTATCGAGCTGCTGCTGGAGCAAGAGTCGTTGTGCGAAGAGCTAGGTGAATCCCGACGCGACCTTCACGACGATCCACTACCCACGGAATTCGAACTGAACGACTTTCGACAACATTTAAGCATCTTGCGCGAGGAGAAGATCAAACGAATCGAGCTCATGGCTGATCTGCGTCGCGAAACTAAAGGCTACCTTGCCGATCTGGAATTGTCGATGCAGTCGGAATCGGAAGTTCAGTACGTTGAATGCTAGCCTTGCTTATACGCTTTACTAACAACTAAATCCACCTTTTCTCTTTTTCAGATTGTTAACGGATCGTCACATGTCGCCAACTGCGACGATCTTGAATCAGCTAATGGAATTGCGCGATCAATATCGCAAGCAAGTTGATGAGGTACGCAAATCGATTGACACGATGAAAGCAAAGCTGAAAGTCCTGTGGGCTGCCTTAGAAACTAGTCCGTCAGTTTGTCAGAAGTTTGCCCGATACACGGACTACTCGCAGACGACATACGATAAGTTATATCGCGAAATGGACCGATGCGAATTGCTGAAGCGGCAGAATATCAAGCGTTTTGTCGATCAAATTCGCGGCGAAATTGTCGAGTGGTGGGATAAAACGTTGAAGTCGGACCTGGAGAAGGCACGTTTCTCGAATTTTATGAATGACTGCTACACGGAAGATCTACTGACGTTGCACGAAATGGAACTGGAGGATTTGAAGCGCTACTACCAGAACAACGAGTGAGTAGATTTCGGGAGATTAAGACGGATGATATTAATCAATTTTTTAATATCCCTTGACGACTATAGGAAGATTTTTGAATTGATTGAGATGCGACGCGTTTTGTGGGATCGTATGGTTGCACTCGAGGCAAAGGCTACAGAGCCCGGTCGATTCAATAATCGCGGTGGACAATTGTTGAAGGAAGAGAAAGAGAGAAAAACTATTGCATCAAAATTGCCGAAAATCGAGGCGGAATTGACCGAATTGGTAATTATTTTTTTTATATGTTGGCGTAGATTTAAGTCTAATCTTCTTCTGTTAGTGCTACTGGCAGACATAAGTCTATTGTTCCCTCACATTAGTCCCCCATTCAGAGTAGGAAGGACGTGTACATCAGAGCGTAGAAGTAGTCAACCGGTCTCATTCCAGCTATATCCAATTACTTGTCAAGTATATATTTGTGTTTCGTCATTATTTAAAAAGCTTTTGGATCACGATAAGCTTCTCCAATGGAATAATGGCAGGGGGTGGTTCCTCAGCGGTTTATTTAACTCTGCGATTCCTTTTATATATGACCTCTTCTGGGGTATAGGGCAGTAATAGTGCTCTTCTGAGTTACTGTTACTGCTTCAATTATATTTATGATGACAAGCTCATGGCTATGTGGGGTTGGTATCTATGATATCAATGATTTTAGACTAGCGTGTTTAGCCACCGAGGCCCTTCAAATCATATAATGGACACGTAATAAAGATAAGCAGTCAAAACTCTTAAAGGGCTGCACATCACAAAAGCAGTAACAGCGTTCTTCTCACTCTCTCTGTTATTGCTTCTTCAGAAATCATTTTTATTTACTAGATAAAACCATTGAGTAGTATTTTACTTAGAATACGAGTGGTATGCTACGGATAGTTCGACCCGCGATCTCAGTAATAGTTCACTAGTGCGAATAGCCACTGAGGCCTCTTATCAATCATTCGTTCCCCATTTGTTTTGTTTCACAAAGCCTATTTTCAGAGTCGCGAGAAACTTGCAAATAATTAGATAAATGTATTGAACGTGAATTTACATGACCAAAAGTCAAGACGTAAAATCCTGGAGTGCCCCAAAGGATCCGAAATCCATTTGATCATTCACGAAAGCGGTTATTAAGGATTTTATTTCAACGTCCACATCCACACTTTTGACCAGTCTGACTAGACAAAAAAACAGTTTGGTCGTACGTCCATTTGGACTGATTTTGGTACGGACCAAATGAAACTAAACCAGTCTAGTGCTGTGAAAATGCGCACATAAATGCAAGACCGAAAAATACCAAACCGGTTTATGTGGACTGGTCTGGTGGTCCGCACGTAAACGCGACCGTTGATCCCATAGAAAAAGCAAATCTCCTGACCTCGATTTTTGCGGGAAACTCCACCCTTCAATATAGTACTCAGTCCCTCCCAACTGTGTTACCTAGAAATAACCACCCCCCATCCAATTTCGTGCAAGTGTCAATTCGAAAACACTTCAAGATCTCAATATTAATAAATCCGCTGGTCCAGACGGCATTCCCCCATTAATCTTCTTTGGCTAAACCTCTTCGCAAGTTATTCTAATGTTCAGCCTGTACCTAGGGTAGCAAAACGAGCCCCGCAAATTACCGCCCTATAACCATCAAGCAATCGTCTCTTTGACGACCGTCAATATGGGTTTCGGCTACTCCGGCGTCTCTCAAGGCTCAGTTTTATCACCTACCCTATTTTATTTTATTAACGACGTTCTGTCGTCCACTCTCAATCCTGTTCATAGTTTCGCAGATGATAGCAGACTTGACAACACCTACAGCTTCAACTCGATAACAGACGCACCAGTCTTCGGTACCCTTTCAACTTAATAGTTATATGGGTCTTTAAACTCGTACCTCCTCAATGCTGGAATGTGGGGCAGGGTAAATCGAGTAGAGTATAATGCCTCAAAAACAGAAGCCTGTTATCTTTCCGTTAAACACGAGATGTCGGTGCCTGATCTTATTTTCGATGGTGTCACATTGGATACTGCTAGGAATGAACATCATTAAAAAAAACTGAATTGGAGTGAAAACATTTATGATGTAGCAGCTCTTGATGCCTCCAAGTTCTTGACAACAGATCTTACAAAAATGTACAAGTCCCAAAAAAGTCACCGACTTGAGTACAATTCGCCTACAGAAATTTCCACGTTCGCTCTAGTTCAATTCCCTCATAATGCTCGTTCAGCTGAACGCGGCCACGAGAATACGGTTGAGCCACCCAAATTTCGTAGTGAAATTTACACAGTCGTTTCTCTCTCACGCAACTAGAATGTGAAACGCATTACCTTCGATTTGGTTTCCTACCGGGTTGGAATCCTTTAAATGTAACATCCACCGACTACTTTTCTCCGATCTCTTCTACTTTTATTAAATACTGTTTTTCTTTTATATAAAGTCCATCTTAAACTGACTGAACTGTATATGACTGATAAGATTGACCACTAAGTCTAGTTCGGTGCTTTAAAAAAACAGGGAATTTATGATATACTGGCATTTTGATATTTATACAATATATTTTACTCCGGGCTGTTCTTGACTTATGAAAAAACTTACGATGCCATCGAACTTCTATGTATTCATTTGCGCCGATTTCAACCTTCTTTGCATTGATTGGCTGTGGTCCGTTTAAAACCTGTGTTTGGTACTGTAATATTTTTATGTGCAAATATTTGGAATAAAACTACTTCTCAGTTTCGTGTCCAGTGTTTAGTAAAGTTTTACATCTTTAAATATATAGTAAGGCCTTGCCAGATATTATATTATAATATTGCGACATATAATAAGTTTTATCCGGTATCATGGTGGAGTTATATCTTTCCGTATAATCTGTGACTATAACATTTTGGCATGTTTCAAACGAACATCATCCAATATTAAATTTTTGGATCTTGTTTCGGTTTCCATGGAAGAAGCGCGCATCGGTCTTCCAGAGCACGGTTTGTCTTCGAGACTCTCCCTGTCTGTTTTAAAGGAGTATACCACTTGTAAATTTTGTCGATCGAGGGGCAAGATTCATTGCAACCTGCTGCCATTTATTGACGTATGATTTTCGATACTTTCATGATAGTATGATACTAAATTTTCTCCATTGATACATTATTTTTGGCTTGATCATAGGACGAGAACTCGAAAGATAATGACAGGATCTGTCTCAAAACTAGTATGTATCCTATTAAAGCAGGTAGTTACGATATGCAGCTAAATAAATACTTACTACTAAATTCTGAGCTCTTTTTGACATTCCAAAGATCATTTTGAGGTCCTCTAAAGCCCAAGAGCCGCGAACTAATTTAACAATAACAATTGGCTAAGTAAATGTCGACTAGTTTATAAAAACTGAGACAATTGAAGTTTAAAATTAATCATACTATCCGGTAACACATTCAATGGTTAGCCTTGCCTTTTACCAATTATGTTTCGCTCTTGATGTAGCGCTACCCTCAGATTTTATGTTAGGCACCGCTACTGGATGAATAGTTCCTAAAATCGTAAAGTTAAACCAGCGGTGCCAATCGGTGCCATCCAAAATTTTCACCTGATTCCTGGCTGGGACCTGGGGTGCAATTGAGAATTAATTTGTATTTTTGGTGGTCCTTTGAGTTATTACGAGCTTATTATCTTCGTCCTGAATTTTTTCAATTCATATTCTTTCAGGTAAATGAATATGAATCCGTTCACAACAGAAAGTTTTTGATTTATGGAAACGAAATTATAGCATCGATGGAACACGACTGGGAAATGAAGAAAGTGGAGAAGGAGAAATTAATGAGCGCTCGGAAAAATGCAAATGTAACAAATACACCAATGTCGAAAAATGCACATGCTCGCACACCGCTATCGATTCGTAATCATTCGACAATAAAAAAAATGCCATCTAGTACAAATATGTAAGTGTGACGAAATTATAATTTTTCGAAAACAAATTTTTTTTATATGAAGTACTTCTAGATCTTCTATACCTTCAACAATAAAGCGTAAGCTTCTACATACTGCTGACACTTTATTGCCAAATGCTAAACGAAGTCTTATGAATGAATTGGGAAGTCCAATGCCCAGCAGAAAAACTCCCTTTAAATCACCAGCGAAAAAGAATCGAATTATTGCAACAACAATTAAGCGACGGGTAAGTTAAGACGGCATTCGGTTTAAATTAAAAAAAATCATTTCATTTCATTTGTTTTAGTCTGGCCGTGCCAGCGGTAATATAAGATCTACTCGCAAACGCTCAATGAATAAGACTCCAATGAAACCGCCGAAAATTGTAGTCACAAAGGAGAATACAGTTACATCGGACACAATGTCTTATGATGTATTTGAGGTGTGTTAATATAATTTTTTTATTAATTTATTGTAATTGTCAGCAATGTGAATTTTGTATACTACATAGTTAGAGTCCTTCTAAGGTTCGAAAATAGAGGAGTCTCCCCTTATAACGAACCTCAAGTACCCGACGGATTTGGTTCTTTAACCCGGTGTTCGCTATAAGGGGACCAAATGAAAAACTATAAACTATGAAAAATAAACTGGTAAAGTTTGAAAATACTAGTTTTCCGGGTAAAATACTGTTTATTTTATTTTTTTTTGTGTGATGGGTACAGTTTGTATTTGTTCAAAAAAAAAATTCGATTCGAAAATTAGACCAAAAACATGTTTACAAAATACGAACACGTTAAAAAATTTCTACAAATTAAGTTTTGGAAAAATAATTTAAAATTTTTCCAAGTTAAATAAAACACTCGTGAGAAATTCTTGAGAATATCCATTGGAGCGTTTTGAAATCGAAAAAAGTGTCGAGTCTGGGTCATTCTATTCATTACATATGGAATCACAGTACTCAGTATTTTCTTTTTGTCGTCGTCACTATCTGTCGATGACACATGACAAAATTTGCTCATCGGTCAAGCTTTCTGTGCTGATAAAGTTTCGGCAACTCTGATGTTTTAATCGAGTTCTACATCTGTTCCATACCTTTAAAACTTTGTATCAGTCAGCCACTCAGCAAGTGGAAGGTCGTCCTCTGCATTAAATCCGTCAGTGTTGTGATCTTCAAAAAATGGAGAAAGAAGCTGGATTTCCATACATGTGTGATGGAACAATTAGCCAACCAGATTGAAAAATCTCTGACACTCGAAGAATATTCAACTTTTTTGTGTGGCCAATCTTTAGTTCAGCGTCTGTTTTTGTTCGCCTGGGTACTGAGTAACTTAGGAAACATGAAGAAAGTAAAACATTTTTAATGTAATTTCATTACAAACAGAAGTTTTAATTTTTGCGTCTCTTTTTACGAAATTTATTTATTTAGGAAGATTTAGAACATATAGTTGTGACAGAAGTAACGTCGATAATGTAAACGGTTATCCCAAAAATTTGACGTACACAGAATATGTCGCACAAAATTGTCGCATATGGAAACCCAGCCTGAGCGAATCATTTTGCGATTGTTTGTTCCGATACTTTTTTCCCATGCCATGTGAAGGAAATTGATTGCATCCAATAAGCTTGCATTTAATTTGTCTTCTCCAACAATTAAGTAAATCCCCTTCGCAAGAATAATTCGCCTATAGTTACCTTTATACTATCCTTTGGTCCATCGGCTGTAATTTTGAACTGGTATTTGGTGACATGAATACCAATTGAATGCACCCTAAGCCTTTCACATCAGGATAAGCACGGCAATTATCAACTAATAGTAAAATTTGTTGATTCATTCCGCATAATTCTGTATCTCATTTCCGTAAATCTTCACAAAAAATATCGGCAGTCATCCAAGCCTTTTGATTTGCTTTGCAATGACAAGCAATTTTCTTTTTTCAGTTTCTGTTAAGTTTGCTTCCACAAGAATTGCAATCCTTTCCTTTGAAAGCTTCCAGCCTGCGCATGATGTGCCCTTTTAGTATCCTGTTTGGAGTGAGTTTATAAAATAAACCGGTTTTATCGGCGTTGAAAATGTCGTATCCATGTTGACCGCTGTTCCATTCTCCAACGAATTTCCCAGAAACGATGTTATGTCGTTCAATCCAGCTCCTACTACAAGAAAAGTCATAGTTGTTTCATAGTCTCGTTTCGAACTCGTTAGCTTTCGATTACAACATAACTCCAGTGATGGGGACGTTTACATTTCGTTGTTGTGAAAACCATTTCAAAAGTCCTTGATCCCTATGTTCGACTTTTTTTTATTTTCATGGCGCTTGAAGTACAACCTGAAAAACAATTTCAAAAGTCCTTGGTTTGGTTCATCATGTTCGGATTTTTTTTATATTCATGGCGTTTGAATTATTTTTCTAGAAACTACGTGAATTTGTTTCTCCACTTTTACATAGTATGGTTGCAATTGTAGATTTGCTCAATTGCATTTCCTTGCACACATCACTTTGTTTAATGCCGTTTTCGATGCGCTTAATTATCTCAAACTTCTCTTTCAAAATTATACCTTTACCTTTTTGTCCTGGTTTCAGAGACTGTCGAATGGGCCACTCCATCATTTTGGCACGGCTATCCCATTCACACAAGAAGCAGCAAAATTTTGTGTTGGTTACACATTTTTACACTTTTAAATCTCCACAAATCTGAAGGTGCTTTAAATTTTCATAAGATTCGTTCAAACTAAATGTAGAGCCGTCTATGAACAATCTCCATTCATCTGGCTTGTGCTTTATATTGAGAGCATCCATCAAGCCATTCACATTGTTACAGAATACCAAGCTAATATCCATTTCAAAGAATGGTAGTAGATCTGAAGTAGTTATGGCAACATCTTCAAAAAGGTTCCACTGCTGGACTGGAACCTTAATTCAAAAAGTTCTGCTTTACTCTTCGGTAGATTTAAGTCTCTCGCCAGATTGATCAATTCTTCTTGGCTTATCATATGTTGACGTTGTGGACCACTGGGTGGAATGTCAGGATCTGTTGATGGAATAGTTTCTTTATCATCTGTACTCTCCTTATCATCTATTGAGATAGACGTTTTGGGGTGCTCTGGAATTGGAAGTTCGTCACTGTTTGTAATAGGACGCGTAGCTGATGGTATATTCGGATAGTTGACAAGAGATTTCTTTCCTTTTTCACGTCCAAACTACGTCTTATGATCTAATTTTGACGTAACCCTACACAGCTAAACAAATTAAACATTCCTTTTCTAGTCTAAAATATTACTTGGTATTTCCAGTTAATAAAATTTCTTTCTTCCAATTGAGCCATTAATATAAGAAATACGCCAATTGACTTCTACCAATCAACTCTTTGAAAAAATTGGGTCAATACTTCATAACGCCAGGTTTTCGCATTTTTCAGTGTAATAACACCAGAAAATTGTATTTTGGCACTATTACAGATAACTCTGATAACCATTTTGAGCCACGCCACTGCTATCCTTTTGATTTTAGCCTGCCTTAATTTTGATGTACTGTGTAGGCATACAGCTTTTTGTAGAGCTCCATGTGCAATGGATCCATAATTGATAGAAAGAAAGATTGAAAGTTTTGTAGTTAAAGCCCCGTTTGAACGGTGATAGTTTTTAACGATAATACTTTCGCGAGAGCATAGCACGATAGTGTGAGAGTGTGATAGTGCGACAGTCTGCTGAATACACGGCGCGGTAGTGCGACAGTGAAATTAGGCAATAGTAACATTGTTTATGTTGTCAAACGTTGCGGTATCATTATCGAAAATGTTTCAAGTAGAGCTGGTTGCAGCTGGAGTCACTGGTGAAGCTGTTTAAAATAAAACACAAAGTGGGGTAGTAGTTTGTATCTTAGTCGACTTAGACAGGGATCGTTTGTATCTTAGTCGACTTAGACAGGGATCTGAGTCCAAAACTAACCTACTGGATGTATACCGTCGTTGCTAGGCCCATTATAACTTACGCGGCATCCGTCTGGTGGAAGAAAACAAAGCAGAAAACTGCTCAGCTCAAGCTGACTAAATTACAAAGACTGGCATGCCTGGGTATTACTGGGGCGATGCGCACCACTCCTACAGCTGCCTTAGAGGTGCTTCTCAACCTAGCACCCCTACACTTAGAAATACAGAAAGAAGCTAGATTCACCACATACAACCTTTTGAGCTCGGAGGACGAGTCAGAGCGCAAAATAGCTTGCCCAACTCTCTCCGCGGAACTCAACAAGGACCCAATACTAGCGATACCTCTTTCTGATTCAATGGTACCGAAATTTAATTTCACAAAGCCATTCAAAGTTGTCCTACCTGAAAGGGAGGATTGGGCCACAAACAAACCCACTCCAAAACCAGGATCCATAATCTGGTACACAGACGGTTCTAAAACGGATCAAGGTGTAGGAGCAGGAGTTTATGGAGTGCGCCCAAATGTGAAATTCTACTGTAGCATGCACATAACATCCACTGTTTTTCAGGCGGAGACTCATGCTATTGAACTATGCATTAGAGAAAATATCAGACGGGGCTACAAAAACCAACAAATATATATTCTCTCGGACAGCAAGGCAGCAATAATGGCACTTCAGTCCGTTCAAATCTACTCCAAACTTGTTTGGAATTGCCTCCAATGCCTGATTGAACTCGGAAATAAGAACAGAGTTAGTCTCATTTGGATTCCGGGACACAGCGGCTATGTAGGTAATGAAATGGCCGACTTAATGGCCAGGAAAGGTTCAGAAGCTGACTTCATGGGACCATATCCATTCTGTGGGATACCATTAAGCACAGCCAGAATGAACATCCGAATGTGGCAAAAATCGCAAAGTGCCATTCACTGGGACTTGGTACCGGGCAACAGGCACTCAAAGCTTTTTATGCCAAAACACTCGGAAAAAAGAACATCTGATTATCTAAAATTAAGCAGATATCAGACCCGAACCTTAGTGGGAGCTCTGACTGGACATTGTCACATGAGGAAGCATCTCAATAGGATTGGTCTCTCTGAGACTAAAATTTGCAGAATATGCAATGACGAAGACGAAACACCAGAGCATATCCTCTGTGAATGTGAGGGTTTAACTCGCAAAAGACTTCGTCAATTCGGTCAGGGTTTCATGGACCCATCGGAATTCCTGACCATTCCTCTTCGCAAAATACTAGGCTTCATTGAAAGCGCAGGGATCGAAGAGGAATCATAATCAAACCGGGGGGACGTCATAATAAGCCCAACTGAGGCTGCGGTGACAGAGGGTAACCATACCAACCCCTATTTCCAAATCTAAATCTAAATCTAGACAGGGATTAAAATCAGTTTCCGTCCACTGAAAGGCCCCCGTGTTAAATACTTACTCTTTTCGGGTTTGTTTCACTACATCCCAAACAATAAATAAATAGTACACAATTAAAATAAAATAAATTTCAATTTTGTTAATTGCGTTAAAAAAAACTTTCGGTATTTTATTCTATTTATTTATCTTTATTACTTTCGTTTTCCACTTTGTTTCTTTTAGTTTCAACTGAATTTTGTTCATCAATTTGTGTTTTTTCCTCACTTTCTTTTTTATCTTCCCAAGCTTTCTTAACCACTTTTGTCTGAAGATTTCCGTCCTTTCGATCAGCTGCACTCTGATCGACATCAAGAGTTGCTGGAACGCTACCTGGTTCCGATTTGATTTGTTCTGTGAAAGGATATAGCAAATTCGTCGCAGCAGCCTTATACATATTATTATTTGAAAATATATATTATATTTGAAAATTTCGCACTTAAAAAATAATCAAAAATTTGAGGTTTAGCGTACAATTAAAGTTGTACTGCTTTTAAAAGACCTACTTCCTCTGCCAATTTTCCGATTAGTTCGGAATAATGATCTTCTGGGTAGAGGACCTCGAATTCGGTGTACTTTTCGAATTCTTCGACCATTGGTAAAAATTCCGGTCTGACGTTTGCTCTGTAGTACTCCCAGTTAATGTCTTTCTTTTCTGCTGACAGAGATCCCACTCTCCTATTTAACGAAGTTGGGATCAATTTAAATTCGTTTATATTTTAACTAATAACTTACTTAATGTAGGAGTTGTTCTTTACTTGTACGCTTTGAAGATTTTACACCTGGTTCTTGGAGCACCTTTTAAACAATTCCACATAATTGATCGAAGCTGTGATAAACCTTTTCGAACTCACTGCACACATTTTAATTATTTATGTAAATTTCCAATGACATTTAAACGGGGCTCCAATGTTAACTTTGTTTCCAATTTTATTTTATTTTTAAATTTTAGTTCAAGTTAAAACATTTTCATTTAAAAAAAATATTGCGTGGCGTGAATTTGATAAATATTTTTTTTGTTAATGTCAAAATAAAATTTCTCGTCAATGTCAAGATAAAATTATCGCGATAGTGCTACCAACTATTTAGTCAAGCTTGATAGTGCGATAGTGCTATCATGATAGCGCGAAAGTAACTATCGAGAAGTTTACATGATGATTGTTATGACGATAGTAATTATCATGACATCAACTATCGCAATAACTATCACCGTGTAAACGGGGCTTAAGTTCAAGTAGTTTTAACGACTATTTTCTATATATTCGAACTTGTCACATCATCTATCTTAATATATAATATAATATTTTCATCTTTTCTATTCTAAAAACCGCAATAATCTTTTTTATTCTAGCCGAGAAAAGTCAATAGCTCGAAAATTATAAAATAATAGTTTAAAAATACATACTTCTGTTAATACAATACAATTTATTACAAATAAATAAATTTTATGATTGTTTTCATCGTGGTATTATTATTTCTTCTCCTTAGGAGTACATTGAAAAGGATCCGTCTTGCAGATCATCAATAGTTGTTGGCAAAGGTAAGAAAAAGAGAAGGAGTGCACGCAATCATCATCTTTTTGCAGAATACCGTGGAGCATCTCCTCATAAAACACCACCTTCTTCACCAGCAGCCGGTCCGTCTCGTAAATTAACAACAAAAAATCTTCCAATATTGATTTGACAATCTTCGCTCTCTCATTTATTTTAATTTGTTAAAGTAAGGCCTTATGTACAAATAGTTAAATTTCTTTTCTTATTAAAGTAAAAAACGCAATATTATTAAGAAGTTATTTTATTTTTAATATTTAAGAGTTTAATTGAGGATCGAATATGCAAAACTAATCATGTCCGTTTAAACAACGTAAATACATTGTCTTAACACATTGACGATCACAAAATCACGCGAAAGTATCACGTCCTGCAAATGATCATGTTCCGTAATTTTAAAATAGCTAACGTGTTAAGACGATACATTACACACGAATCAAACTATAAACTATTTAATTTTTTTAATGACAGCACAAGTTTTGCATTTTTTTTTCTCCTTAATTTGACCAACTAACAATTTAAAATAAATTTAGTTTAAAATAATTTATTAAATCTGTATTTCTTGTTGGTTTCAAACCTTTTTTTAAATCAAAACTAACATAATTTCATTTCTTTTTGTAATTGACGGGAGAAAACATTCGTATTATAGAAACTAAGCGAAAATACCGACAGTAAAAATATATAACAATGATTTAGTTTTTTAAGTATTGACCATTTCGCCGACATTTAATTTTTGAATTGCTAAAAATGTAACGAATTGGAATATATTGTACAATTTTGTTAATTTTGTAAGTAAAATCGGCTTTTGATCATCTTTATTTCGATGATTTGGTGATGGACTTAGTATACTAACCGGTTATTTCAAAAACACTCATTTTGTGAATTGAGAGTTAATAATTTTCGATGATTGCAATCATTTGATCAATATTTAAAATAAAAGAATTTGATAATCCAAATAGCATTTCAAATGATATTATATATTTTATTGTTGACAAAGCCCTGCAAACTAAACTGTTTTATTTTGATGTAAAAAGCTTATATATAAACCAAACTATTACTGAATAAAATATACTGAATAAGACGATCTTAGCTTTCCCTATTGGTATATATATAAAGATAGCAACAAAAATAATTGTTGTCCTCATTTTTTTTCTCTTAACTGAAAAGAAGAAATGTACAGGTCTATTATGAAACTCGAGTCGAGTGAGTAACTCGACTCACATTTGAACTCGACTCGAGCTTAAGTTGGTATTATGAAACTTGACAATTGGAAAGTCACTTCATTTCCAACAGTCGAGTGAATTTGACATTTTTTTCAAGTAAATACTCACTCGATCGGCTGTCATAATACGCATTTTTTTTACTCACGCTTTTTTCGACTCAAAGTCGAGTGAAACTCGACAAGTAGACACTCGTCGAGTTTCATAATTGCAGAATGTGAGGTTTTTGATTGAGTCGATTTTCATAATAGGCCAGGTAAATTAACAATTATGATATGATAAACATTAGTTAGGGCACGCAGCTACTCGGAGAAGTCCTCATATTACCTGTTTTCGATCGCGTACACTCAAACAGTACAAAAATTGTCTAGCTTCCCGGGATAATCACTGGTTTAACTACAAGAAGATTTCCCTCACTAGTAAACTCTTCACTAAACTATGTAAAATTTCGACTTCGTAACTGGTCGTTTTGTTGAGTTACGAGAGCTGACCCAGAAGTACTTAGATGGCGGTTTTTATTTGAAAGTAAATACTCTGGTAGAAAGCACTATCCCATAAGGTTTAAAGTTTGAAGTCTTTATTTGGCAGCGATCAATAGCGAATGCTATCAGTGAATTTTTAAACAAGGAAGAAATTGGTCATCGTTATGTAATACAATACTTTAATTTGATAGGTCTCAGTCCAACCAATATCAAAGCCGAACTAGATTCTACTCTGGGGGAGTCTGCTCTTCCGTTTGCGACAATAAAATATTTTGTGGCAGAGTTTAAACGAGGCCGTACGAACGGTCAAGACGAACAACGCAGTGGTGAAGAAAATCTACAAAATAGTATTGGATGATTGTCGACTGAAAGTACGCGAGCTAGCAGACACAATAAGCATTTAAAAAAGTCCTGTACATCGCATATTAACTGAAAATTTAGACATGAAAAAGCTGTGCGCAAAATGGCTGCCGCGTTTGCTCACAATGGATCAAAACAGCGTCATGAGGATGTTACAATCGAGTGTTTGGCGATGTTTCATAGCAATAATGCCGAGTTTTTGCGTCGATTCATAACCATGGACGAAACATGGGGCCATCACCCTACACCTGAGATGAAGGAACAGTCAAAACAATAGACTAACAGGGGGAAATCGGTACCAAGGAAAGCGAAGGCAGTCCAATCTGCAGACAAGGTTATGGCGACACTTTTTTGGGATGCGTGTGGGATAATTTTCATTGATTATCTTGAAAAAGGAAAAACAATTAACGACGAGTATTGTGTGAACTTATTGCAGCGTTTGAGTGATGAAATCAAGGAAAAACGGCCGCAATTGGTGAAAAGAATGTGTTGTGTCATCAAGACAATGCATCGGTTCACACATCCGTTATCGCGAGTTAAAGTTCGAATTGCTTCCTCATGCACCCTATTCGCCAGATTTAGTCCTCTCGGCTTATTTTCTCTTTTCAAACTTAAAAAAATGGCTCGGTCCTAATCGGAAATTTACTAACTACCGTATCAATGAAGTAATGCACTCATGTATTCAGCTTTAGCTACTTTCTCACCGAAATAATCGATGAATTTTACACACGATGTCATTGGCAGTAATGACTGTTGGCTACTTTGTGCATTACCCAAAGAGCATTACTTCATTGGGAAATGATCATCGATGAACTATTCAAAGTTTGAACATTGCATTATTTCATAAATGCGGAAAGTAATTGAATTAGGGAAGTCGTGCATTTCGTGTGTTTTTTTAATCTATTGGTATGTTAAAAGCATAAAATTATAAATAAATAAGCATAAAATCGACGGCGAAATTCGCCCGCATTGTGTTTCTCCATTAACGAAGGCGAAATTTTTCGACGAATTTCGCTCGCCGCTTGCGAAGTTCGTCACAATTCTGTTTATACCATAAAGTGTCAAATTACAGCTCCTTGGATTCTAAATGCAAGGTGGCAGGAGAAAAATCAACAGAAAACACTTCCTTTACACTCCTGCAGAGTATTTGAACGAACGCAATACGTATACGGTAGCTTTTGTGGAAGATTGTCTTATATGCTACTATAAAATATAACAATAAATTGTAGTTTTTATACTCTAGATGAAATCATATATTATAAGTTTAATCCAGCCCAAAAGCTTGTAACGCATAGAACCAAGCCTCGGACGAAAAAAAGTAATATAATATATTATTTTTTGTTTATTTGTGGCCAAAAACCTCAAATTCGCTTGACGTCCGTCCGTCCGTCTGTCCGTGAACACGATAACTCAAGAACGCCTTCACGTAGGATCTTGAAATTTCGAATCTGGATGTTTGGTTGAATTTGTAAGGCTGAGTTCGTTAACGAGCAAAATCGTCCTACTCCTTCGGGTAGCTGCCAAACAAAATGTCCTTAAAACACGTATTCAAGAATATTGGTCGATAACTTCAGAAGGGTTTAAGCTACGACTTTGAAATTTTGTATGTGTTAATTTTCGAATAGTTGGAGCTAAATATATGATTATGAAGAGAATCCTGTTAGTCCTTCGTGTAGCTGCCATACAAATATCCTGTCAAAATGTCTTCACTTAATTTACGAAACTCAAGTAATATTTTAGCTACGAATTCGGAATTTTGTACAAATTAGTTTTGAGTGGAAAGGAAGTTCGAGTTTACTAGTCAGCGAAATCCT
This sequence comes from Beris morrisii, assembly GCA_951812415.1. NCBI lineage: Eukaryota > Metazoa > Arthropoda > Insecta > Diptera > Stratiomyidae > Beris > Beris morrisii. The sequence goes on along the minus strand of OX638313.1, from coordinate 50,057,147 downwards.
TTTACTCCTTCTGGTAGCTGCCATACAAAATGTCCTTAAAACACGTGTTTAAGAATATTGGCCGATAACTTCAGAAGGGTTTAAGCTACGTCTTTGAAATTTTGAATGTGTTATTTTTCCAATAGTTGGAGCTAAATGTATGATTATGAAGAAAATCCTATTAGTCCTTCTTGTAGCTGCCATACAAATATCCTGTCAAAACATCTTCACTTAATTTACGCAACTCACTATAACTCAAGTAATCTTTTAGCTATGAACTCGGAATTTTGTACAAATTAGTTTTGAGTGAAAATGAAGTTCGAGCTTACTAGTCAGCAAAATCCTTTTACTCCTTCTGGTAGCTGCCATACAAAATATTCTTAAGACACGTGTTCAACAATATTTTCCGATGACTTTTAAACGCTTCAAGCTACGAATTTGAAATTTTGTACACATTAATTTTTGAATGGTTTCAAGGAAAAGGATAAATAAGTAAGAAATCGAGTGAGTCCTTTTTGCACCTCCCATGTGAAAGTCCTTCAAAAAGGAAATTTTTTTCGATGACTTACCCAGTTCAAGGTATGAAATTAAACACTGAATATTGTCATTTAGGTTTGAGTAGCAATCTAATGGCAGTCCTTAATAAAGGACATACAACATGCACACACGTAATTCTACTTTATCCCCAACTACAATATAAATCGGAGTTCAGTATTCATCTAGAGTATTATACGATTGTCTTGCAGCCGATCGTGACTGCAGTATGTTTTTTATAAATTATTTTTATTAAAAAAATAAATTGAACCGAAAATTAATTTTTTTCTTTATTTAATACTTTTATTTTTGAAATGCCTGTTTTTAAATTTTTTGAAGGCCTTTTGAATATCTGATACATAGTCCTTTTCAGCATAAACATCCTTCTTTAAAGAGACTGCAATTTTGTTAACTCTTAAATTTCACAATGAGCGAGAAGATAACTTACTAAAAAGGACATCGTTAACGTTTTTATATTGTTTAAAAGCCCTTTTCCTTGTATCCCACTATAGTTGCAGTTGAGTACAACCTCGGGTCCATACAAAATATATAAATTTTTGCTTTAACCTGCAGCTGGAAATAGATTTTTGATAACAGCCGACTAAATAAATGAACCAAAATATTAGATATGCGAACAACTTGCAACGTTACAATAATCTTACAAAATCATGTTTTTTATCTTTTATGTTTTCTTCCCAAATAAACAACTCTTCTACCAAATTAATTGGAAAATTGTGAAGGATCGACTTTTTTTTCCTGGTGAAGAAGTTTCAGTAAAACTTAATTTTCTGCTTGCATCTTCATAATTTCCTCATTCTGTTTCTGAATGATATCTGAAAAGTGTTAAATTATTGAAATTCAACTAATATAATAATTGAAAATATTTAAAATAAGGCATTGTTCCTTTTAAACCGTTAATCTCACTTCTGACAAACTTTGAAAAGAAAGAGGTTTATTAAGATCAAGTCGACAAACATTTTTCTTCATAAATAACAAAATAATACCTTTTAAGTATCGGATTTATGCTATGTTCCGTAGCTATTTCGTAAAAAGTATAGTAACATTATAAACTAAAAGTACATAATAATGCAATGTTACCTGGTAACATTCATTTAATCCTACTGTTGCATTACATTGGCCAAGGACTGGACGATTTTCTTTGCTTCCTAAGATTTCGTTCTGAAAATTATTAACTTTTTTGTGGCAGATATATTATAATTTATAACAAAACAATAAAATAAATATTTTTTCTCTTTAAAATTAATTAAAGTAATGTATAGGTTGGCGAATGTTTTCACAGCACATTTTAGAACAAAAGAAAATAATTTCACATAAGGTACCTGCTGATGTCAATGAAATGGGTTTTTCTACAGTTTCACGAATTTCCTTTTATCTTTTAGGTCTCGCTAGGAATCGAATTAACTGAACTTCAGTGTGGTCTTCATATAAGCACCTAGAGACGATTTTCAAACGATTTTTTGATAATTAACCCCCAAGAGGGTTGATATTTCGGGTTGAGTACGTTTTTGAGAATTTTTATTATTTATTTATTTATTTTTTATTTATTTATTATTTCATCTACTGAACATATATATTCTACAGACTAAAAAAGAAATAACAATACTAATAATAATGCCATTTAATCACACCGTTTAGGCCATCAATTCTTCTTAAAGATAGATCTACTGTCAGTATGGTCGATCATGTTAGAGATAGAGTTAAAGTGAAGCACACACCTAGAGATCGGCTCATTAGATCCGTACCTAGTACGATGTGGATCCACGTAAAGAAGAGATCTAGGCCTTAAAATTTTAGAAGGAATATATAGAGCTTGTAAAGAGATAAAAGTTCTGTGTAACACGACTACTACGATGGACTCAGCACGGCAACACTCAACGCCCATATTCACCACGCAGCAGACACATTATTTCCCCAGGACAACGTCTGCACCTGTTCACCACAGCGTGGGAACTAGTTCCGAGAAGGGCACTATAAATAGTGCAGCCGGTTCTTCTCGGAACTCAGATCAGCTTGAGCACTCTAGGGTCTCTCACTGATCGCATACCTAATAAAATCTGATATAATTCTAGATTGCGTTATAATTGGCGACCAACTTGTGGCACAACTACGACCACTATTTCAAGAGGAATTACCACGGTTCCGGTACGAAGAAGCCACCGAAACAGGATGGCTATCCAAATGACGGAAGGACAGCTACAGCAGTTGATAGCTGCTCTACGACCGCCAGACTCTCCGGCTAACGTTCTCCCTACCGGGAATTTCACCAACTGCCCAGCGAATTTTGATGGCAGTCGATCACGGGACAAAGTCGAGGAGTTCATCGCAGCTGCCTCCGTGTACAAAGATGTTGAAAACATCTCCGACCAAAGTGCCATTGCAGGCCTTCCAATGCTGCTCAAAGACGTAGCTGCTACTTGGTGGCAAGGCGTGAAGGAGCAGGTTACGACTTGGGATGAGGCAAAAATCCTACTCCGCGGCGCTTTTTCCCCAGCGAAGCTCGCCTACCAAGTCTATATGGAGATCTTCGATGCACGTCAAGACGATTCCACTCCGACGGATCTTTTCATCTGCCGTAAACGAGCGCTGCTCGCTCAACTACCAGCAAAATCACACTCTGAAGCGCAGCAGTTGGACCTTATTTTCGGGCTACTGAACTTAAACATCAGAAGCCATATCGCACGGAACAGCATTTCATCGTTTGACCAACTGTTGCAACAAGCTAGAGCGTGTGAAGAGATCACCAGAGAGGAAGCAGGAGCATCGACCACAGAAGGAAGAACCCAAAACTAACTTCAAGAAACGCATCAAGTGCGACTTTTGTTACAACTTCGGACATACCGCCGAGGTATGTCGCAAACAGCAACGCTCGAGTTCTAACCAGCCTTCGGACACCAGAACGTACTCTGCAGCGGTCACATGTTATGGATGTGGTCGGCCAGGAACAGTACGAAGTCGCTGTCCAACCTGCAGCAAACCAAAGGAGTTACCGGCAGCTAACTTTTGTTCCATCGAGGCTAGCGATAACCTAATACTTCGCGATCGTCCCGTCGTTCAACTCGAAGTAAATGGTATCGTTGGCTACGGATTCATCGACACCGCCGCTAGAGTTAGTGTAGCCAGCTATCGACTATACCAGCAATTGAAGCGCACTGGGTGTACTTTCATCACAAAAACAACAAACGTTTTTCTGGCAGACGGAATAAAAAGAGAGACAGAGGTCTTTCTTACAAGCGTCAACGTCTCAATCCATGGCCGAACTCTACCACTCAAGTTTCTCGTCCTTCCTGATTCGATCGACAACAGAACGCTGCTAGGAGTGGACTTCATCGAAAGTGCTAATATTGTGCTGAACATTCCTCAGCGCTTTTGGTATTTCGGCGATACCCCGAAAGCAAAATTTCAGTTGTTGCAAAAGGAAAATGCAGAACCGACCATCATTCAAACATTGGACGTGACAGCGAAACCAGACACACCAGAGCGAGTATCGAACAGAATACTCGATTACATGGAGTTGCTGAAATCACCTCAACGGGCATTCACCGTTCCTGATCCGGTCAGTCCAATCGCTGATACACCGAAACTTGGTCCACCGAATTCTTGGGAATTCACCGATTCCCCGCAACGGCAATTTTATGGCTGTATCCCAGAGCCGATCAGTCCCATCGGAGACACACCAAAACGTAGAAGGACATCAGATGAGCCGTTGGACTATTTGGAGAAACTTACTTCACCATTACGGCAATTCAATATTGCTATTCCGGATCCAATCAGTCCACTAGCTGATACGCCGAAACGAACAGTGATGAAAATGGTTCGTGACTTCGCAGACATCGAGTTGTCTGAAGTCAATATTGAACCAGCCCTGAACGATGACGAGGCTACAGAGCTTACAGATGAGCAGCGAACAGAGCTTATAGATGAGCAGCGAACAGAGCTTAAGAAGATTCTGTTCAACAACATCAATCCTTTTAACGGAGACGACGAGCAACAAGACAGTCGCGAGAAGTTGAAGGAACTTCGTACAATGGCATCTATACAAACAGATGAACCTCAGTCGTTCGCATTACGGACGAACTCCAGTGATTATGCCATCGGTGCAGATCTACTGCAAGGGGAGGCGGAAGACGAAGGACACGTAGAATACGCGAGTCGCTTGCTCTCACCCGCTGAACACAACGACAACACCACTGAACGAGAAGCCCTGGCTGTAGTTTGGGCTGTCTGTAAATTACGAGGATACGTCGAAGGCAGCAAGATTAACATCGCAACTGGTCATCAGCCTCTGAGATGGCTAATGGCACTCAAATCTCCAACAGGAAGGCTGGCCAGATGGGCCCTGACGATTCAATCCTACGATGTCGAGATAAAATACTGCCCCGGAAAATCTAACGTCCTCTCGGGTTCCTTATCTAGTCCACCAGAAGATACACCCGAACCTGATGATACCACAAGCATCTCAGTCGATATTCCACATAGGACGACCAAAGAAAACTGTCTCCTCGCCGGGACGTCTATCGGAGCCAGAAGGGGAGATTGTAACACGACTACTACGATGGACTCAGCACGGCAACACTCAACGCCCATATTCACCACGCAGCAGACACATTATTTCCCCAGGACAACGTCTGCACCTGTTCACCACAGCGTGGGAACTAGTTCCGAGAAGGGCACTATAAATAGTGCAGCCGGTTCTTCTCGGAACTCAGATCAGCTTGAGCACTCTAGGGTCTCCCACTGATCGCATACCTAATAAAATCTGATATAATTCTAGATTGCGTTATATCTGGTGAATTTATGCTGTAAGTTAAGCAGTCCCTGACAAACATAATGCTTAAGAAAGTTCTGCGCGACCTTAACGTCATTATATCTAGTAATTGGCATCTAGCCTCATAGGCAGGTAAAGCCGAAGCCCAGTTCAATCTACGTAGAGCAAATCTCGTAAACCTCCCTTGGATCTTTTCAATCCGACTAATATGGACCTCATATGATGGATCCCAAACCACGACGCAATATTCCAAAATAGGACGCACTAGAGATACGAAGAGTGATTTGAAAGTATAAGGGTCATGAAAATCCGCTGAGGATCGAATAATGAAACCCAACATTGAGTTGGTTTTAGATATAATATAATCAACATGAGAATTGAATGATAGTTTTTCATCAAATATGACACCAAGATCTTTAACTTCATTCGTTCTACCCAACAGTGAATCATCCATCCTGTAATCAAATAAGAGTGGAGAAGAAGTTCTAAATGCCGAAAAAAGTTTACATTTTGGAATACTGAGTCGTAATGAATTTGATTTATTTATTTATTTATGTAATGAAAAGGCCTTATAAATAACACCAAAACAAAAATACGGCCACACCGGTTAGGCACCTGGCACTTAGAATAAGTTTATAATACAAGTAAATATAAGTAAAAATTATAAACAAATATAGGTTATTGTGATCGAAAGGATCTTAAATCTAGCTAAAAAAGATAATGTTTACATTTTAAAGAATTATACAAATAAAAATTAATCCTAATATAGATTAACATTTATTCAACAGAAAGAAATTTAGATATGAATTTGAAATACACCATAAATTGAATTCATCTAAATCATTTTGAAGCCCTTGACAGTCCTCCAGGCAAGAGATCTTCGAAAAAATTTTCACATCATCAGCATACATAAGACACTGTGAGTGCTTCAAGATTAAAGGAATATCGTTAACAAAAATCTGCCAACAGTCTGGGCGCAACTTTATTATTTTATGGGTAGAAGTCCGAAACGTGTTTAATGATGAGATGCGGTGTAGGTTACTATGCGACTGACAACCTAAAAAATAACGTTCCAAATAGCCTCCTGGTTATTTTTTAGGTTGTCAGTCGCATATTAACCTACACCGCATCTCATCATTAAACACGTTTCGGACTTCTACCCATAAAATAATAAAGTTGCGCCCAGACTGTTGGCAGATTTTTTTTATTTATTTACGTATTTTTTTTATCAATAGAATAATTCATAGTAGTAAAAGCGAATTCGATCACATTAAACCTAAGAGATTTTCGGAATCAGTGAAAACTTGAACAATACCCCCAGGGGTTTTAATTGAGAAAATACTTAATTCGGTTTTTCCCCGACTACGTTTAAAGCTTATAGAAGTAAAAGTGAATTCAAAATATTAGAAATATATCATTATTAAAATATTAGAAATATATCAGAATTCGTGAATATGTACACAACCACTTTACACCCCCTCAGGGGTTGGATATCGAAAAATTTTGAAGATCGTTACCAGGCGTTTATATAAATAGCCCGCAGAAGTAAAATTGCTTTGATAGCTCGACATATCTAAAAGTTTTAACGAAATTCGTAAAAATGTGAATTCACGGAAATTTTTTTTTACTTAACCTCTGAACGCCAATAAAAATCTGAACTTTTTTTTTGCTTTAATTACTCTAATAGTACATCTACATATACGTACTAAGTTTCAACTTTCTAGCATAAGGCGTTTCTGAGATATAAAAAACCACCCCTCTCCCCCGTAGCTTGATACCCATATCAACAATTTTATTTTTCTAGGATGTCTCCATAGTGGCTCTATATAATCCTAAATTGTTAGCTTTCTATTCATTATGGTTTTCGAGAAATAAAAATCAGAATATTTTCCTTTCTACCCCCTTTCACCATCACCCCCAACACCCACACCACCAACATTTTTTTCCCGACTGGAAGTTAACCGACCCCAACTTCTGTAAAATTTTCAAGATCATATCTGATACGGTTTCTGAGATATAAAAATTAAATTTTTTGAAAAATTGCTTTTCCCCCACTTTCGTGCTCCATCTCCCCCCTCAAAAAATTTAGTTTCGGTAGACTGCTCTTGTGATCCCATATACAGAAACTAAATTTTATCTTCCTGGTATAATTGGTTCGGAAGATATTGTAATCCAAAGTTTTTCACCCCCCATCCCCACACCCCACCACCCCTCTTACAAATTTTAGCCCTTGTCTTATTTTGAAGTATCCCTAAGGACAACAAAAAAGTTTCAATCTTCTGACATCAATTGTTCAGGAGATATCGATTTTAGAATGTTTCAATCCCGTCTTTCGTGCGTTAAAGACTCATTGTTTCCCCCTCCACTTCCACACCCCTTAACCAATATCGACCATTTTTTTGCAAATGAGTCCATTATCATAGTACTACATAAGTTCCAAGTTTCAGCCTCCTAGCATAAGTGGTTCCTGAGATCTAGAAACCAAAATTTTTCGTCTAAAACGCTCCCCTCTCCTCTCCCCTTGTACCCCCACCCTTCAAAAATATACCAGGCGTAGGGGTTCACCCAATCTACCCACCATAAAAATTTCAATTTAATATCTCAACGGGTTTGGGAGCTACGCGCCTTCAAACGATTTTGCGTACGGCGTACGGCGGACGGCGTACGGCGTACGGCGTCTACGGCGGACAGACGGACATTTTTTTTTTTTTTGCTTTTTTGGGGTTTACTAGTCCTAAAACGTGTAAATACAAAATTTCAGGGTAGCAAACTTTTTTGAAATTTCAGGTCGATCACAATACTTTATTATTAAAAAATAATAAAGTAAAATTAAGAACAATAGCGGTCCTAAATGACTACCCTGTGGTACACCAGATACTACATCAATGAACGATGAAGTAACGTTACCTATTTTTACTAACTGTTTCCTGCTATGGAGATGCGAAGTAATCCACTCGAGAAAATTTTGAATGGAAACCAAGCGATTCCATTTTTTTGACCAGCAAACCAGTTCGTATACAGTGACTCTAGTCTAAATTATACTCAGACTTGAAAAAATCAGCAAAAAACTGACAAGATTCCTTCGTACTGCTCGACAATTTTCCCTCGTTATATCTCTTAGATCTGATGAGATCTTGAATTTTTTTTAACTTTAACGTGCTTTCTACAGAAACGCCTACGCTTAAACCCCTTTTTTTTATTCAACCCATTAAGGGTTATGTCGATATTTATCACCTATAAAAACAAAAAAATTAGAAATAAATAAAAAAATCTACGAACAGTCTGGATGCAACTTTTTTAATTTTTAATTTTTTGCGTGATCTATCTTAACTTAGAATGAATTTATTTAACGTAATTACATATGTAAACAAGACTTCGTTTAAAGGAGTTTCGATATGTTGAAGTTAATTCTCATAATTGCCTAAGAACGTACTTTAGGATTTCCGATATTCTTCTAAGCGGTGTAATGCGATTGTGTACGTTTTTACGAATTCTGACACATCTCCTAGACCTGATGAGATATTAAATTCAACGAGCCTTTTAAATAATCGCCAAAATGTGATATTCAATATTTTTTGATATTCTATTCCTGTGGTGCTGTAATGTAAAGGCAATGTTTATGTTTTTACGAATTCCGCCATATTTGTTAGGGATTTGATAAATTACACATTTCAACTTTTGGAAAGGTTCCTGCATGTAAGGGATGTTTTTATGTGGATTTTGGGATGCTGATCACGGTGGTATCGTTCAAATTTAAAATTTAGTTCAGGTTTTCGAAATGATTCACATTTATTGTTCAACATTTAAAATTTTAACATCAAATACATGTTTTTTTATGAAGAACGATTTTTTTTGCTTCTCGCTTATACTGCAGCTCAAGATCATTTTTGATGAAGAGTCCAGCAATAATGTGCTAGCGTCGTAGGATTCCATTTTCCTGGTATCGCTTCTCCATAGCTGAAATGTCCTGATGACAACGGTCACCGTGTTCATCACTAACGGAGCCGCAGTTCTCTGGTTTTACACAAGTTAGACGTAGTTATCAGCTCTTTTGTGTCTCAAAAAATTGGTTGCTACAAGGCGGGAATCATTACATGCTGTTCTTTCATTGCCAGTTAAAATACTAGCAAACCATTCGTCTCCAAACAAATTTCTGATCTGCGGCCTGATAAAAATACCTTCCTTAATTTTACTTTATTATTTTTTAATAATAAAGTATTGTGATCGACCTGAAATTTCAAAAAAGTTTGCTACCCTGAAATTTTGTATTTACACGTTTTAAGACTAGTAAACACCAAAAAAGCAAAAAAAAAAAATTTCCGTCTGTCCGCCGGCGTTTACGCCGTACGCCGTACGCAAAATCGTTTGAAGACGCGTAGCTCCCAAGCCCGTTGAGATATTAAATTGAAATTTTTATGGTGGGTAGATTGGGTGAACCCCTACGACTGGTATATTTTCGAGTGGTGGGGGTATAAGGGGAGAGGAGAGGGGAGCGTTTTAGACGAAAAATTTTGGTTTCTAGATCTCAGGAACCACTTATGCTAGGATGCTGAAACTTGGAACTTATGTAGTACTATGATAATGGACTCAATTGCGAAAAAATGGTTGATATTGGTTAAGGGGTGTGGAAGTGGGGGGGGGGGGGGGGAAACAATGTGTCTTTAACGCATGAAAGACGGGATTGAAACATTCTAAAATCGATATCTCCTGAACAATTGATGTCAGAAGATTGAAACTTTGTTGTTGTCTTTAGGGATACTTCGAGATTAGACAAGGGCTAAAATTTTTAAGAGGGGTGGTGGGGTGTGGGAGTGGGGGGTCAAAAACTTTGGATTACGATATATTTCGAGCCAATTAAACCAGGAAGATAAAATTTAGCTTATGTATATGGGATCACAAGTGGAGTCTACTGAAACTAAATTTTTTGAGGGAGGAGGTGGAGTACGAAAGTGGGGGGACAGCAATTTTTCAAAAAATTTAATTTTTATATCTCCGAAACCGTATCAGATATGATCTTGAAAATTTTACAGGAGTTGGGGTCGGTAAACTTCTAATAGGAAAAAAAATGTTGGTGGTGTGGGTGTTGGGGGTTATGGTGAAAGGGGGTAGAAAGGAAAACATTCTGATTTTTATTTCTCGAAAACCATATTGAATAGAAAGCTAAAAATTTAGGATTATATGTATAGAGCCACTGTGGAGACATACTAGAATAATAAAATTTTTGATAGGGGTATAAAGGTACGGGGGAGAGGGGTAGTTTTTTATATCTCAGAAACGGCTTATGCTAGAAAGTTGAAACTTAGTACGTATATGTAGATGTGCTATTAGAGTAAGTAAAGCAAAAAAAAAGTTCAGAATTTTATTGGCGTTCAGAGGTTGAGTAAAAAAAATGTCCGTGAATCCACATTTTCGTTAAAACTTTTAGACATGTCGAGCTATCAAAGCAATTTTACTTCTGCGGGCTATTTATATAAGCGCCTAGTAAAGATCTTCAAAATTTTTCGATATCCAACCCCTAAGGGAGTGTAAAGTGGTTGTGTACATATTTACGAATTCTGATATATTTCTAAGGTATATTGAGATTTGGAATTCACTTTTACTTCTATAAGTTTAAACGTAGTCGGGGAAAAACCGATTTAAGTATTTTTATCAATTAAACCCTCTGGGGGTATTGTTCAAGTTTTCACTGATTCCAAAAATCTCTTAGGTTTAATGTGATCGAATTCGCTTTTACTACTATGAATTATTTTATTGAAAAAAAAATACGTAAATAAATAAAAAAATCTGCCAACAGTCTGGGCGCAACTTTATTATTTTATGGGTAGAAGTCCGAAACGTGTTTAATGATGAGATGCGGTGTAGGTTACTATGCGACTATCAACCTAAGAAATAACCAGGAGGCTATTTGGAACGTTATTTTTTAGGTTGTCAGTCGCATAGTAACCTACACCGCATCTCATCATTAAACACGTTTCGGACTTCTACCCATAAAATAATAAAGTTGCGCCCAGACTGTTGGCAGATTTTTGCTTCGTTCAGCCTCGGGACCTTTTCTCGGAGATACTGAAATGCTGGCCTATCTTATTCATGGCCTTCACAAATTTTTTCATTACCCCAAGTTTTATATGGAGCATTACACAATCTTCTAATTGTCCTGCAATCTGCAATTACAGGATTTTTCGATATTCAATCGCCAAGCGGATTTTACTCTCGAATACTACACAATTACGGGCTCTTTACACAAACGCCTAAGAATTTACGTTGATATTTCACCTTGTACGTTTTTATTGAAATTGAAAAAAAAAACTGCCAGGTTTATTATTTTTTAAGTGGAAGTCCGGAACGCGTTTAATGCTGAATGCTATATTATTAGAAAAAGGTTTCTGTTAGAATTTTCCCATCACACTACTACGCCAATATCAAAAGAGTTCTAAATACTCGTATGCAGTGGCGGTCATATTGCTCTTTCAAGGGGGGGGGGGGGCATTGAAGTTTAGTACTTACTGTAAAGAAAATTGGTGCGGAAGCTACACGTTAATGCAGCGTTGTTAGAAATTGTGTAAATGCCATGGTCGCTGCGGTTGGTACTGCTTGAAAATATCAACTTCTCATTTCCGCATCTAAATCGCCAGATTTTGGCAACCGAATTTCAGGATATTAAAAATCATTAATATCGCTCTGATGGGATTTCTTTAACATCGTTCAATTTATTTGTATGATATCAAAAATTTTAATCTGTATTATACGATTGTAAGTCTTTAAGCAATGGAAAAAGCTTGGTGAGCATAATTTTCGATTTCAGTAAAAGTCGATGTCGACCTCGATTTCGACAAAATGTAGAAGCCCCAACATACTTCAAGATCTCTCACATGTAGTAGATTTTGAGAGTTTTGTTAAAATGTCGAGATTACGCCAAATCCAGTTTGAAATCTTTGGATGTAAATTAGCTGTTTTTTGAGACCACTAGAAAATTGGAAAATTTAATTTTTATCAGTTCTACTATACATATTTGATGAAACTCAATATTGGGCATTAAAATCCGAACCCTATATCTCATAACCTAAAGACTTCAGGCCCGACCAAGAAGTGATCACCCTAGTTATTAAGTTATCCTGCAATACTTAAAATCTACGAAATAAATATTTTATGTCAATGTAATTTATTAGGTATGAATACCTACATATTCACTTAATCTCCTTATTGAGTTGATCTATATTTTAGATAACTGCCACCATATCCTAACCTAACCTATTCTCTAAATTCAAAAATTTAAAAAACAAAACTCGGAAATTCTCTAAAACCATTTTCAATTATAATAACTTCATAAGCAGCATCTTATACTTGATTTTCATCGCAAGATTTTGGCAAGTAGATTTTGAAATCTCGAAAAGCGTTTACAACGCTCTGAAGACATTTGTTTCACAACGACTATGATGATAAAATTTTAAATTTATTTTGTAAAAGTTAACTTTTGGAAACGAGGAAATTTAAATTGAATGAAAAAGAGTCGAAAGCTTGGATTATCAAGCAATTTGAAATTTTGTAATATTTTATACAGGTAGGTGTGGTGACAGATAATTTCAGGGCTGTTCAGTGACTATTATTTGTATTGAGGATTTTTTTCGCGGTACCTCTTATAATGGTTCTGATTAGTGTAAAAAATATATGTTTTAAGTTTCACCCCGATCAGGAAAAATAAAATAAATTGAGATTCCGAAAAATGGGTCAGGATGTATTGACAAAACGGCCAAATAATATTATTCTGTGGATGGTAGTTTTAAATATATAGGTTAGGTACCATCGGAAATACCATCTAGTGGTCGTAATGAAAAAGTGAAGTTTTCCATATTCAATCGGTTTCGGCCGTATTTTTATAATGGTTAATAATACGAATTTAGTATCGTCGGCAAAATGATCCACCTATATACTCGTATATTTAGAGTTACAATCACCCACAGAATGATACTATTCTATGCCCTATGTCGATATCTTGGGAGTTTTCGAAATCTTTACAATTTTAGTTTCTTTAAGGTTCTTGAGGCACGTATTCCCCATATATTATCGACATGAAACTTAAAACGTATTTTTTTTACATTAATTTGAGCCTGATGAGTGCTGCGAAAAAATCAAAATTTTTAAATTTGTTTGAACTACTCGTTTTATTCGAGTAGATTTCAAATTCATCCAAATATGGGAAATAAATTAAGAATTAGAGATTAGTATCTTATCGAATCTCAACATTTCGGAAAATCAAATTTTAAATCTTTGGATGTAAATCCGTTATAAATATGTAATAGTTACTGTAAATACTCATAATTAAGTTCTTATAGCTTGATTTCTCTCATGATTTCGACAAAACTATTAAGATTACTGGATTGCTGTTGACTAGGTTTTTTGAAAACATAGTTCAAAATCTACTCAAAACGACCTGGACAGCAATGCTCTTATGTTTCGCTGTATTTACCACAATTTACGTTTTAATCTAGAATTAGGATGCACATAATGGCAATTGTCCAAGCATAATCCAAATCCAAATTTTTCAAAATTAGTTTCAAACAGTAAAAGCTACTTCCTTAACAGAACACATCACAACCCAACGATTGATTATATATGTATATTTATATTCGAAATTTTATTACTTTTCGATTGAAATATTTTTAATTAGACACAGTCTTCTTTTTAATCAGGAGACAAAGACAAAAGAAGGATTAAAGAAAGACATAAGGTGGAATCCGATTTAATTGCATTATACTTTATTAAGTGCATTATACTTTCTTAAGTGTATCCATTAATCTTATAGTCTCATATCATTTTTCTTTAAAGCAGACGTGATAAAGTAATCACGGGTTACGAATTTGTTAGGGGGGGCCATGGCCCCCATGCCCCCCCCCCTATGACCGCCACTGCTCGTATGTAAAAAATAGCAAATCAAAGATATAAAGACCGTCTAATCTCTGGCTAAAATGAAATATTATAAGTTTGTAACTCGAATTTAAATAAATGTTATTATTATTATTAAATCTTTATTATTATTCCCAAGAGGGAAGTGTAAATGTTACACAATTGCGCATTATTCAAACACAGGAGCATAGGGCTACTGTTAGTTGGAACATTTTCTTCCAGCACAGTTCGAGTACTCGGGTAGAATCGATGACGAAAAAAGGAATAATCGATCGGTCAGGTAAGAAGTAAATGCTGAACCAGGGGCCGAGTGCACAGATGTACGTAATTCATCCTGCAATCTCGAAAATAATAATAGCCGGGACGTCTTAGTGTTGCGTCTCGTGCTTTGTATTTTACTATGCCTCCGAATCGGAACCCGAAGTACCTTGACACAATTGAGCATGGGGCGCAGATGTTTCTCGGCGCATATTAGAGCGATACCTTTGCCTACCGAAACTGCATTCAATTTTTATATCGTCGTCTGTCCCGTCTTCATCTTCAGCTGCTGTTGTTTTAATCGCCAAGACATCGAACTCAAGAAAAGGCTCGTGCTTTGACTCTCATTGCTTTTGTACAAAGATCCATTTTTTTCGTCACAAGTTTTTTGCTTTGCCGAGAATGGTAGCTTCTTCCATAATGACGTAGTATGGTACTAGTTATGGTTGCACCTGTTCAGTGTATTGTTCTGTACCCAAAACAACAGACTTTTGTCTCCGGAAGATATGAAGTTAACCTGCCTATCTTAATCCCTCGTGCCTCGTTATTTCATTATGTAATGATAGTGATATGTAGGCTTTTTCATAGGATGAAAGGGTATCGTTGATTCTAGGATTCGCTGTTTGAAATTTAATTTTGTGTTTTATATGGTCTAGCCACATGCGGCCACAAAGGAGATCCTTGCGGACCGCACCGTTTGAATTGGATACATTTTGTGTATACCTATAAAAAACATGGTTGTTTTTATACTAACATACAGTTAAGAAATGTCGTATTGAACATTTTCTTTTATGGTATATTATCAGTTATAATATGCATGAATGCGACCACTGCAATAATTAAAATTAAAAAAAATTTCAGTCCGTCTGTTTGCCGTACGTCGACCGCCGTACGCAAAATCGTTTGAAGACGTAAAATTTTTGTTTCTAGATCTCAAGGTATACTAGGAGAAAATACTAGAAATTGAAATTGATTGAAATTGATTACGATATCTCACGAACCAATTATTTGTTTATTTGTGGCCAAAAACCCCAAATCCGCTTGGCGTTCGTCCGGCTGTCCCTGCGCTCGATAACTCAAGAAGGTCTTAACCTAGGAACCTGATATTTTGAATCTAGTTGATTGGTCGAATTTGTAAGGCTAAGTTCATTAGCGGGTAAAATCGTGCTACTTCTTCGCGTAGCTGCCATACAAAAAGTCCTTAAAACACGTGTTCATGAATATTGGCTAATAACTTCGGTACACTTTAACCTATGACTTTGAAATTTTATATATGTTAGTTTCCAAAAGGTACAGTTTACGGTATGAATATGAAAAAATGCCCATGATTATTTCAAGTAGCTACCATACAAAATATCCTCACCCAATTCACGGAACTCACTATAACTCCAGGAATCGTTCAACCACGAAATTAAAATTTTGTAGAAATTAGTTTTAAGAGAAAATTAAGTTTTGGTTCATTATTCAGTAAAATTCCTTCACACCTTCAGGTAGTTCCCATACGAAAAGTCCTTGAAACAAGTGTTCAAGAATATTAGCTTTAACTTTCGAACGGTTTAAGCTACGACTTTGAAATTTTGTGTGTTGATTTTATAATAAGTTGGAGCTAAATGCGTATTTATGAAGAAAATACCATTAGTCCGCAAAATCGGAAGGATTCCGCTGACTAGTAAAATCGAGCTCCGTCCTGTAGCTTCCATACAAAAAATCCTTAAAACACGTGTTCAACAATACTTTCCGATCACTTTTGAACGCTTCAACCTAGGAATTTGAAATTTTGTACACATTAATTAAATTAAAAAATTTCCTTTTTCAATGACTTTCATATGGGAGGTCCAGGAAGGACTCACTCGATTTCTAGCATATTTATCACGTTCAAAAGTTATCGGAAAATATTGTTGAAGACGTGTCTTGAATAGGAATAAAAAGGATTAGTAAGATCAAACTTCATTTTCACTCAAAACTAATTTGTAAAAATGGCAAATTCATGGCTAAGCGATTACTTCAGTTATAGTGAGTTCCGAAAATTAAGTGAAAACATTTTAACAGGTTATTTGTATGGTAGCTACACGAAGGACTAATGGTATTTTCTTCAAAATCATACATTTAGCTTCAACTATTGGAAAATTAACACATACAAAATTTAAAAGTCGTAGCTTAAACTGTTCTAAACTTATCGACCACTTGATCACATATTTTATAGACTTTTTGTATTTTTGAATGAATGGACACATTTTTCACGGAAGTTTATGTAGCAGCTATTCGAAGGACTAACTCGATTTATTTCATACTAATTCCTTTCAGCCATTGAATATCAAGTTGTCCAAAATTTTAAATTCCAAGCTTCCTTAAAGAGGAGAGGAATTTTGCTGATTAATAAACCCGAACTTCATTTTAAAACAAAATTAATTCGTTTAAAATTTTTACTTAACGTTTTTTGGAGTTAAAATGAGTTTATAGGATTTCTGTATGCCAGCTACACGAAGGATTTTCTGCAAAATTATTAGAAAATGAACGTTTACAAAATCTTAGTCGTAGCTTTAAGCATTCTGAAGTTATTGATATTATTGAACGCATGTTTCAAAGACTTTTGTATGGACCTGAAGGAGTAGAATGAGTGTACCCGTTAACGAACTTAGCGTCGCAAATTCAACCAAATATCCAGATTCTAAATGGAGTGGGGGGTTATTTTAAAAAACCTTTAGCCTTGCCCCTCCTGGAAAAAGTTGTATGGGTGCCCTTGTTTTTGTCTTGAAACAACTGATATTATATTTCGGCTTTGGCCCCGTCCCGGACTATAGCCCAAAAGTGTAATACATGTTTGGCAGTGTTGTAAGCACTTCTATCGCACTCTCAGTTTAACTGCTAGCCGGACTTTGATTCGAAAAATAAGAAAGTTTCGCAAACATTTCTTGATGGATATGACATACTGGCCTTAAAGCAGTTTCGTATGGAATTCGATTTAGAGAAAAATAAAAATAAATTGGAGAAAGCAATTGCTGAGATTTTTTTAAAAGTTATAATGTTTACATCAGAAAAATGTAGTTTAATCAAATGGGGAGGAGGGTTCCAACCTCCATTCCTTGCTTACGCCCCTGGTAGTAAGTTAAGAAGCCCAAGAAAATCTTTATTGTAGCATTACCTAAGTATACTGAATTGTAAAATTTGTCAAAGCCTAAAATTATTAATTTAATACACAGGTAGTTTGTGGAGAGCGGTTTGTCGGATGCGATTGTAGTTCATTTTACTTTATTATTTTTTAATAATAATGTATTGTGATCCACCTGAAATTTCAAAAAAATTTGCTACCCTGAAATTTTGTATTTACACGTTTTAGGACTAGTAAACACCAAAGAAGCAAAAAAAAAAAATGTCCGTCTGTCCGCCGTATACGCCGTACGCCGTACGCCGTCGTTTGAGAGCGCGTAGCTCCCAAACCCGTTGAGGTATTAAGTTGAAATTTTTATGGTGGGTAGATTGGGTGAACCCCTACGGATGGTATCTTTTAAGAGGGTGGGGGTGTAAGGGGGGATGAGGGGGGAGCGTTTTAGACGAAAAATTTTGGTTTCTAGATCTCAGGAACCACTTATGCTAGGAGGCTGAAACTTGGAACTTATGTAGTACTATGATAGTGGACTCATTTGCAAAATTTAAAATTATCGATAAGGGTTAAGGGGTGTGGAAGTGAGGGGGGAAACAATGAGTCCAAAAGGCTTGAAAGCCGGGATTGAAACATTCTAAAATCTATATCTCCTGAACGATTGATGCCAGAAGATTGAAACTTTGTGTTTACCTTTAGGGATACTTGAAGATTAGACAAGGTCTAAAATTTTTAAGGAGGGTGGTGGGGTGTGGGGTTGGGGGGTAAAAAACTTTGGATAACAATATCTTCCGAACCAATTATACCAAAAAGATAAAATTTAGTTTCTGCATATGGGATCATAAGAGGAGTCTAATGATAGTAAATTTTTTGAGGGGGGAGGTGGAGCACGAAAGTGCGGGGATAGCAATTTCTCAAAAACTATCATTTTTATATCTCAGAAACCCTAACAGATATGATCTTGAAAATTTTACAGGAGTTGGGATCGGTAGAGCTCTAGTAGGGAAAAAAAATTTAGTGCTGGGGGTGTAGGGGGTGATGGTGAAAAGGGGTAGAAAGGAAAAAATTCTAAAAATTTAGGATTATTTAGAGCCACTATAGAGACATTCTAGAAGAATAGAATTTTTTATAGGGGTAGCAAGGTACGGGGGTGAGGGGTGGTTTTTCATATCTCAGAAACGGCTTATGCTAGAAATTTGAAACTTAGTACGTATATGTAGATGTGCTATTAGAGTAACTAAAGCAAAAAAAAGTTCAGATTTGTATTGGCGTTCAGAGGTTGAATAAAAACAAATGTCCGTGAATCCAAGCCTTTTGAGATGTATCCAAGCCAATCAAACGATGTCGGCGCTTTGCATTGTAATATCGACTGTAGAGTCGACCAGAATGATTTTCGTTTGTTCCCGACTTTGATGGAGCAAAATAAATACTCTGCAATTTAAATGTTTTACTTCAGAATCAAATAAATCATAAAAATTACCTGATCTTCGTTAAAAAGTTCATGTATTCTTGTAGCATTACATTGGAAATCTTTACGTGAGACAGGATTATTACTTTTTATAAACCATGACGATATACTATCAATTAAAATTGATCTAGCAGTCTCACAAATTCTATTATTTTTTTCAAAATCTTTTAATACAAAATTTCCCGATGGATATGATTGAAGTATCTCGTCAATATCCTTTAATATTATTAGTAAAATGATTGAATAAGGACATTGAAAAACCCGGTTATTGTTTTACAAAATTGATGTTTTTACATTTTCCCTTCGCCATTGGAAGAGCTTATGCTTTAATTCAACTCTCACTGCAAACGGCTTATTTGAAAAAATATCTCTTATGTCCTCGTTATCAATTATCTTGAGTAAATTGATTGTAACGCCCAGACTCTGGAAATGTTTGTAATAGCTCACGAAACCCCAAGATGAGAGCAGATTAAATAACTCTTCGTCCGCTATATGTGATGCTTCATTATCGCGGCAAAGATCACTTTTATCTGTAGCGTTAACTTGATTATCTAGCACCAAATTTGTAGAAGAACCTTCAGCCCTTCTGTTAGTCTCATAATCAACGAGAATTTGTTCAGAATTCAAAAGTTCATCATTCATGAATATGTTATGAAGACCCTCGATTCTTAATGCAATAAACTATATATTAACAAAAAAAAAACATTAAAACAGAAATTTACTCACCTTTGAATTGTATGCACCTTTAATATTATTGTTTTGTACACCACAAATCTTACTTTATTATTTTCAACCAAAAATTCACTTCTTTACACTGTAAATGTAGACAATTGAATGAAAATTGTTAACTGGTTTGTACTGCAAAACTAACAGTTTTGGCATTTGGCATACAATGATCATTGCTTAGTCAATCACGGAAAACTAGGACCTGCAAATATGTTCATTGCATGCTTAAAATAATTGTTCTAAGCTGAACATTTTTGTGTTAGATTAAAGATGAAACGTAGTAAGCAGGAGTAATATTCAACTGAACATGTTTCTTGTTGTTTAGCAATTATTCTGACAATGAAATGTTTAATGTACAACAAAATCGTATTTGAAAGAATCACGTATATGTTAAAATTAAACAACTTCCGTGATATTTTAAAATTTTGCTATTAACAATGCTTCCTTAGTTGATTTAAATACGTAACTTTATTTAGTTTAACAATGTTTGTATTTGATATAAACATTTTAGACTAATTGTTAGTTAACAATGTATCATACTTGGTTCAAACAATGATTTTTCTTTCGGTGTAGTCGGGGAAAAACCCGATTTAAGTATTTTTCTTTATTAAACCCCCTGGGGGTATTGTAAATAAATAAAAAAAATCTGCCAACAGTCTGGGCGCAACTTTATTATTTTATGGGTAGAAGTCCGAAACGTGTTTAATGATGAGATGCTGAGTAGGTTACTATGCGACTGACAACCTAAGAAATAACCAGGAGGCTATTTGGAACGTTATTTTTTAGGTTATCAGTCGCATAGTAACCTACACAGCATCTCATCATTAAACACGTTTCGGACTTCTACCCATAAAATAATAAAGTTAGTCTGGGCGCAGCTTTGACAACTTTTTACATACATATTATTAACAATTTTCTACCTAACTCTTCGTCGACATCTCATAATCCCATATTTTAAATAGAATTCTAGCTAACTTATGATTTTTAATTACAAAAACAGAAAAAACCTATAAAGATTGTCGAGTGTGTTCAGGTAGTTTGCAGAGGCACTATACTCGTATCAGAGGTCAATTTAGTGTGACTCCGTTACCTTAACTCACATCAAATTTTGTGTACATACTCTAAATATGTCTGCGTCGTCATACACAAAACAGGGACCTTAACAAATAGCAGAGAATGAACCATTGCAGCCGCGTCATATGGCCACCCTGTCCATTACACACCCTATAGAAAAAAATACCAACTCCACACATCAACAGTTTGGTTTACCTGCCCTCGAGTTAACTCAAGGAACCTGGAAGGATTTCGTCTCGTTCTTGTTTTTTTCTTCCTTCTGCTGCTTGCTCCTTAATGACATCATCCCCTCTGGTCTGGTACTGGTAGGTCGACGTTATTCTGCTCGAAGACCATCTGCTCCGAACAACAGAAGAAAAGGTGAACCGGTGCTAAGCGACTTGAAGACGAAAAAGACGCGAAAAATTTTCTAAGGTAGAGGCAGTTAAGAAGTTGACGTTGGTCGTACACCTTTTGAGAAAAGTATTCTTCCGCACGTGCTGCTTGCAAGAAGAAGTGTACGTTCCGATTGTTTATCAGTTTTGTGGTCAGATTTCGAAGTTGAAAATCTGAGATTTGTGTAGTGTGTCCTAAGAAAAGTGAAAGACAATAATAATTGAGTGCATCATGTCGCGTGAAGTTGGTGTTCATTTGGCACCGTTGGATCCGATAATTCATTCCGATGATCGCATAATACCGAATCTTTTAAAATTACAAACTAGTTGCATACCCCAGTTCGATTATTTTTTGCATGTTCAACGCGATATTCAGCCCTACATGCGAAAAATCGTTACAAGTTGGATGTTAGAGGTTCGTGAAGAATTCAAAACAAAAAAAAAACGTTCTTAAGTCGGTTATGACTTATTGCGTACATAGAAAATAATTTTTATGGTGGCTTAACGATTTTTTTTTTAAAATAATTTGGGCTTTTTTAGGTGTGCGACGAACAAAAATGTGAACAGCAGGTGTTTCCGTTGGCTATCAATTATATGGATCGGTTCCTTTGTACGACACCAATATCGCGGGAGCAGCTGCAACTTCTAGGAGTCTCGTGCTTATTGCTGGCGTCCAAAATTCGACAGTGCTATAACTTAAGCGTTAATCTACTATGTGCTTATACAGATAACGGAGTAACACCTGATCAAGTTCGAGTAAGTAAAGTTATAGATGTTGTTATTTAGATTATTCGCCACCAGTAAGATCGTTATTGAAGTGTTGTATTTGTTTGGGTAAATGAAGACCAGTTGAATTGAACAGCCTCATTTCAACTGAGTACTTCTTATTTTACAGATCATGAACTCACTATAATCCCTTTAAGAGTCCAGATTCAGGAGCTACTCGTATCATTCGAGAAATCGGCTTTTCCTCTTAATTTTTATATTAAAATATGTAGGTATTTCTATCAATGAGTTACTCAGTTTCTATATGTCACCGTTACTGCTTCAAAAATCATTGCCGTACTTATAACTTGCCTTTTTTTTAACCCACTCATGTTAAGCCCATGATTACGTGTGATTCGACTCTACAACCTCGGTTTATGCAGAGTGCAGACTAGCGTGCACTTAGTCACTACCGCACTAAGAACTCAATACGTATTAAAAGGAATATGGATTCCAATAAGAGTTCGTGTAATTGCATCGTATGCGAATTTCGTCTATTTGCTGTAAGCCTTGAGGCCAGGGTGCTAGCCTCCTACTAGTTCCAATCTAGTCATTGACTTTTATCACCAGTGGTATAATTTATTTCACATAGAAGCAATAAGAGATCCTCAAGTCAGAAGAGTTCTGTTATTGTCCCAAGTTCCAGAACGGATCGTAAAAGAACTAAAGTTTTTATGTAGTTAGTGAGCACAGAATTAATCACTAATGAATAATAGGACACTTTTGGTTTATTACGACAACTGTTGACCGTGTACAGAACTGACTTGACTTTTGGTATACCTACCCTTTTGTCTCCACTAAAGTTAATGGCTTCGATGAGAACTAGTTTTCGCGTTGTCTGCGGAACTGCGGTGATTTAAAGGACTTTTAACCATCTATTTATCACATAGCTCCATTTTTTCGATAGATTTCATATATGAAATGATTACACTGATTCGGTAGAAAATATTTCACGACCATTCATATCCTTAGGAGATACCCCGATGTAAACGATTTTTTTGTTTATTTTAACTTTTGTTGTTTATTTCAGACATGGGAGCTATTGGTTTTGTCGCGAATGCAATGGGATCTATGCGGAGTTACTGCTTATGATTTTGTTGAACAAATCATCCAAAGATTACCGTGGTGCTACGGCAACGATACAATAAGACATCATGCTCATACGCTAGTTTCAGTATGTTACACAGGTACGTTCTATTCCTTTTTGGTAATCTTATAAGAGATTATCCGATGCCAGCTAGTTAGTATTTTCCTTTTTGATTTTTGAAATTCAAATATCTATCTATGGCTGCATTTATAACAACACCTTGAAATTCATATAGGATCATAAATTTCTATCTGTAGTGCTTGTAATCGTCCTTTAGTAGCTCTTCTAGTATGCCTCGGTGGATTACACTGAACCTTTGAGGCGCGTCGCTATCCCCACCATAAAATCAACTAATCAGATGTGCTCGTAGAGTCGCAAAAGTCCAACAGTTCTCGACTTTTTTTCAGACGCACGGTTCCATCCATACACACACTTAAGCCTAGTACTGTGTTCCGAACGAAACGAAATGAACTGTCAAATTCCATATAAAAAAAATGAATATTTCGGTAATTTTTCGCGACGAAATGTTTCGTTCGTTTTTCAGTACTGTGTTCATGGGCGGAATGGACATTTGCAGTAGTCACTAATAGATGGCGCTTGGTTTCGTTAAAGTTTTGTTTTCAACGGTACCCTTGTATGACAAGCGAAATATTTGACAATTCAAAATTTTCAACCGTTCGCTGTCAATTCAGTTCGTTTGTGCTCGGGAAATTTTGTGTGAGTTATATTTTGTTGTGTTGTGTGCCGGAATTGTAATTTCTAGCCAATATTTTAATTTCTTTCAAATTTCGCGCTCTTTTATTTCACTGACATCTAGTAGCGAATTGTATAATTTATTTCACTCTACTTCGAAGGACGAAGGTACCTTTTTCGTTCGTTTTCGTTTCGCCGAACACAGTACTATACTTAACAATGAACTGTGGCAGCACACAATTCGCAGATCATCGTATTTCTGTCGTTTCGCACTTAATCCGATAATTCACAATGTCACCTACAGGTGACGCTATTTTAAACTGAAATCCAAGTATCTTCCACAATTTATTTTCAACAAATATTGATACTGTATTTTTATACTCTAGATGAAATCATATAGAGTATTAAAAGTTTAATCCAGTCCAAAAGTTTGTAACGCCTAGAACCAAGCCTCGGACGAAAAAAAGTTATATATTATTTTTTGTTTATTTGTGGCCAAAAACCTCAAATCTTGACGTCCGTCCGTCCGTCCGTCCGTCCGTCCGTCCGTCCGTTCGTCTGTCCGTTAGCACGATAACTTAAGAACGCCTTCACCTAGGATCTTGAAATTTTGAATTTGGATGTTTGACTGAATTTGTAAGGCTAAGTTCGTTAACAGGCAAAATCGTCCTACTCCTTCGGGTAGCTGCCATACAAAATGTCCTTAAAACACGTGTTCAAGAATATTGGTCGATAACTTCAGAAGGGTTTAAGCTACGTCTTTGATATTTTATATATGTTATTTTTCCAATAGTTGGAGCTGAATATATGATTATGAAAGAAATTCTATTAGTCCTTCGTGTAGCAGCCATACAAATATCCTGTCAAAATGTCTTCACTTAATTTACGAAACTCACTATAATTCAAGTAACCTTTTAGCTACGAATTCGGAATTTTGTACAAATTAGTTTTGAGTGAAAACAAAGTTCGAGTTTACTAGTCAGCGAAATCCTTCTACTCCTTTAGGTAGCTCAAACTGCATGCAGACTCCTTACTTTACTTCATACGCAACTAAAATATAAATCGGATTACTAGAGCATCATACGATTGACTTATCTTAATTTTGAGGAGGGGTAGTGTGAGGCTGTAGGAGTGAACAACTTTGGATGACCTTATCTCGCGAACTAATTACGCAGGAAGGATGAAATTTGGTTTTGGATATAGTTTTTAGTCCGGCACCCAATCCCATTCTCGAAAATTGCTTGTCGCCAAGCAGCTTCGAATCTGTTACCAGGTGCACCGAAGGCAAGTGCTCTAGCCACTAAGCCACCCAGACTACTTGATTATTATAGTTTTAGGAACGCAGTATTCCGACAGCGAAGCACGGAATTGGGAGATATAAAATTTCCTCAAAGATTACAAGCCTTCGAGATTCGAGATTGACTCAGCTGAAATTCAGCTGCAGAGAACTTAAAATCAATGGTTACGCAGGCAACGGCCCACTTTACGACTCCGTAGTTACGCCACTGCTAAAGAGATATAGATTTACCTTTTACTTCTTTACGTAAATAAACAAACAAAGAGGTTATTGGGGAAGGTAATTTTGTCACTAGAATAGCTGCTTGTTAGATACAATTTTCAATATTAACGAATATGTAACCGATGTTATATTTCGACTTCGACTGCGTCCGAACTATGACCTAAAATCGTATTTGCCATTTTTAAGATGTCAGTAGCGTCGGTTCTTCTGTTCCACCCCGAGTTTTTCGCTTCCCGGAATTGCCCCGCAAACTATTATTTTAAATTTTACCCAAGCAAGAGAACTTAGATTTACTGTTTCTTGGGTGTTTATGTACTGTAAGGAACGGAGGGTTGAAATTATAAGAAAGTTCCAACTAAACTTATAAAACATACATCTATGATTTAATTCGAACAATATTCAAGAAATACTGATAAAAGACACACCACACATAAGTACAACTTTTAACATCAGAGTTCTATATGTATCATCTAATATTTGCCGTCTTATTTAAGAAATAAAACGCTTTAAAGTTGTGGCTTAAAAGATGACTTTTTTCCTTTCTCTTCTAAAGTGTGGACTCCTTTAACTTTTCAAAATGGTCGTACTCGTACTCGTATATTACGTAACTATAATATAAGAAACGATTCTACCAAAAATCTTACAAGCAGCTGCAAGCTGTACCTGAACTTGTACACAATTTCAGGGAAGAAGTCAGGTCAAACTTTCCCTTCATATTTCCCTTTTCTTTTGTGGTGAGAAATTATTGGAAATGTGTTATCGCTGCAACATGCTCTAAAGATATACGAGTACATTATTGCAGCCTTTTGGTAGTTTAAAGAAAATGATTCGGAGGAAATTGATATATTCAGGTCGGCTTATTCGTACCTTCGATCAGTTATGAGACATTGCGCCTGAAGATGAGGTATAGAGGGCTATGCTTCACACTCTATCCACTAACATCCCTTTGCTTCGATCTGCCTTATCGTCTTTAAGAGGGGTGCTGGATTTATATCGTACGCGTTTTGCGCGACTTAATCCCCACCATAAAAAACAGCCAATCAGGCGACGAAAAGGTCCAAGAGCGATCGACTTTCTCGGACGAAAAACCAGTTTATAGAGGTAAAGTCGGGCCGAACGCGTTAGGTGTAAATCCATCTTGAAAGGATGTATGGGTGGAGCTAAACTGGAGTTATTCTTAATCATCAATAGCATTAGCTTAAAATACAGCAAATTCGGATATCAGGTTGTCACTTTAATGCAATTTTTACAGAAATAACTACAAATATAAAAATGTCATTTGATTTCCCTTTCGTTTCCATTAGTTCAAACAAGGATTTAAATGTTAGAAATATTGCAGTTATTGTTCTACACAGCCCTAAACTAATTCCACCAAATACTGATATATGTACAACTACCTGACGAGTAGATATTGTCTGTATGTAGTCTGACTTAATCCCATCATAGGGTAAGATATCTTCGCAATAATACCTGTGAGATAAGGTAGCGTTTTTGGTATTATTTGGATTTTTAGTGTGACCTGAGATCAAGCAAGGTGCCGAATTCAACATCCGTCCTCCTCTAGTTATCTTACATTCAACACAAATCGTTCTAATGATGGGAATAAAAGACGGCGATAGACGAGAAATTGTTACAAAAGATAATCCCCTACGGAAGTGCAATCTTTTACGGAACTATATCCGGTACATCCTGAAACTAGGATAGGAACTCGTCTTTATACGTTTATTGTTATGCAAATCGTGTACAATATGCAGCTGGTATTTGATCGCAAACAATTTATATATGCACTGTGTATGCATTATTTGGAGTTATTATATTCATTATTTGAAACAAATTTCTGTAACGAATACCAATTTTCAGAAGTATTTACACTCAAAAATATTTTCTGAAAAGCACTTGATTACTGCTGTGATTCTAGTTAACGAAATTTTACTACTATACAACTGAACTGATGATAAGGTGGATGGGAGTATAATGCTCGTACTAGTAAAGTTTGTCGTGCAACAAAACAAGAAATAACGAATATTGACTGAATACCTAATACTGAAGATGAAGTAATCAGTAATTTTAGTGTATTCTATTTTTTTTTTAATAATTGAAATAAAATTAAAAAAAGTTTGCCACCTTCAAATTTTGTAATATAACATTTCAGTGTACGTCGTACGCAAACGATTTTGAAGGCTTGTAGCTCCCATTTCCTTAGAACTTTAAAGTTTAAACTTTGATGGGTAGATTAGGTGTAAACCTCGGCCACGTTTCGAAAGTTGGGTTATGAGGGAGGGGGAATTAGGATAGCATTTCAGACGAATAATTTCAATTTTGGTACCTCAGGGAACCGCTTATGCTAGGAAGTTGAAATACTTTATATAGAGCCATCCACAAGAAAATTGTCGATGTGTGGAACCGCTTATGCTAGGAAGTTGAAATACTTTATATAGAGCCATCCACAAGAAAATTGTCGATGTGGGTGGAGATGTATGAGAGTAGAGGGATGAGAAATGATTGAAGTTGGGGTCGAGACTTTCTGAAATCTTTATAAACGGCTCATGGCACAAAATTGATATTTAATGATTGGTTTATGGACACACTAGGAGGCTATATTAGAAAAAATTGTTTGATGGGGAGGGGTCGTGGAGGGGTGGGTGGTAAAAAAATTAGGACTTTGATATCTTCCGAACTAATAAAGTCTGAAATATAATATTTGGTTTGTGTATATAAGTTTGTAAATGAAGTATGTAAATTTTAGGGCGGGGGCGCGGTGAAGTGCGGAAGTGTGGTGATAAATATTTTTCAAAAAGATAAATTTTTATATCTTCAGAAACCTTTCAGATATGATCTTGAAACATTTACAACAATTATGCCAAGTAGACTCTAGCTGGAAAATATTTTAGGAGGCGAAGTGAGCAAGTGAGAGTTAGAGAGAGTGGGAAGCTAAGTTTTTACGTCTAGATGAAGGATGATGACTAGATATAATTTAGAATATTGATACTTTGGCGTAATAGGGCTTCAATAGGACACTCTAAAAAAATTTGATAGGGTAGCAAGATACAATTATGGGGGGTGTTTTTATATCTCAGAAGCTATGCGAGAAAGTTGATAACGTAAATTGTACTAGAAAAGTAATTTAAGCAAAAAAAAAATCAGATTTGAAATGGTATTGTATTTATTTTTACTTAATTTTAATTTCCTCATATCTCTTAGCCCTATCGAGCTGTCATATTAATTTTACTTCTGCAGTCTGTTAATGTAAGTGAAATAGTTTTCTGTATTTTTCGATATTCAACCCCTATAGTAGGTGTAGAGTAGTTGCGTACGTTTTCGCGAATACCGACATAGCTATTATGTCTAATGAGATACCAAATTAGCTTTTACTTCTGTGAGCCTTATATAATCGCCTAAAAAGTAATTTAAGCATTTTTCGATATTTAACTCTTAAGTGGTTGTATAAGTTTTCACGAATTCCGACAAATCTGTATGGTCTAATGAGACATCAAATTCGCTTTTACTTCTGTGGACTTTATTCATAATTGCCTAAAAATCATTTTCAGGATTTAGCTTTATTCAACCCATAAGGGAATGTAAATTAATTGTGTACCTTTTTACGAATTCCGACATATCACTTAGGTCTGACGACTTATTGAATTGGTTTTTGTTCTTTCTACATAATCGCCTAAATCGCATTTTTAAATATTTAACCAGGTTATGCCGATATATCACCACCCATGTTCTTATTGAAGTTAATAAAACAAATAAATAAAAAATATACCAACAGTCTGGCAACTTTATTATTTTTTTGGTAGAAACGCGTTTAATACTCAACGTTAAACGCATTTTGGACTTCTATCAAAAAAATAATAAAATTGCGAATAGACTGTTGTCAGATATTTTAATATTAAATTGCAGATATCTATTAATAAGACTTTTAACCCGAATTTGTTACTATAATTTATTATTAAAGTATTTATAAACAAATGTAAAAAATAGGGGCTTTTCTGTCATTTCCAGTTTAATGAACACTTACAACCAATAGAATTTTCGATGAACTGGACATTACTATTTCTTTTTAAACTTTCTACAATTTACGAGTTTCTTCTAATTCCTTCTCTTCTTCAATACCTCAAATTTGAATACTATGTTCAAATTAACTTTAGTTGTGCTAGGAAACTATTGAAGTCCCAGGTTATCAATTTAACACTTTAATTTTAAGTTTCTATTTAGTCTTACTATCGAATACTTCTGATGTACATAGAGCACGTGGATGATTAATAACAAAAATAGTAATAAGATATATCAGTGTGGGAAAGTTTATTTCAAGGATAAAAATGATAGCTGAATATTCATGATCTTATAAAACAAACTTTATGTAATTTTCTTTTCTTTAAATTACAGAAATCTTTTCGATAACATGTCTACCATCAATTTTGGCCAGTGCTTGTGTTTGTGCAGCAGCGATCGGCTTAAAATTAATTGCGAATAAAGGAGCAGTAAACGATATCTGCACTTTGACCGAATCAAATGAACCCGAAATCGAAATTATGATACAAAATATCGAAGTAATTATTGCAAAAGAAACTGAAACATTCGTTAAACAACAATTGGCGAAACGAGAGCCTGAAATCAGTTACAACGTTATACCATGCTACGAAGTTGGTCTGATAACATCACAAATGTCTACTGTCGAAACACGAGAAGTATGCTGACAATACTTTCTTTCAGTTCAAAACTCAAAACAGAAATAGTTAATTTATTTAAGAAGTTTATACCAAAAATTATTTGTATGTATTATGAGAAGAAAAAGAACAAAATTTGAAAAGTTTCAATTAATTTCGTTATAGAATTTATGAAATTGTAATTTTTATGTTAATATTGAACTTTTTGTACTGTATTGTAATATTCTATTGAATTCCGTTTTAAAAAAAAGTTTTATTTATTTAAGTAGGTACTAGTCGACTAAATTTTGTATTATTTTTATTAGTAAAATTTTAATTAATATTTATTATATTGTTATGAAAATGTTGAATTGTTAATAAGGATTTTTGTACTAAATAGGCTATGTTCGTTTATTGTATGCTTAAAAATTAAAAAAATATAGACTACATATGTAACTTTTAGGTATTATCAATTGAATCGACGAGCCTAAGAACCATACTGGTCCAAACTACTGTTTGTACAGAATTTGAAAAAAGAAGTTATTATTGGCATACATGCACATCACTATTCCAGAATGTACTGTACTGGACACATAGTTTTCGGGGCCATAACATATTTTGGAAGTTAGAATTTGAAACGCCATTTAAATATCTTTAAGAAAGTCTACTAATATAGACTAAAAGCTGGTATACTAGAATCAAATAGTTTGATCAAGAAATCTTTCCACCAAAAAAGTGACAGTAGATCAAAAACTTTTCAAATATCTCGGTGTTTCGTGTATCGAATTATTGTACAACTTATTTCACTAAAAAAGTAATACGATCTGTTCAATTATACAATTGACAAAATATCCTTTAAGGAAAATTGAAATTTAGAGATTTTTTTTTCAAAAACGCGACATCTTTTGCTTAGCACTGACCTGCAATTATTCCTTGAGCATTTTTGATCGAGAAATAGTACAGAAATCAGTAAATTGTATGGACATAACTTTCTTGTTATTCCGGGATTGTTTGAAATGTACGGCCTATTACGAAACTCGGCTCGACCAAGAAACTTACATTCCGCAATTATGAGACTCGTCCGAGTGACTATTTGTCGACTTTGAGTCAAAAGAAAAGTGTAAGCACAAATAACAGAATATTAAGACAGTCGATTGAGTGAGTATTTATTTACTCGACTGAAATGTCAAATTCAGTCGACTACTGCAAATGAAGTGACTTTATACGTGTCGAGTCTCATAATACCAACTTTAGCTCGAGTCGACTTCAAATGTAAGTCGAGTTACTCGACTCGAGTTTCGTAAAAGGCCCGATAGTGATGAATACAGCAATATAATTTGGTGGACTAGAATTGCAGGTAGAAACAAGTTAATTTAATAATAAAGTATTTCGATCGAATTAAAAAAATAAGATACGCTAAAATTTACTACCTAGAATTTTTTTTTTACAAAAAAAATTAAGGCCTTATTTACGCTGCCCTCGTACGTATCGATTTAAAGGCTGGTACCGCCCAAACCCTTAACCATTTAAGTCATTCTGTGAGGGGAGAATTTTAGACGATAAAAATTTTGAATTCTATAGCTCAGGAACCGTTTATACTAGGAAATTGAAACTTTGAATTTATATTTGATGCAATTTGCAAATGGTCAACATAAGTGAATGGGTGTGTGAGTGGGGGCAAAACAATGTCTGTGGAGGGCTCGAAAGCTGGATTCTAGATATTCTAAAGTTCATATTTCTGTTACTTGCAAAAGGTAACTTGGTGGTATTATAACGTGGAATAAAATAATTTTTAGAGGGGGCGGGGTAGTGCCATGGGGGATTGGAGCAGGGGGTTGTGATAAAATTTCGATTGCGACATCTGGCGAATAAACTGAAAGATCTTTTTGGTTGATACAAGCGGAATATGCTGATATCTAATTCCTTTTAATTTTCAAGGGCTTTTAATATCTATATTTACCTAAAAATCAATTTCAGAATTTTCTGACATTCCACCGCTTAGTAGGTTGCATATATTTCATAAACTCTGACATATCTCTTAGGTTTGTCTAGATTTCGAATGGATTTTTACAAAAAAAAATGTACTACTCTTAGAATAGGCATTTAGTGCCTACTCTGAGAGCAGTAAAATTACTATCGTCAAATTTAGTTACACACTCCTGTGATTTTTACTATTAATGCGGAAATTCACACATAAAGTATGGAAATCAATTGCTCAAAATGTGTGTGTAAAATTACACACGTTGTGGCAAAACTAATATGTACTACATAATGTACCAGTGGCGGTCATAGAGGGGGGGGGGGCATTAGGGCCATGCCCCCCCCCCCATCCTAAAATTTTTTCAACCAACGTTGATTTATGTTATCTCATCTGCTTAAAAGAAAAATTATATTAGACTATTAGATACACTTATTAAAGTATATGTACTCGTATTGTGTCCACTATATAAGTAAATCTGATTTCACCTAATGTTTTTCTTTAATCCTTCTTTTGTCTCCTATTCGAAAATAAGACTACTAATTTAAAATATTTCAATGGAATAATAATTGAATTTCGAAGATAAATATCTATAATCAATTTGATTTAACAAAACAAACACTTCTGATAGGGAGGTACGTAAGTGCCTAATATTGAATTTAAGGTATTTAAGATTTGGATAGAGTACGAACACGATCCTATTGGAACGGCAGCATTGATTTGGCATAGGTAGCACCTTTATTTTCACAAAAACTAGTCCCGGAGTAGATTTCAAATTTATTCATATGTATGGGTAATCCAGTATATCTTAATAGTTTTGTCGAAATCACTAGATTTCAGCAAATTCCGTATGAAATCTTGTGTTGTAACTTAGCTATGAGATAATTAAGAGTATTTTCAGTAACTACTACTACTCCACATATTAATTTGTTGAATACTGATTGACATCCAAAGATTTAAAACTCGATTTGGCGCAATCTCAAGATTTCGATGAGATTCTATTAAATTCCCAAATTTGAATGAATTTGAAATTTAATCGCGTAAAAAGGGTAGTTCAAAAGCTAATCAAAGCAACCTGAACAGTAGGATATATTATGTATATTAATATATATATATATTTTCGGAATAATTTTAATTTTTTTAACGACCTTATCTGATCGGGATAAAATTTAAAACATATAGTTTTACACTAATTAGGACCATTGCAGGGGGTGGAATCGCGAAAGAAATTTTTGGGATCAGATTCACCATACAAATAATAGCCACCCTATAGTGTACAGCCCTGAAATCGTCTTTCATTCATCACAATTACCTGTACAAAATATTAAAATATTTGAAATTACTTGATAGTAATGCAAGTTTTAAAAAATCTTTAAAAATCTTACAAAGTAAATTAAAAAATTTAACATCATAGTCTTGATCAAACAAATGTTTCAGAGCGTTGTATTTGCTTTTCGAGTTTTCAAAATCTACTTGCCAAAATCTTGTGATGTAAATCAGCTATAAGAGACGAAGTTATTATAATTTAAAATGGTATTAGAGAATTTTCGGGATTTTTTTAAGTTTTGAATAGCCTACTCTATGTAAGGGTATGGTGGCAGTCATCTAAACTCAATAAGGAGACTAATTGAATATGTATATATACTTAATAAATTACATTGATGAAAAATATGCTTTTCGTAGATTTTAAGTATTGTAGTATAACTTAATAACTGGGGTGATCATTTCTTCGTAGTCGGCCTGAAGTCTGTGGATTTTACAATACAGGCTTCGGATTTCAATGCCAAATCTTCGGCTTCATCAAATATGTATGAAAGTTAAACTATTAAAAATTGAATACACTACTTTTCTAGTGGTTTTAAAAACTGCTGGTTTACATTGATTAAATATAGAACAGAATTGCCAAAATTACGAGATTTTGAGAAAAGTATCAAAATATTCTAGATTCCTCATACATTTGAGAGATTTTTTTTGGTGAATGTTTTCACAGTACATGTTGAATTGAAAATACAAGTTTTCCGGGTTCAATACTGTTATTGATTATTTTTGCGTGACGTTTCGGACTCGACTGAGTCCTTTATCAAACAGTTTTTATAAAACAGTTTGATAAAGGACTCAGTCGAGTCCGAAACGTCACGCAAAAATAAACAATAACAGTATTGAACCCCGAAAACTTGTATTTTCATTTGAGAGATTTTTAAGTGTTTTTGGACTTCTAAACTTTTCTTTTGTTCACCAAGCTTTGGAATCAAATAATTTTATTTTTTAGTTCCTGCTTATGCTATTAAATTTTCCATTGCTTAAAGACTAACAATAATGCAATACAGATTCAAATTTTTGGCACCATATAGTCAGCTGATAAATTAAAAAAATATCAAAGGAATGTCTTCAGAGCGATGTTAATGCTTGTCGAATTCCGAAATCTAGTTACCTAAATCTGGCGATGTAAATTAGTTATTAGATGCGGAAATGAAAAAGTTTATGTAGGGTGTTTTTTTAGGTGCATGAGAACTTAAAATTATAATACAAGACAGAAATATTATTGGAATGAAATTTTTTTATTATATTCTGGTAGATAATTTCATGGCATTTATTTTTTAAATATGATTTTCGTCATATGTCTGCCGCGGCTACGAGTTACATGGTCCATTCGATCAGTCCAATTTTTGACTACTTTTTGCAATAAATCTGGCCGTATGGCGTCAATAGTGGCTTGAATATTGGCTTCCAATGCTTCAAGAGTTGCTGGTTTATCGGTATAAACGCATGACTTGATATAGCCCCATAAAAAGTAATCCAGAGGCGTTAAATCGCACGAACGAGGGGGCCAGTTAACAGAACCAATTCTGGAAATCAAGTTGTCACCAAATTGATTTTGCAATAAATCGATTGTTAAGTGCGCTGTATGGCGAGTTGCGCCATCTTGTTGGAACCAAATGTCGGCGATGTTTAGCTGATTAATTTTTGGAAACAAAAATTCAGTCAGCATGGCCGATTATGTTGACCGTAAAATGGACGAAGTGTTCTATGAACTTCGCGAACAGATTTATTTTTTTCAAAGTAAATTTTCACAATTTGGAAGCGTTGTTCTGGCGTTAAACGATTCATGATGACTTGCCAAACCTTACTGAACAGAAATGTCAACACAGTTTGACATTCTTAGCTGTCAAACCACAGCTATCGATATCGAAAGTTCTCATGCACCTAAAAAAACACCCAATATTTTCAAGCAGTAGAACCGCAGCGACCATAACATTTGTACAATTTCCATCCTCACTGTACTAGCAGCTAACCACCACACTTAGTCTCTTTACAGTACCTACTGAACGTCAGTGGCCCCCCTCTTGGAAAAGCAATATGACGGCCACTGTAATGTACTACAAAAATGTAACATGTTTATGTTTGCTTATTATTATTATTAAGTTATTGATAACATAAATGCGAATGATTGGCAGATGAATTCCCAGACGTATTTTGAATGACAAATGACACAGCATTCGACAAATGGAAAAGTTCAATGAGATTAATCAACACATGATAATTGGGAAAAAACCAGGATATAGGTCAAAAAGGGTAGAAAGTATAAAACACTATACATGTTTATTATAAAAATTTAATTCATTTATTTTAATCACACTTTATAAACATTATTTTCTTTTTAAATTTTAAATCACACTTTACACAAAACCACGAAACAAGTGAAT
The DNA here is from genome assembly GCA_951812415.1 of Beris morrisii. Lineage (NCBI taxonomy): Eukaryota > Metazoa > Arthropoda > Insecta > Diptera > Stratiomyidae > Beris > Beris morrisii. Next base: position 50,021,552 of record OX638313.1, on the reverse strand, counting down.
TAAACAACGAAGCGGTCAAGTTAATACATATCACAAAAAAAACACAACACATTAAATACGGGAAATTTATTGAGGTGTTGCAATATTACTATCCAGTTAGTAAATTTATGAATTAAATGTGTTAAAATACGCATTTTTAAGAATTACTCTCAATTTTGTTAAATTTAATGAAAATTCGTAAATTTACTACAGCAATGCGGAACATTTTACTGCTTTAAGGATAGTAATTTTCACAAAATTTTTTACTGTGTATTATTGATCAAAAATATTTACGATTTAAATGTACGATACGATTTCACTTTGGTGTTACTGAATACGATCGTAAGGGACAAATAGTGCTGCCATTAAAAGTGTGTGAATTTTGGTCCTAACAGGATTTCGTACCTAACTTCACACTAAATACGAAATAAGTGGTTTATGTTTATTATTATTATTTTGAATTTGAATTTCCGTCTGTTCGTATTATCGACGTTAAAAATGTCAAATTTTACGGTGTATTTAAGTAGCGACGAGGACTTCGATGTTGAGACTCGATCAAAAATATTTAGACGGATTCGAGATGCTGCGAACCCACTAGAAGTTCTTGAATCAAGGTAGAGTTTCTCTTGTACCTTATATTAAATTAAAAAATTTATTTAAAAAAAAAATCAGTTTCATTCAATTATTCCGATTATCTAGCCTAACATCTTAGAAAGTGTTGAATAAAGGACGATTTGAAAGTGCATAGCCGTTTGTCATCGGTGCGACCGGTCTTGAAATTAGCAGCTGTTTTGAGGTTTTTCGCCAATGGGAAGCTATCAGCGTTGCGTTGGATACGACATCGGCATGTTTCATCCGGAGGTTTCTGTTGTACTTACAGAGCTCCTTAACGTGATTGAAAGGAAACTATAGTCGAAGTGGATAAAAGAACCAAACTCGGAAAAAAAAATTCCACCAATTTATTTTAATTTTTTTTTATTTTGTGTGTATAATAAATAAAATAGAAAGTGTATACCTATAATAAATAAAAGCAGTATAAACCCGTTGTTGTTCTGCACGTCGGTTTTTATTGTATCGTATTCAATAATAAGGTCCCAGGCTTTTAATCAACTCTTAACCTTAGCGAGCTCGACCGTATCTCTTAAGTCTGATGATTTTCCAATATTCATATTTAAAGGCGAATTCAGATGGTTATATTCTTTTTCACGAATATATATGTTGAATATGTTCTTACTTCTACAATAAATAATGCCAAATTTTGATGTTTTTCAGAGCCTGAGGTATTTTTTTTGAGAACTGAGACCGATTGCGTGGTTTCAACTTTCAAGCTTCTTTCCAGTAAAATATAAAATATTCTATACTCAAATCTCTTTCTTTTTCGTCGACTATTAAGATATTCATTTCATTTTTCTTTTTCTTTACTTGGGAGATGACGTCTAATCCTTGTTGTAATTAATATAATATTCTATCTAAACGTAAAAAAATGCATGTTAACATTTTGTTTAAGTTGATAATGAAAAAAATGGAAAAATTCTTGCTATTAAAAGGGACAACATTTATAAAGTTTCGGCGAATTAGTAAAATAACATGAGTACAAGAAACATAATGTTATAAGCATTTAAGTTATGGATCGCACTCTTTTTTAGTGTTAAATTAAACGTCCGATTTATTTTATTGTCCCATTGAGTAAGCAATTACATACATAACCAAATAGTCAACTTTAAATAAATCTAAGGTTTAAACCCTGTTCAGAACTTAGTCTGTACAACAACCTTTTATTATCGCATACTACATGAGTTAAAAGAATTTTCTCGGTTACAGAAAGCGCGTTCCAACTTTTACAACTTCATAGAATTTAAAAAAATAAGACCTAAAGAATTAAAAATAAACGATTGAACCATTTTCATTCTTCTTATTTTTACGAGTTGAATAGAATATAAATCATCAGAATAGATCGTGGTATACAGAAAAAGAAGGTATGTTCCATCTTTCAATTTTAAGCTGGAACGTCATTACTTGTCAAAAAATAAAAATATATATATTTTTAATTTTGTATTCCTTTTTTGGCGTCAGAGGAGTTTCTTTGTGTAAAACGCCAACACGAAAGTACCTATATTTTCACGTTTAAGGACTAATAAAACCCAAAATATCAGCTAAAAAAATGTCCGTATGTCCACTGTAGACGCCATACGTTGTCCGCCGAATGCCGCACAGAAAGAGTTTGAAGGCTCATAGCTTACAAACCCGTTAAGATATTAAGTGATTATTAAGAAAATATTAAGAAATCTTTTCGTTCGTACATTCTGTGAACCTTTTCGAGAAACCTTTGTTTGCATATATACAAGTACAAGTGGAGCCTATTTAATGTAACATTTTTGAGGGGAGAGGTGGTGAACGGAAGTGAATGGATAGTATAATAATTTTTAAAAAAAAAATAATTTTTATATCTCAAAAACTAGATATGGTTGCAGGAGTTAGGCCTAGCACAGGGCTGGTGGTGTAGGGGTTATGGTAGGGTGAATGGAAAGGAAAAAATTTTGATTTTTATTTCTCAAAAACTGCTGCGGATAGAAATCTAAAAATGTACGTCTATATGGAGCCATCATAGTCATCATAGAAAAAAATGTTGATAGGGGTAGCAAGGTACGGCGTTTTCTGTATCTCAGGAGGGCCTTTGCTAGTAAATTAAACTTAGTACGTATATGAAGATGAACTGCAGAAGTAATTAAAGTAAGAGAAAAGTTCGGATTTTGAATGACTTATCCGTATAAAACTTTTTTTCCACATTTTCACGAATTTCGTCATATCTCTTAGGTACGTTGAGGTAACAAATTAATTTCATTTCTGCTGCTTTTTTATATAGGCAGCTAGAAAATGTATTCCACTAAGGGGGTGTAACCTGGATGTGTACGTTTTTACGAATTCCGATATATTTCTTAGGTCTAATGAGATATTGAATTCGCTTTCACTTCTAGAACCTCTAAATATAATCGGGATAAGACCAATTTAAACAAAGTTTTTACAAATTCCGAAAAATCTTTTAGATCTAATGAGATATCGAATTCGATTTTTACTTTTATGAATTTTATGTATAAGGAATTATTTAAATTTATTTCAAGATTTTGCTATATTCAGCTCCTAAAAGGGTGTATAATGGTTGTGTTCGTCTTTACTAATTCCGATCCGGTATAGCACTTAGGAGTGATGAGATATAGAATTGTTTTTTACTTCGGGCTTTCTATATATTCGCCTTAAAATCGGTTTTTAAGTTCAAACCCCAACGACTTTGTCAAATTTTATCCGCAATGTGTTTTGAAATAAAAAAAAATTAATAATTTTAGAACAGTCTGGGCGCAACTTTATTATTCTAAAATTATTATTATTGTATAGAGGTCCGGAACGTGTTTCATACTGAGATACGATGTAAGTTATTGTACGACTGATAACCTGAAAAAATATCGTTCCAAATAGCCTACTGGTTATTCTTTAGATTGCCAGTCGCAGAGTAACCTACACAGCATAAAATGCGTTTCGGACTTCTATCGAAAAAGCAATAAAGTTGCGCACAAACTATTGGCAGAGGTTTTTTGATGTGGCTGTAATGTTTTAAGTTATTAAGAACTAGATACAAATATTCAAATTAGTGCACAAAGTTAACAAAATCTTCAGAGTAGAGGCTAATCAGGGTTTCAGGAACCTGACTGTAAAATGTTCGCTGACCCCTTACAACAAAACTAAAATTAATAAGAAAAGCTGTACTGTTCGTGTATAATTCAAATCTCTCCTTGCGGATGATATTTGAAACCTTTTCAATCACGAGGGATTAAAGAGCAGATCCATGGGCGGATAAATGCGTGGGAACTATAAAATCTTGAAAACAGTTTTGACACTGAATTCAAAATCGTCATTTGAAGAACTCTTTTACTTCCATAGGTTTTCTGAGGCTATACAACATCTGAAGAAGTCATGGAATGCATTTCTAAAATCAAATGAGCATAATTTATTTTGATAAAAATAACAAAATTTTGGTAATATTTTTGAAATAAATAAATCAAAAGATTCTTATGAGATTTAAAAAGCCATAAACATTTCACAGATATCAATTTTATTTTTGTTAATCAAATAATTCTCCTTAATATGTAACAGTAAATTGAAATTGAATTCAAGTTCATGAAAAAAGTAATGAAAATCAGTTTCGGTGCAAAAATATCGAGACTCGCAAGCTATAAATTTTAGGACAGAATTTATTTTGATTGTTTTTTATTTCAACACTTCATTGATTTTATTTTTAATATTTCGTTTTGCAAACATTTCGCGACAAAAAAAATTAGATATACTTTTAAAAAGAAAAAAAGATTTGTATTTGCTTGGCAAAGGTAAATCTATTAATAAAATACATTGACGTCAAGAAAAATGGCAAATCCACGAGTCGTGTGTCGGATTTATTTATCACAAAGCTTTTTTTTATATAGATTTAAAGATTAAACGCGTCGTTTTAATTATTAAAGGTTTGTTGTTCGGCCTGTTAATAATGATATTTAAGCGGTATTTATTATGAATTTATTGCAATTCTGAGCAAGGACATGTTGGGTATTAAATAACCTGTTGAAAAATACAAAAATTTGCATATAAACAATTTTTCTTTATTATTTCAACAATACGACATTACCGATTTTTGCGCCATTCATCTCGAGCTAAGTAGAGTAGAAAATTTTCATATAAAACAACAAAAATACTCCTTTTTGTGATTTTCATGATATTTCTATCTCAGGAACGGCTTATGCTAAAAACTTGAAACTGTTGTTTATATGTTTATGAATCATACTAGAAAAGAAAGGTAAAAACATACTGCAGTCACGATCGGCTGCAAGCCAATTGTATGATACTCTAGATGAATACTGAACTCCGATTTATATTGTAGTTGGGGATAATGTAGAATTACGTGTGTGCATGTTGTATGTCCTTTATTAAGGACCCCATTCGGTTGCTTCTTGAAACTAAAAGACAATATCGTCAGTGCTTAATTTCATATCTTAAACTGCGTGAGTCACCGAAAAAAAATTCCTTTTTGAAGGACACTCACATGGAGGTGCAGGAAGGACTCACTCGATTTCTTACACATTTATCCTTTTCCCTGGAACCATTTAAAAATGAATGTGTATAAAACTTCAAGTTCGTAGCTTGTATCGTTCAAAAGCTATCGGGAAATATTGTTGAACACGTGACTTCGAGATTATTTGTATGGAAGCAACCAGAAGGAGTAATAGGATTTAGCTGACTAGGAAACTCGAGCTTCGTTTTCACTCAAAACTAATTTGTTCAAAATTCCGAATTCGTAGTTAAACCAATACTTGAGTTATAGTGAGTTGCGTAAATTAAGTGAAGACATTTTGACAGGATATTTGTATGGCAGCTACTCGAAGGACTAATAGGATTTTTTTCATAATCATACATTTAGCTCCAAGAATTGGAAAATTAACACATACGAAATTTCAAAGTCGTAGCCCTGGGCGTTCCGAAGTTATTGGTCAATATTCTTGAACACGTGTTTTAAGGACATTTTGTATGGCAGCTACCCGAAGAAGTAAGACGATTTTGCTCGTTAACGAACTTAGCCTTACAAATTGAACCAAACATCCAGATTCAAAATTTCAAGATCCTAGGTGAAGGCGTTCTTGAGTTATCGTGTTCACGGACAGACGGACGTCGGGCGGAATTGCCGTTTTGGCCACAAATAAACAAAAAATAATATGCAACTTTTTTTCGTCCGAGGCTTGGTTCTATGCGTGACAAGCTTTTGAGCTGGATTAAATTTATAGTACTCTATATGATTTCATCTAGAGTATAAAAATTACCGCTTATGCTAGGAGGCTGAAACTTGGAATATATGTAGAACTATGATAGTGAACCCATTTGCAGAAAAATTGTAGATTTGGGTGGAGGGGTATGAAAGTGCGGGGAAAACCAATGCGTCCGAAACCCTTTAAAGGTGGGATTCAAACATTATAAAATCCATATCTCCGGAATGGTTGATAACACAATGTTGAAACTTTGTGGCTATCTTAAGGCATACCAGAAATATCTTACGAACCAATTGTACCGGGAAGATAAAATTTGGTTAGTGTTTATAGGATTACAAGTGGAGTCCAGTAAATGCAAAATTTTTGAAGTGAGAGGAGGAGCACGTTTTCAAAATGTTTAATTTTTATATTTTAATAACTATACCAGATATGATCTTTAAAGTTTTACAGAAACTGTGTCAGTGGCGGATGTGAAAATACCATTGCGTGCTGGTGCCGGTCGTTCATCGGAAAACATTGCTGCAGTTTGTGAGAGTGTGGCAGAAGGCCCAAACACCTCCATTCGCCGTCGCGCACAGGAATTGCACTTGTCCTCGACCACTTTTCATCGGATTTTGTCGAAAGATTTGTCCCTGCATGGCTAAAAAAACCAACTGACGCAAGAACTGAAGCCTTACGTTCGCCAATTGGATGCATCATCAAAACCAAGTTGACAATGGATTTGCGACCTTTTCTGATGAGGCTCATTTCCATCTTAGTGGCTACGTCAACAAGCAGAATTGCAGAATATGGGTTGATGAAAATCCAAGGGCACTCTTTGAAAAGCCAATGCATCCACAAAAAGTCACAGTGTGGTGTGCATTTTGCACTGGTGGAGTGATTGGCCCGTTTTTCTTCGAAAATGCAGCTGGCAACTCTGTCAGTGAACGGAGAACGGTAACGTGCCTTGATAACCGACTTCTTGTGGCCAATATTGGATGATTATGACATCGACGACATGTGGTAAGTAAGTAAGTAAGATGGTGCGACGTGGCACACAGCCAACGCAACAATGGAAGCAAAAGTTCCCCGGCGAATGATCTCCAGAAGGAACGAAATCAATTGGCCACTGAGATCGTACGTTTTGACTCCGTTGGACTTCTTTCTTTGGGGTTATCTCAAAAGCAAGGTTTATGGCAATAAACCCACCACCATTCAACAACTGAAGGGCGAGATATCAAACCATATTGTCTAATTGAGGAGCAAACGTGTCGAGATGTGCCGTAGAAGATGTGGCGAGCATTTGAGTGATATCCTTTTCCATACTTAATTGCCAAGGACCAAATAACCTTTTTATACTCTAGATGAAATCATATAGAGTATTATAAGTTTAATCCAGCCCAAAAGTTTGTAACGCATAGAACCAAGCCTCGGACGAAAAAAAGTTATATATTATTTTTTGTTTATTTGTGGCCAAAAACCTCAAATCCGCCTGACGTCCGTCTGTCCGTTAGCACGATAACTCAAGAACGCCTTCACCTAGGATCTTGAAATTTTGAATCTGGATGTTTGGTTGAATTTGTAAGGCTAAGTTCGTTAACGGGCAAAATCGTCCTACTCCTTCGGGTAGCTGCCATACAAAATGTCCTTAAAACATGTGTTCACGAATATTGGTCGATAACTTCAGAAGGGTTTAAGCTACGACTTTGAAATTTTGTATGTGTTATTTTTCCAATAGTTGGAGCTAAATATATGATTATGAAGAAAATCCTGTTAGTCCTTCGTGTAGCTGCCATACAAATATCCTGTCAAAATGTATTCACTTAATTTACGAAACTCACTATAACTCAAGTAATCTTTTAGCTACGAATTCGGAATTTTGTACAAATCAGTTTTGAGTAAAAAGGAAGTTTGAGTTTACTAGCCAGCAAAATCCCTTTACTCCTTCTGGTAGCTGCCATACAAAATGTCCTTAAAACACGTGTTCAAGAATATTGACCGATAACTTCAGAAGGGTTCAAGCTACTTCTTTGAAATTTTGTGTGTATTATTTTTCAAATAGTTGGAGCTAAATGTATGATTATGAAGAAAATCCTATTAGTCCTTCGTGTAGCTGCCATACAAATATCCTGTCAAAACGTCTTCACTTAATTTACGGAACTTACTATAACTCAAGCAATCTTTTAGCTATGAATTGGGAATTTTGAACAAATTAGTTTTGAGTAAAAACGAAGTTCGAGTTTACGACTCAGCGAAATCGTCTTACTCCTTCTGGTAGCTGCCATACAAAATGTCCTTAAAACACGTGTTCAAGAATATTGGCCGATAACTTCAGAAGGGTTTAAGCTACTTCTTTGAAATTTTGTATGTATTATTTTTCCAATAGTTGGAGCTAAATGTATGATTATGAAGAAAATCCTATTAGTCCTTCGTGTAGCTGCCATACAAATATCCTGTCAAAATGTATTCACTTAATTTACGGAGCTCCCTATAACTCAAGTAATCTTTTAGCTACGAATTCGGAATTTTGCACAAATTAGTTTTGAGTGAAAAGGAAGTTCGAGTTTACTAGTCCGCGAAATCCTTTTACTCCTTCTGCTACCTTCCATACAAAAAATCCTTAAGACACGTGTTCAACAATATTTTTCGATAACTTTTGAACGCTTCAAGCTACGAATTTGAAATTTTGTACACATTAATTTTTGAATGGTTCCAAGGAAAAGGACAAATATTTAAGAAATCGAGTGAGTCCTTCCTGCACCTTCCATGTGAAAGTCCTTCAAAAAGGACATTTTTTTTCGATGACTTACCCAGTTCAAGATATGAAATTAAACACTGAATATTGACTTTTAGTTTTGAGTAGCAATCTAATGGCAGTCCATAATAAAGGACATACAACATGCACACACGTAATTCTACTTTATCCCCAACTACAATATAAATCGGAGTTCAGTATTCATCTAGAGTATTATACGATTGGCTTGCAGCCGATCGTGACTGCAGTATGTTTTAATAAAAATTTCAATAACTTCACCATCCACTTGTTTTTAATTTTAATTTAACTTCGGAATGAGTTATAGTAACACCCTTTACTTCTATATGTACACAAGCCAAATTTAATGATAAATTTGTGCTGCTTGATATCGTTATATGCATGTAATTACTAATCAACGGGTTTGTGAGCTACGAGAACTCAAACGGTTTTGCATGCGGCGGACAGACGGACTGATTTTTTTCCGTCTTGAGGCCTAAAACAACTAACAATTTATTTTTAAAAGTCTATCACAATTCCTTTATTATTGAAATACTAAAATAAGAAAATCTATCAACAGTCTGGGTGAAACTTTATTATATTTCAGGTCAAAATTCGGGAAGAGGTTAAAGAAGGGGTACAATAGGATGCTTACGCCACTGTTACATTTGAACAAAGATATTAGAATCTCTTTATATAAGATGTCCCAACCAATATAAAATAAATCAATAAAAGCTTTACGATTGGCGACCAATCTCCGGTGGCTATTAGAGCTTTTTATGCTAAAATTTGTAGTCCACTGTAAATATCAATCTGAAAGCTCTGTTTTAAATTGTTTGGAAAGTCAACGTCACCGATTCCGAAATCGGTAAATTTGACTAAAATAGGATCAGGATTTGTGATTATTGTCTATATAATATATCTCAGTAATTTTGATTTTATTGTTTTGCACATTTTAGTGAATTCATTATTATGGAGAAACATAATGTTTAAAAAACAGACTTGAGTTGCAAACTAACGCGAATAGGCCGTTTCCACTTACGCATACGCGCTAATTCGCATCATCCAATGCACATGAAGCCGATAGTGGAAACACGGCATATGAATATTTCCGCCATACGCCTCATATTCACTATATATGTAGCTAAAAATAATGTCCCATTGACAATCCGATAAAAAAAACCTGCCTTTGCTTGATTATTTGTTGTTAGTTGGCGAGCTTTCACTCCAACATACAGTGGGTTACAACATAAATTCCAAAACTTTTCAATAGTCACCGGAGTTGGATCGCTAATCGTAAAGCTTTTCAAATTTATATTGACATGCTTGGGACATCTGATAGTTTCTACTGTCTTTGATTTGACTCATGAACGTACATTATAATACTTTGATGAAATAAATAAATTTAATTGATTGTTTTTGTTTCATTTGAAATAATTTTTATATATTTAACTTTCAATTAAGTGTGGAATCGATTAAGATATTCAAAAAGATTTTAATTAATTACGATAATGTCATGATACCGTCGGTTCTTAATTTCATTTTTAATCGGATATAAAGACTACAAAGTGTGCTCACAAAATCCACTTGTATAATAATAACGACAATTTGAAATAATTATTACAAGTGCGCATTTGTGTGGCCAACATATCCTCCATAAGCACCCCGTTGCCGAGTCCATAAACCGAATCACCGCCGATTTGCGAGTGGCGTACTGTACAACGAACATGTTGCCCTCGTCTCGTCCTTGCTCCTGAGAAGCAAAACAATAATCCACTTGACAAACACGTGTGAAGCACGCGGCAGTACAAAGTCGAGATGACACAGCCCATTAGGAGGCTTACAGTCGCAATAACAAGTGCATCCCGGAAAAGGCCAAGGATTGTGTGAAAATTCATACTTTTTGATTATCGGCCGTTTTGCTATCACTTTCCTGGGACCAGAAGCCACCAGCTTCAACGAGTCGAGTGTGAGTCAGGGAAAATGCCACCCTACAAACGGCTCTATGTTCTACGGAACCACAGAGAGAATCAGTGGTCCTTCGTCCTTTCGTTGGAGGGTTGCAGATGTGCGCATACAATAGGCGAAACATATAGAACCCTCCACATAGGAACACGAGCAATGGCAACAGCGAACAGATGTAGCCCATAGACAAAGTGCGCCCAATATCAACTCAAAGGTGAGATTGTGTTGTTTGGGCGAGCAGGAGCACTAGAAAGGATGGCAGCAGCACGAGCATCACCACCATCTTCACCAATATTCGGGAATCGAGACGCCTGAGAACAGCGAACGGCGTACATTCAGACCAATCCCTGGGGATGAACCTGTACGTATTCCCATAGATCACATTCAGTCCTGGCACGTGACAAAATTTCCAGTTAATCACATAAGTGTTTTCGGGTAACAACAAGTAATATGTTATTGCCGGGTAATTTAATTTGGTAAATTTTAATTCTGTAAAAATCATAGTTAAATATTCATAATGGATACGCAGCTCTTTGACATATGATTTATACAGGTCACGAGGCGAGTGAGTTTTTATATTTTTATATTTTTCCGTTTCATTTTAACTTTTTTAGCAAAACGATTTATTTAATGACCACGATGAGAGAGACTCAACTTTTAATGCACATAAAACGTCGGCATAAATATTAAACATTGAAATCTGGCAGTGAGAATATTTATTTTCAAAATTATTGTAAATACAATTATTTTGAAAATTAACGATGTGAAGGGTTTTTTATGTTTGTCCAATCTAAACATGTCGGAAATTAAAAGGGCTAGAATATTTTTCCTTATTGTTATTCGATAGTAACAGTCATTTAATTTAAAGTATGACAATTCTTTGGCAATGGTACTAAAGGTGCTCTTACACGAGCGATTAAAATTGACCAATTTGCAGCTACATTCGCCAATTTTGACGTCACGAAAATAAGAAGCAACATATATCAACAATAGCAACAGGCAATGCGGATCAACTTTTCATCAACTCGTTGCTGAATTGTGATGAGCGATATGGACCAATTTCTAGCAATTCGGGAATAAGGACTTACACGACAAATTCAGTCTATGAACAACTCATTGTTTTTTCGTTGCTCCGAGCCATGATAATACGAAAGCAAACTTGACAAACAAATCTGAAACGGAAAACTAAACTTCACAATTCAATCAAATACGAAAAAACCCACAACAGACTAATTGCATTCACCGAACGAAGACAATTGCTCGAAATTTTCCAAGTTCGGTGGAAATACAGCATCTATAGGGTGAGCAATACCAGCGATCTGTCAAAACATTGTCGAAATATTGCCGCAACTAGTATGATGTTGCTCCACTAATCGCTCCACTAGTTTTCGCAATAGTTGTCGGGCAATCAATTGCTTAAAAAATTGCTCGTGTAAGTGCACCTTTATACTTCAAACCACCTATACGTAGGGTAAACTACCCGGTTTCGGGCCGCCTTAAGAGACTTTTTTAGTTCCAAGGCTTACTTTTATCTTACTGTGCACCCATTATGTACAAAAATTATTGTTTTATATTCGTCGTAATGTACTTTTTCTATTTTGATAATTTTAACTAATAATAAAAAAAAATTAAGAAAAATAAATTTTAATGAAAAAAGACACCGTGCCCAGTTTCGGGCTCCTGTATAATAGCAAATAATTGCAATGTTGTTGAAATTAAATGTAGGGTACTACACTGCGGAGCATAACTATAAACGCACCCAAAAAATCCTCATTTACTTAGCCTTACAAATTCAACTGCACTTAATTAGTGCAGTACTGTTTTTTTTTGATTGGATTTAAGAGATGAGAGAAAAAGAGCGGGAAACCAAAAAAAATTAGAGAAATCTGATCACTGTATTTACCGTTAGCTTAAGTTCGCTGAAATTTAGCTGGAGCATAACTATAAACGCAATAGATAAGTCAATTTTTTTAATAAAATTCAATAAAAAGACGGACACAGGTAAACTTTAATAATGTGTTGGACCACCTTTATTGGTAATAACTTCAAATAAGCGGTTTGGCATACTTTTTAACAAATTCGTTATTGTTTTTTTTATCAACATTATCCCAAGCGTTAATAACAGCCATTTTTAATTGCTGAACATTGTTGTATTGCCTGTTCTCCTTATAAATGTCCCTTGCTAGGAGTCCCCAAATGTTTTCTAATGGATTAAGGTCTGGAGAGCAAGCGGGCCAGGACATCACTTGCACGCGGTGGTCTTGTAACCAGGATAAAGTGGCACGGCTTACATGTACTCTGGCGTTGTCCTGTTGAAAAACCCAATGATCTGTGCCTCTAGTCCTCATAAATGGAAGTAAATTCATCCGCAACACATCCATGTATTCTGTTGAATTCATTCGAGTACTGGGAAACGCTAGTTCCAGCATTCCGTCGGCACAAAAAGCTCCCCAGACCATTAAACTATCTCCACCGAAATTTTGTTTTAAAAAATATTGAGGATCCTTTCGCAAATCACGCCAATACCCGTTGAAGCCATCTGGGCCATCCAAGTTCCACTTTTCCTTGTCAGAAAAAATGGTCTTGAGGAAATAATAATAATTAAAATGTACATTAAAAGTTAAAGTTCAGCATATTACCTTGAAGAAGTTAGTTTGCATATTTGTTCGAGCGAATTCTAGCCTAGCTGCCTTATGACGTGGTAATAAAAGTGGTGCCGATTTTAGCCTTGGTCGACAAATACGCTTTGAATTCCTTAATACCCTGTGGCCGGTCCATTTCGACACGTTTAGTGCAGAATCCTTGGCGATTTGGGCAGCGGTCTTCATGGAGTTGCTTGCAATTTGAATTATGCAACGCTTGTTTCGGTCTGACAGTTTGCCCTTTGGTCCTTTGGTCCTCTGGTTCTGTTTTTCCCATAATTTTCAGAATTCCGCAGTACATTTCTAACAGCAGCCTCACACCGATTAATCTTTTTGGCAATTGCACGCTTGCTTAATCCATCATCAAAAAATGCAAGGACTTTGCCTACTTCCAAATCTGTTGGAACTGTTTCGCGCGGCATTTTAATAAAATTGAACCAGAACAACGATCACCAATATAATTCAAAAAAATGTGACTTCTTATCTATTGTAGGTAGCACAAAATACTGATAAATTGCTCACTGCGTTTATAGTTATGCTCCGGCTAAATTTCAGCGAACTTAAGCTAACGGTAAATACAGTGATCAGATTTCTCTAATTTTTTTTGATTTCCCGCTCTTTTTCTCTCATCTCTTAAATCCAATCAAAAAAAACAGTACTGCGCTGATTAAGTGCCAGAAATGAGGATTTTTTGGGTGCGTTTATAGTTATGCTCCGCAGTGTATAATGCTATTTTTTATTAAAGGAACAATTAAGGATAGTATTTAATTAATTAATTTTTCAAAACCATTAAAAACAACTACAAAACTATGCGTTAAAACTAACTCGCGCTAATTTGATGTAAATTTTATGCGACAAAGTTATCGAAATTTGGACCTCCCGAATACGTGTCATCAAGCGCAGCCGCGGCGGACATTTTGCACGACGTTATATTCTATACTTAATGCCATAAAATATTCTTTCAAATAAAAGAAATTGAGTGGATTTCTCAAACACAACTTGTTTTATTTACATTTAAAAATCGAGCGTCCTTATTTAAAAACTACATATATATAAATTTAAATATATTCAATTAATATATACCAGTCACACAAACAAACGATTAAAATCAGCTTAAGTAAAAAATTTATTTAGAGAGTGTGTTGGTATAAAGTTAGGAGCGGAACATGTGTTGTAAGGCTAAAACCGCTAATTAATATTCCCGAGATACGTATGTCGAATTTTTAAGCATTTCTCTAATTGTTATTAATAACTTCCGAACCGTTAATGTTATTTAATAACTTTTTCAACCTTGAAGGTGAAAATACTTTTAAAAAAGTTCTTGATTATTCTTTTGTAAAGCGTAATAGCCGATTTAAAGTAGTTTTTATTACGTTCCATTACCTCCTTCGAGAAGGTACAGAAATCGGAGCGAAGCTCTGTGAACAACTCACGGGGTGGGTGGAGGTGTTTTCTCTGATATCCTCAACATAAGCAGCTCATTCCGCCTTCCAAACCAGTGCAGTGCAGGCGGGCTTTATGACGATCAAGGGGGTCTTGTCATGTCTGAGCTGTAATGTAGTATCTACCAGTGATCCTAGCGGCAATAAAATTCTTGGAATTAGCCTCCGTAACATCAATGGTCGTCGTGGAATTTCGATCATCTCTTAAGGAGATGGTAGAATGCTTAAATGTTCTAGGTGCTGGGGAACAAAGATTTTTCTGGTAACTGTATAGCTGACTAAATCGCTCGGCACGGTACTGCCTTAAGATTATGCCGGAATATCGGAATTTGGGTGTGCCTTTTCCTACAGCTGCTACTTGAATTGGACTCAGTTGAGAAAACCAACTCAAGGTGGACAGAGGGTATTACATGTCACACTGCGAGACAGTTCTGGCACAAGGAGGACCTGAAACGCTCTAAAAGATTGATTTCGCTGAAGAGGGTGATTATCAGCACCAGAGTTGGTATCCTGACCGGACACTATCTTATAGGCCGGCATGCTAGATTACTGATTGGATGATGAGAAGAAGACAGTCCTTCACCTTCTCTGTGTCGCATCTCCTCTTTAACCACGATTTGGACTTTGGCACAGAAAATAATGTTTTGCCGAGAATGGGATTTTTTCATGCTAAAGCTAGTTTCATAAATTTTGGATGTTTTCCGCATTAGACGAACTAAATTATAATTGGTGATAATGAATTTCGGTTCTATAGCGATATGTGGAGGGATCCTCAGCAATACCAGCAGCTGTAATGGTGTTTTGTATAATTGGTATGATACATTCTGAATCATAAAGTAAGAAGAAGATTTCAAGTGAAACACAATTCGTTTAAAATCAATAGAAACAATAATTTGTTCTTCAGATTAAATAATCATACTACCTGCAACGCTGCCCGATTTTATATTCACGATCACTACTTCCAATCAAAATTGCTTTACTAATACTTCGCGTAAACAATGATCATCGTTCGCTGTGTAGTATCACACTGTCGTCTCACCGTAGTAGAAACTGTGTCGCCTCGCTATATACCGTACTATAAACTACTCTGTCGCTTCAGCATAGTAGAAACTACTGCCGTGTGCCGTCTCGCTGTACCGCAGTACAATATTGTGTTGGCTTTAGACCCTATCGTTTTTATATACTGCATTTGTGTAGTCGAGAGCTTTCCTGAATATTCGGTGGTGTGTGGAACTTGCCAGAAGTTCTTCTGCATGCCAGAAAAGTCGAGAGATTGCCACGCTATTCTGGTGGTTATGTAAGAACAACCGACAAAGGGGAAATTGATTCTTCTAGAACATTATCGAACTTTGTAAAGATTTTGTCACGACTTTCTTGTTAGATATTGCAAAGTGGCTTGTCGGATGTTTTTCTCCGCCTTTCAGTTAGGTATTGGGAGGTTGTTATTTGTTTCACCAGAAACCGATCGAGCCGCTCGGGTTGCCAGGGAGAGAGTCCTTAAAATTGGATTCAATGTTCATGATTGAGAGATTCGAGAATCTGTCTTGAGTAGTAGTAGCGATGCCAGATTTGAAGATTTTTCTTCAATTTGAAGATTTTTAGCGTTACCGATGATTTGAAGACTTTGATGGTTATTTAAAAAAAGTTTTATTTTCGCGATTCTCACTTAACAGCTTTGTGTTCGTTTATATTTTGTCATTCATATTAATGTTCAAAGTCAGTCAGTACTGGCCACACGTTTCGCGTTTCAATTGTTGTTTATCGGAACACAAAATTAAAAATAAACAGTATTTTATCCGGAAAGCTATAATAGTTTTGCTAAAATAAGTGAATCTTTTAATTAGAAAAGATTTTTACGAGGTACAACGAACCAGTGTTTTGAATTTAAGAAGCTTTTTTAAATTTACAAGACAATTAAAGATCGTCTTGTATATTTCAAAAATTCTTCTTCTTCTCTTTAAATCTTTCTTGTAATAATTCGCGTCGCTATTCGTTTGCATTTTCTTCAGTAGCAGTGCAAACGAAACGAGCGGAAGTTTAGAAAATCTCCTGAACTATTAAAGTAGTGTAAATTGTGAAAAAAGTATTACTTATGTATCCTATTTTTTTCTATATGTTCTTTAAATATTTATTTAATTAAATTTCCGTTCTAACATCGGGAATAAGGTAAGGTAAGATGATTTCTTGCTTTTTTGCCATAGTGAAAAAATGAACAAAATAAACGTTCTTTTACTGACATTAAAAAATATTTAACCCACTTTCGAAAATATCATAATGGGTTGTATAGGAATGATTTCAAATGTCTTAAGTGTAATGGTAAGTTTCACAAAAAAGCTCCAAATTACGAACATATAAAAAAATGTTATGATTCTCAGAAAAGTTCCTCTATTCAAAACTCTATCCCACTTCAATGCTTCTTTTCCACTCACATCTAATCGTAATGCATGAAAAAATTTGCGGTCATAGAGGTTCCATCAGATGAAAACTAAATCCATTGATATTAACGACATGTGGCCAGTGATGGAGTTTGCTTAGTAAGTTTATAAACGAGCATAATTTATTTTATTATATTGATTTTATTAATAAAGATTTATAATTTTATTTTATTTTTAAAATATTTTTATAAATACTTGACAATTTTGCAACAATGTATCCAACTGTGATTTGCAAATTATTTTATTCCTGGGATATATTTAAAAGCGCAATAAAAGATGTTTACTCTTGAGCCAGAGTTCAGGAGATGTTTTAAGGATTTTAAGAAATAAGAGCTCAATTTATCAGATGGTAATTTAAAATTTAAATAGGTATCTAACTGTTTTTTTGTTATAGATGTGAAAAACTCATTTTTATTGTACTTACTTCCTGCATTCTTAAAACCAACTGGAACACCTTTAAAAAGTTGTGAGAGATGGACAGAACTCCTTTTTGAATTATTTTAAAGAAGCGAAAGATATAAATTCTTCAACCTACTGCTCGTATTATCATAATAGGGCAATAAGAATATGAATTTGATCAAATTGCGGTTAATGTTTCTGGTCATAATTTTATATGCAGAAGGGTTTTGCAAGCTTTAGATATCGCTTACAAAATATTTTTCACATTTCCGATGTTGATTACGCTCACGCATCATCAAATGTGCTGATTTTTATTCAACAGATGTTCTATAACACAGTTGTGGAATCTTGCAGGCCAAATATCAACAAATTATTTAAAATAATGTAATCCTGTAATAATTTAATAATATTACATATTATATGTATAATATATCTAATGTAATAATTGTTTTACATTTATTTCCATTTGCTTCTACAGCTTGACTTTGGCGAAGTCGAACTATATACGTTACTTGAAGTTACTTGACTTTTTCAATTTTAGTTGTTCTTTTTAACTGAAATAAGTACTAGAATACAGGGTGCGCTATCTTTTATTTCGGTATGAAAACATTGAATGACTTTGAAAAAAAACATCTGATTTTTATATGTGAGGTATTTTTATTTAATTTGGTCCTTTAGAATTTATTTGGATTAGTTTTTGAATACAACATCAATCAAGTGGCTGCCTCAATTGGCCATAGCAAAATGTGCCCTTTTTGCTGCATTTTCCATTACTTTTTCGAGCATCTCGGGCGGTATAGCGATGATTTCGGCACGAATGTTTGCTTTGAGCTCGTCAATGGTCTGAGGCTTGCTGGCGTACACTTTGCTTTTCAAATAACCCCATAAAAATAAGTCCGCAGAGTCAAATCTGGAGATCTCGGTGGCCAATCAATGTCGCCTCTTTTCCACATCAGACGTCCAGGGAATTTTCGTTGCAGAAACTGAATTGTTTCATTTACAGTGTGGTATGGCGCACCGTCTTGTTAAAACCAGTAACCATCCAGATGTTTTTCACGCATTTGCAGGCAGACATAATGAGCTAACATCCACCGAAATCGTTTTCCATCGACTGTTTCGTTTTGTCGGAAAAAAAAGTGGCGCAATGATGGTTTTGGCGCAAACGCTGGCCTAAACAGTCAGTTTTTGATCATGCAATGGCGTTTCAGGATCTCGTGTGGATTCTCCGTTCCCCAAATGCGGCAATTTTGCTTATTAACGCCGCCAAAGAGTGTGAAATGGGCCTCATCGGTCATCAAAATTTGCTTCCAAAAATCAGGTTCATTGTCAACCATTCGAGCGACTGTTTGGCCGTATTCCAAGCGACGTAGAGGGTCTGTCGGCAATATTCTTTGTGTTAATTGCACTTTATACAGAAACAAAATGCGCCGCAAAGTGGTTCCACTGACTCCAAAATGCTGAACGCGGTGACGGGTTCTCGGCAACGCTCTCTTTGACCGCTTCAACCAGTTCATTGGAACGTCTTGGTCGTCGATGAACGGTATGTGGACGATCTCCCACTGTCCAATGCTCAAAAAAATTCGACACCAAACGACGAATAGTGTTGTCAGACGGTGCCTGTTGGCCACGATATTTTCGAAGATACGTATATACCTGTTGAGCTAACACAACGGAACGACTATTCGCAATGTACAGCGTCACTATTTCGACGCCTTGTTTCGGTGTGAAGCGGTCCATGGTTAAGATTCTACTAAATTAACGTTTCCAAAACTTGTCCAATCAAGTCAATCTGTTGAAAAATGTCAAAGTTATTCAATGTTTACATACCGACATAAAAGATGGCGCACCCTGCATATAATATTTATAATATATATTTAAACATATAACCAGAAGTTTTCTGATTTCAATACCATGAAAGTAATAATTTGAAGTAAATAATATATTAGTAAGACTTCAGTAGCAAAATATATGTATACTAAAAAATCCAAATCCAAGTTCTCGTAAAACTCAAAACTATTCTCAAAAAAAGCTGGTTACATTCAAAAACATATCTTCTTTAGTTTATAAACTTCAAGAAAATCTTGTTACAATTTCGTAAAACTCCATAATATTTCATGAGAATCTCGTTGTTTCAAAAAACAATTTCCAATTTATCTTGCTAAATTGGAGCAATCTTGTAAAGCTCTTGTAAGATCGAAAGAACAATGATAGTAAAATTCAAAAATGTCTTGTTATTTTCAAAAAGCAGTTGAGATTTGGTTTGTTAATTTTAAAAGATTATTTTGTAATTTGTTTGTATTGTTAAAAAACAAAAAACAATTGACAAGTTAAGTGTTTGCGGTAGGATTGGAAGAAATTATTTTTCTGGAAGGGTCCAGAATTATTTCTCTGGGAGGGTCAAGCCGGAATCTGGGGGACCGGCCCCTCCTGGCCCCCCTCACGGCGCGCCTATGATTGTATGATACTCTAGATAAAATTCTGGACGCTGATTTATATTGTATTTCGGGAGAAAGCAAAAGAAGGAGTGCGCATGTAGTTTGCTCTTTTTTAAAGGACTCACGTGTGGTTTCTCCTCGAAAGTGAAAGACAATATCGTCAGTATTCGATTTAAATTTGAAACTTTAGGTATATCACAGAAAATTAAATTTTCCTTTTTCAAAGACTTTTACATGCGGTCTGCACGAAGGACTAACTCGATGTCTAGCATATTTATTAATTTACCTGGAACCATTTAAAAATTATTGAGTCCAAGATTTCAATTTCCCAGCATGAAGCATTCAAAAGTTATCGGCCAACACTCACGTGTTCTAAGGATCTTTAAATGTAAGCTACTCGATGAAATGGTAGAAATTTGCCCAATAGCAAAACCGATCCTACTTTCTGCTCAAAACTAATTCCTATACAATTTATACTTCCAAGCTCAACGATTGCTAGACTTATAGCAGGTAGGTAGGTTTCGAAATTTGAATGCACATATTTTCCAAGAATCATTGTAGCTACACGAAGGACTCACACGATTTTCTTCGTACCAATCAATCTGTATGCCCGTGTCACCAATTAATCTGTATGCCCGTGTCACATCTCAACCATTGAAATTCCAAATTGGGAAAAATTTAAAATTTTTGGCTTGAAGCGTTCTGAAGCTATCGGTCAATATTCTTGAACACTTGTTTTAAGGACTTTCTCTATACAGGGTGTAACTAGTACTGAGGTTCAAACGAAAATGGAAGATAGAGGAACTTGTCCTGAGTAGAAAATCGTTCTACACATACTCCCGTTTTTGCACCGTTAAGGAGATAGCGCGATTTTAAGTACGAAGGATTTTCATCGTACCTGTGATCACTGTTTGATCTCTAACTTCTGCTGTACTTAGCGAAACGTAATAATTCTGGGCTCGTTGGAAAGGACACAAATTCTTCTTTCTAATTGCTATCAACTGTGTCAATCATTGTTATACTTTTTGAGAAAAATTCATTTAAATGACACAAAAATAATAAAAAATTAAAAAAAATACAAAAAAGTCCTGTTTTCTCCAAGAAGGACCTGATTAACCACCAAATTTTATTACATTTTCGGAAAGCCCATAAAATTTCACTATACGTTTGATAACAGAATTTCTTTATATTTGCAACAACAAGTGAGTTCCCTGCACATGTTGGAAATACTGCTAAACATATGATTTACCGCAAAACAGATGCAGTAATGAGCAACCATGTTAACAACACACGTATTGCTCTTATGTGTGGAAATTATGTTACAGGTAAGTAAAAATATGACAACTAATTAGATAGCGCCCTTTTAAGTAAATTAACTAACATCCATTTAAGTTAATTAAGTAATATCCATTTAAGTAGGGCGTGGAGTTTACCTGCTCCCTTAAGGAACAGGAATGACTTCGTCCTACGTAGATTTTTCTGCGATAAAAGCATCGGGAGGAAGCAGCAGCAAACAGAATGTCATAGACATCATTACGAGCAACATGGCAAGCAATAGTAGGTCTTTTACAACGGAAGAAATGGCAGACATGCACTTCGTGAATGGGTTGTGCGACGGGAATGCTAGGCGAGCCGAAAGAGTTTACCGGGAACGGTATCCGGACAGATCTCGGTACCCCCATTATCGGATGTTCATCAGCATTCATCGCAACCTTCGTGAACGAGGTACACTGCAGCCGTGGCGGGAGACACAACATCCAGGACGGCGACACTCGGTACCTGTGGCCACGGAGGAGCGCATACTGCGCATCGCGGCTAGGAACCCCACGGTAAGCACCCGGCGCCTCGGTCATCGATTAGGCATCAACCACATGCATTTATTTCGTCCTCACTATTATTAATCATACTCCTTCTGCGAATGACGGGTGTCAAACCAGATTTACTTGAAGGGAACGTGCTTGATAACTGTTAACCCCGCTCCTTTACAATTCAACCTATAAAGAAATTCTGTTATCAAACGTATAGTGAAATTTTATGGGCTTTCCGAAAATGTAATAAAATTTGGTGGTTAATCAGGTCCTTCTTGGAGAAAACAGGACTTTTTTGTATTTTTTTTTAATTATTTATTATTTTTGTGTCATTTAAATGAATTTTTCTCAAAAAGTATAACACTGATTGACACAGTTGATAGCAGTTAGAAAGAAGAATTTGTGTCCTTTCCAACGAGCCCAGAGTTATTACGTTACGCTAAGTACAGCAGAAGTTAGAGATCAAACAGTGATCACAGGTACGATGAAAATCCTTCGTCCTTAAAATCGCGCTATCTCCTTAACGGTGCAAAAACGGGAGTATGTGTGGAACGATTTTCTACTCAGGACAAGTTCCTCTATCTCCCATTTTCATTTGAACCTCAGTACTAGTTACACCCTGTATAGCTATCCGAAGGATGAAAGGTTGACTAATAAACTCGAACTGTACGTGCCATGCAACTATTGAAGGTCAGCCACTCTATAGTCAAAGTGCGATAAAACCACAACAAGCTAAATCTTTTAAAATCTGACAAGTAATGTCGGACTCCGAAGTTAGCGGGATCTTAAACTTTGACCAAAAAATAATAAAGTCGCTCTTACACTGCTGGAAGATTTCCTTAAAAACTTCTTAGTTCCACGTTTTCAACTTTGTTGTAATTGTAAGTGTCGTGTCTATTCCAGAAGTACAAAAAAAATTAACTGCAACTGAAAGAAAGCGAGCCAAATGTTTGTGCCAATTTCCATCCGTACCAGAATGCCTGAAAATCATAAAAATGATAATCGCAATTAAACTCGAACTATCAAACCCATTGTAATCCTCTCGCCTAAAGTATTAATCCACTTGATTACGTGATTCACGATGTGTTACATTTATGAAAATGTGATAGAATGTCAACTGCTCCAGCTGTACATACCCTTCCAATTAGGTAAATAGTTTCCCCGATGTGATCCTTATTTTCGCGAAGTTAAAAGATTTCCTCGAGCTCCTCGGTGCGTGTTATAAGCAGACGATTGATGAAACGGGAGCGTCTAATGTGCAAGCAATTGTACACGGATGATCCTTATCGGGATGAAATAAAACAACAACAAAACAAACGGTAACAAACAGACACACTCTCACTCACTCAAAGTGCGGCCATGGTTGATGTATGAAAAAACCGTCGCAATTGCTCGGAATCAAGAGGTTTGACATCTCATTGCTTTCCTTCGTGTTCCCCGCGTGTGTGCAGCCGCCCTTCTAACCGTTGCTTGGACTTTAACTGGGCGACTTTGACTGTGACTGAACGGCGACCACGCTGGATTGTCTCAATCGCAAAGTCCTTTTGTACTTCTACCCCCCAAAACAAATACCCAACATTCGTCTCAGTCGTGTACATAACGCGGACCCTCACACAGAGCCATCAGGATATAAAGCGAGTCGTTCGATTGGTGCGTCGAAGGGGATGAAACTCCGCCCTCAATCCGGGGAAAAACACTTACCAACTCAGACTCCTTGCTACTCCTGCGGACGGCGTGCCTCGATTCAGGGGGTTGGTGGTTCGTGGCTGGTGCCAAACCCATTTTTCTAGATTTATCTTCACATAAGAGGTCTCCACCCGCGTTATTGAATTAAGCTTATCATTTGATTTTGTCGCAACTAAGCAGTCAGTATGTGCTGTTTAGCACCGACGCCGAAAAATTTCCTTTTACTTTGAATAATTGAAGTAAATAAAAAGGGATAAGAACTTGTCGCTGGAATAAGTTGCACACATAAATAAGCGGGCTCATATACGGGAACGAGAACGAGTTTATTTACAATAGCAAAAGTTTTGTGTTTTGGGCCATGGAACAGCTTTTCCCACGCTATCATACCGTTTTACCAAGTGTCCATAATTCGATAAGTTTCGCTTAACGGTAGAAATTAAATTAAAGGCTTTATACAACTAACAACTCTCGGTTTTCTGTGTTCCGTGCGGAGGAGGTTGTGAACAGTTTTAGCACCGATTCCTTGTTTCTTATTATCGTTCGGGAGCGTGCAAATTGAATTTAATCTAATCGTGGTGCTTGTTTGTATACAACAACAACAACAACAACAAAAAAGTGGATAATAATATAATTTTGTAGCGATAATATTTCGGTATAGTGAAAACGAAAGTGAAACCGACACACGTACACATTTACGATGGATTACTCGTATTTAAATCAGAGTGGATTCGATTCCAGTTGTCTGCAAGGAACAATGGATGCCAGTGGTTTAAGTAATATGCCTATCACTTACGGTGATTTGACGTCCTGCGGACAGATGTCGCAGGCAGCGTATCGCTATACGGCCGCCGCATCAATGTCCCGCTCATATTCGAATCATGTCGCGAACAGTGTTGGACCCGGCGGGCCCGGTGTCGGAACTTTGCATCATCCCGGCGCAATATCGACACAGTGCAACGTAATGAGCGCTCGTGCTCATCAGGAGGTCCATAGAACTTCAATGTTTTCGACATCTATGAATTTACAAAGTAAGAAAAAAAAATTTGATGTAAAGGAGTTTAAAGGAAACGTGGCAGCCGTCCACATCCTGATACTCAAATTTAAAAAAAAAATTTGACTTTTAGAGCAATTAACCTATAATCTCACTAATTAAGGACACATTTATGAGTTGTGCCATGATTTTTATAGGCTACTCGGTGTCGATAAGCAAAGTCGCTCTGAGCTCAATTGCTCAATAATAATAATAATAATCCCACTTCTCGTTATCTTCTTTTAGAGTACTTTACTTGACGAGTACTTAACCTTCTTCTTCTTCTTTCAAAACCTCGTAGGTTTGAACTTTTGTCAAATTCGGACTTAAATCTTTTCGGCATGAAATCCGAATTTCAAACACTTTTAAGTCACTGTTGAGTAGAAATGCTCTAAGAAGCAGATAATCGTATTTATTCCATAAACATACCGCAGTCACAATCGGCTGCTAGCCAATCGTATGATACCTACTCTAGAAAGATGAAATACTGAACACCGATTTATATTGTAGTTGGAGCTAAAGTAAGGAGCGCGCATTTAGTTTGTCCGTAGTCTGGATGGCTTAGTGGCTAGACCACTTGCCTTCGGTGCACCTGGTACCAGGTTCGAATCTGCTTGACGACAAGTAGTTTTCGAGAATGGGATTGGGTGCCGGACTACCAGTTCACTCAGCTGTAAATGAGTTAAAATCGGGGTAATAATCACGGACGAACGTGTGGCTGTGTGACTTCACCTCCTAGTGTTCCGTTGGTCTAGTAATGAAGTAACTCTAGCATTACTTCAAGGCCGAGGCCCAATTTGGGCTGTTGTGCCATTGATTATTATTATGTAGTTTGTCCTTTCTTAAGGACTCCGATTTGGTTTGGCTACTCGAAACTGAAAGACAATATCATCAGTGCTGTATTTCATATCTGGAACTAGGTGAGTCACTGAAAGTAAAAACTTCTTTTTCAAGGACTTACATATGGGAGGTGCAGGAAGGGCTCACTCGATTTCTAGCATATTTATCAGTTTACATGGAACCATTTAAAAACTAATGTGTATTCCTAGCTTGAAGCGTTCAAAAGTTATCAGAAAATATTGTTGAACACGTGTTTTAAAATCTTTTTGTATGGGAGCTATCGGAAGTAGTAAGAGGATTTCGTTGACCAGTAAACTAAAACTTTGCTTTCACTCAAAACTAATTTGTGTAAAATTTCGAATTCGTGGCTAACCGATTACTTACTTGAGTTTTAGTAAGTTTCGTAAATTAAGTGAAGACATTTTGACAGGATATTTGTATGGCAACTACATGAAGAACTAATGGGCATTTCTTCATAATCATACATTTAGCTTCAAGTATTTGCTAATACACATACAAAATTTCAAAGTCGTATCTCAAAGCGTTCTGAAGTTATCGGAATATTTTCTTGAACACGTGTTTTAAGGACTTTTTGTATGGCTGCTACCCAAAGGAGTACAAAGATTTTGTCCGTTAACAAACTTAGCCTTATAAATTCGACCAAACATCCGGATTGAAAATTTCAAGATCCTAGGTTAGGCGTTCTTGAGTTGTCGTGCTTAGACAGACGGACGGACAGACAGACGGGTGTAGCTCAGTGGTAGTGTACGAGGTCTTTAAAACATTGCTACAGCGATGTCGTGGGTTCCCACTCAACGCATAATGTTTAATAGGGTCACTAGTAAAGGGTTCTGTTTACAGTCTTATCAGACTCACAAATACCATCAGATCTGCTAGACAGTAGTTGATTTGCTATAGGCAACTTTGCTGTTTTACTAGATCGCGTCACAGCCAATAGCACTAAAATATTATTAACATATTACATACCCGACCCGATTCTAGATCTTCCCATCCCTATAAAACTGTCCAGTTCGGTATCCTTTTCATTTTTCCTCAATTCCTTTCTACTCTTCCCTCCTTCGCACCAATCACGGAAAAAATATTTGATAGAGCAATACCGTGGTCAATGCGATCAATTTGTTCGTGAAAATTAGCCAATCAGGCGCCGTGGGCAAAAAACTGTGGCCAGAAAAGGATCAGATTGCCATGGGATCACAACCGACTCAGATCGCGTCCTATGTGCTAGCATCTTTACACAATAGCTACCAACCTAACCTAACCTAACTTAACCTTAACCTAAATAACAATTTAAGTTTTATCATAAAATCTACACTTTGCTTTCTAGAAGACTTGTAAAACTCATAATCTAGAACAACGGCAATGAAATTGTTTTATAACGTTCATAACTCTGTTAGGATCCTCACAATAAAAGTCATTGAGGGCCTATTTACCGCATTATTATAAAATTTCTTAGTTTTATTCAAAATACTCTAAAGCGGCAAATACACGATACAATGGTTGTACCAATTTGTCGTTGTATGCGACGATTGAATCATGTATGCGCTTATGAATGACGGTTGGACTGATATTGAACGGTTGTACGCTCTCAACCGAAAACTTGCGGTTGCATGCATATTGCAAGAAAATTGTAAAGAAATCGTATCGTGTATACCGTGCATACAACCGTTGGACAGATATCGCAACAACACAGGTCGGTACAACTGTTGTATCGTGTATTTGCCGCTTTATAGACTATTTTCAGTATTGTACAAAAGTCAGTAAAATGTATTATTCAAGCAAAAAATGTTCTAAATACGTATTACTTATTGGAAGAAAATTCAGTGTTTAATAAAACTTAGTTTTCTTACCTTTTGTACGTTTTAGAAACAACACTATGCAATATTTGTATACTCTAGATGGCATCATAGACTTGATATAGGAAGCTGAAACCTGTAAAAAGGGAAAAAGTATGGCTAAGTTCGTTAATGGGCGATATCCTGCCACTCCTTTGGGTACCACTCATACAAGAGTCCTTAAAACAAGTATTCAGGATTATTGGTCGAATGCTACAAGTTAGAAATTTGAAATTGTGCACACATGAACTTTCCAATGTTTGAAGCTAAAATTCCGAATAAAATGCAAATCGAATAAGTCCTTCCTGTAGCAGCCTACAAAAGTCCTTCAAAAATGTATGAAAATTACTGAATTCAATATAACTCAAAAACGCGTTAAAGCAGAAAGTAAATTTTTTACAGGAATCAGTTTTAAGTCATAAGTTCATTAATTAGTAACATCCGTCAACTCTTTCGGGTGGCTATCATACAAAAGTCCTTAAAACACGTGTTAACCAATATTGAAAGATAACTTCAGAATGCTTTAAGCTACGACTTGAAGATTTTGTATACGTATGATTGTTTTGTGTAAATATACTATAACTGAAGAAATCATGTAGCCACGAAGTCCAAATTTTGTACAAATTAATTTTAAGTGAAAACAAAGTTCGGGCTTACTTGTACTTACTCCTTCGGGTAGCTCCCATACAAAAAGTCCTTAAGACAAGTATTCAAGAACGATAACTTTCAAAAGCTTCAGGGTAGGACTTTGAAATTTTGTACACATTAATTTTTAAATGGTTCCAGTTTAAAAAATAAATATGTTAGAAATCAAATGAGTCATTTCTGCATGTCAAAGTCCTTGAAAGAAGAAAATTTTACTTTCGGTGAATCACCAAGTTCCAGTTATGAGATAGAACACTGAAGGTATTGTCTTTCAGTATCGAGTACCACCCAAATGAGAGTACTTAATAAAGGACACCTAGATCGTCCTTTATTAAGGACACTCCTTGATCTACTTTAGCACCAACTACAACATAAGCCGGAATTAATTATTTCATCTAGAGTATCATACGGTTTGCTGCGGGCTTTCGTGACTGCGTTATGTTAAAATTTTGAGTTTTACAGGATCTGTCATAGCAATAAGTGTAACTACTGTTGTACATACCTGCGTATTAGAGATATCCGAAGTGGTAATTTTAGTCATTTACATAATTCACGAGATCTTCACGAAGGAATACAAGGATTTCGTCCATTGAAGAACTTAGCCTTATACCCTGTACAGACTATGCGTTTCAAACGCGTTTAAGTAGGCAAAATGAACGAGTTAAAAAAGTAGTGTTCGCACTAGGCAACTCGTTTTATTTTGAAACATGACAGCTTGACGTGATTTGTTTTGACAAGTACCTACATATTCAGCTGTGTTTCATTAGCAAATTTATGGTTTCTAAATTATTTGAAACACAAGTGCTTGTATAGCAGTAATGAAAAGTGAATTAATTAGCTAATGCAGTCGTTGTACAAGCACAAAATTCAGTTTCTGCAGCATTAAATAGTTTCTTCCAAAGTTTACTTCGATTTCCGCAAGGGTCGCAGTACATGCTATCGGTTAAACGCGTTGTAGCTACATGTTTTCGTAAACGCGTTCGGGAAGTGTTTTCAACGTGTTCGATTTAAGCGCGTTAATCTCGTAGTCTGAACATAGTATTACACATTTTTTCTACGTATAACAAAATCAACTTCCAAACAATGCGATGCAGATATTTAGTTCAAAATTAAACTTATAAGAGAAACTCAATAAATTTCACATAATATAATAATATAATTCATTTAAACAAATGCACTGTTCTTGATACTGCAGTAGGGCTTATGAAAAATTGCCAAAACTGCCAAATAAAATGTGTAAAAAATAGTAAAGCAAAAATAATCTTGAAAATTGGCGCAAACCGTTACCTAATATTAACCTCTTATTTAAGTGCACAATAAGTAAGATATCTGAACTGCATTGTCCAGCGATAGTGAAACCTCTATTGTATGACTAGTTCTACATTTTAATTACGATGATTGAAAAAAGTCAAAAAGAACTTGGGCACATTATCTTTGTGGTGACCAAAGCAGGTGCTTATTAGGCTTAGAGGTTAATCCAGAGCTGGTTATAGCCTCCCCGATTGATTATGGTTCACTACATGTGCGGTTCACTACATGTGCGGACATCTCTCAATAATAACAGAATTCTTGTAGGATTATACCCCACTGTCTTCCAGTCTTTGATGGAATCTGTCTGCTTCCAATAAAATCTATTGTTCTATTTTGTACATTTCATGGAAAGAAACCTTTTACATTGTGCACGGAGCATGCAACCCTTTGTAGATAGAAAGGTTTATGTTTGAACTAATGGTGAGGTGCCAAGCTTGTTAGTAGGCAATTGACGAAGTTCGCATGGCTTACATACATTTGTGATTCGTATGGATATCAGTTCCGTCACATATCTAGCATTGGTGTTAATCATTAGATGTGTTCATCATTAGGTATTAGCTATTCATCTAAACCATAAGTCTGCATTGGCTGCAATGATTACTTGTATTTATCCCCATTGGCGTAACTAGGTAGGGGCCAGGGAGGGCCGGGCCCCCCCAGATCGTTCGGGGCCCCCCCTCCCCAGAATAATAATGTAATTATTTGAAAATCCTGCAAGAAACAATTAAACTCCAGATTTTACTGTAGAATTTTGTACAATTATTTTTTTACAGCGACAAAAAACAAAACAACATGAAGTATCGTAATTACACAGCGAGCCGGTAGAGGTGGAAAACTATATCGATAACACTACGAAGAAGTAGGGGAAGACAGTTGCGAGAATGCGCATGCGCCATCTTTCATTTCAAATAAATGAAATACGCCGTTTCTTAGCGTCGCTCTCGCTAATCCGATCTTCCCATCAGTGATGCCAATTTAGTGCTTTCAACGTTAAATTTGGTGCTTAAAATTTCCTCACAATCGACAAAAATATAGTTGTTCCGCTTGCGCGTTATTTCAATTATGAATTATTCCTGCGATTGATTTATAAAAAAAGTTGAAATTAGGTTTGTTCTTTTTGCCTGTACTCAGTGTACTCTACACTTGAAGCGTATTACACTAAATGTAAGATTACACCAGTTTTGACCAGCCAAAAAGAACGCGTTGTTGTAGAAA
Source organism: Beris morrisii (assembly GCA_951812415.1). Classification (NCBI taxonomy): domain Eukaryota; kingdom Metazoa; phylum Arthropoda; class Insecta; order Diptera; family Stratiomyidae; genus Beris; species Beris morrisii. Next base: position 49,991,335 of record OX638313.1, on the reverse strand, counting down.
CATTATAGATAAAATTTGGAATTTAACGAAGAATGAAATTCTATAATTATGCTGAGAAAATTTTAAATTTAAAGTATAGCGCTGAATGAAAAAAAATATATTTGTTTATTGCCTTCATTAATTTCGACCTTAAAGTTGATATCGCCTAACAGAGTTTCAGCTTTCAAAAGGCTTAAATTTAATGAAATTTTTCATGTATATTCAATCAATTCAATGAAAATAATTTATATGAATGTGCTTAATTCTTAATTTTGCAATATATTATTATTATTATATTCTATTATATTTGTTTGTATTTTAGATACAATTCTGTTGAAAAGCCACCCACTATTCCCAAATATGCATAATATATCTATTAAATGACGAGCCTGTTTATGCTCTCTTACGACTACGCCTGATTGTGGTGACCTAGTAGAATGTTATTAAATGTGCACTTTTTTAATATAAATAAGCGGATCAATACCATTGATGAGCGATTTTCATTAACACTGTATGTACTTTACAACGTTTTTATTGGCATTATATACGCCGCAATTGAACTTTTGGCCTGGCCCCCCCCAGACAAAAATCCTAGTTACGCCAATGTTTATCCCTTTCACGGATGTTCTTGAACGAAAGTATTTGGTGCTCAGGCAGTATTCTAAATTTCAATATCCAACAAATTTCGTCACCGAACATAATTAAACTTACAAATCTTATTTAAACGCGACTTTCAACCACTGGTGATGATTATTATGATTGGATTAAAAAATTCAATAAGATTTGAAAAAAAAAACTAAAGAGGTATCTTTTGCTGTTTGTTTTATTCAACAGTCTGTAGGACCCAGAAGTGCGTGTGAGTGAAAAACTGATATAATCCTAGTTTATGTTTCTACAGGAAAAGTTTTTAGAACACTCTGGTCTGTAATCATTCTTAAGTCACAGTTTAATTTCAAATTTCTCAATGGCCTTAGAAATTATATGCTAGCTTTGCCGATTACCGATTTATTCGACACATTTCTATGCTAGCTACTGAACGGAGGGGCTTACATAGTGAGTCAGAGCCACTTCCTCCTTTGGCAAATAGAAATTAATTTCTTCACCTATATTCGGTATTTTAAAAAAAATTCCATTAATAGACTCAGGATGTGCCAAATTCTGAATGACAAATCTACTTTATCAGTTTTCCTACCGAAGTAGCAGTTGTTCATTAAATTAAACAATTAAAATTGTATAATAAAAAAACTGAACTAGTTCTAGGAACTGAATGCAACTGTTTGAATAAATGGTAAAAAAATTTAGTATGTAAAGTTTTAAACTACGGATATCCTTACAATCATGCTAATTCAAGTAAGATGCCGATTTCCGAGTACTTCTTAAAGTATAGTATTTGTTAAGGAAGACAAATTTACGATTTTCTGAAAAACTTTTGCGTTATCGGAAAAATGCCAAATTCCAAAGTTCATCTTTAAGTTTTCGGCCAATATTCTTGCTTCAAGAATTTATGGAAGCTATTCGGAGGAGTTTTTAGATTTTACTAAAGAAATTTACCTTGCTTTTAACGTTTTTTCGTTTCAAGGGCATAAGGGATCAGGAGACCTTACGCAAACCCTAGGAACCTTCACTGAACATGGATCCGGTTGATACTAGAAAGGATTTCCTATTTAAACCAAACCATCAACTGGTACTCCGTGAACTTAAATGTGTGTAGACACGATTAAACCTAAGCCAGAACGAACCAATTAGGTGGAGACAAACCAGCTAAACTGTGAACCGGGAAGTATATAATATTTTATATGGGTGGGTCTCTAAGAGAGAGTAAATCGGGGGTCGCGGCCCGAATGGAATGCTAAACCGCTGAAAAGTTGTTCTCTTTATGGAGGTGAACAACCGTATTTCAAGCGGCGCTTATATAAGCCTCTTATATTGCAGCAAACCAGGTATAAAGTCATCTATATTTTTTTGGGCTGCCAAGCAGCTTGACCACAGCCTCTCTACGGCTTTTTGAAGAGGCCATGAGGAGGCTGAATAAACTAGAAAGAACTAATAAAGTCACTTTAACCTGGGTTCTGCAACATTCCGAGATACCAGGAAACTGCCCACTTGAGCAGGGTCGGCAACACCATTCCATGGTCCTGAGCTTGTTGTGCGATTATCCTACGCGGGCATTAAATCAGATGTGCACAAGATGTTCTCAGAATGGTACAAGGAACGTTGGAATAATCCGAACAACTGCAGACAATCAAGAGTGTTCCCCAGTAGGCCAGATTCTAGAAGAACCAAGTTTGTTCTCGAACTTAAACAAAGCGATCTCACTAACATAGTTACTATTATAACAGACCACTGCAGCCTGAACGAGCATCTATGGAGGATGAAATTCCAAGTTTCTCCCTCATGTGATCAGTTCTGTGAAAAGAAGGAGTCCGCACAAAACTCTTTTTGTATGAATGCCTAGCTTTTGCTCGAACACGACTGGCCACATTGGGCTTTAACTTCAAAGAGAGACAGGGTGTTAACCTTCATCAAGAAGAACCGGCTTAGGGAAAGTGAAAGGACTTCTTAAATAAAGTACCAACTTAAGGAAGAGGTTGCGTAGCAATTATGCTCGGCTACAGGGATGGTAGGAATTAAGAATCTGGACCCAGCCAAGGTTTGAATTTCGAATGAAATCGAACCGGCTTGGGGATGGAGAAGCCTCCTTCACAATTATTTCGCGTTTACTTCATGACAAGTAAAGGATGAATAGACCTCAACCTAGTCATGTTCAGGAACTTCACATGTGCTATATGAACGATGAGCTCATAGCCAGGATCCAATCAAGGTAAGAAACTTATAAGAAATGAAAGCGGCTATACTTGTGCAAAGTGCATGAGCACCTTCATATTTCTTAAAAAAAAATAGGGAGGTACAATGGGCCCCTTTGTTGGCCAAAGTGCCCTAACTGCTCGACCTTTCATTATCATTACTGAATGGAGTCAATATTATTTCTGTGAATTTCGTTTAAAAAAGCACAGTACAGATTATTCGTAATGTAAGGATCATCGAAATTCTTACACCATCTTCCCACAAACTTCATGCGTAGATGGCCTTGAAAGCAATGTATTCTATGCTGGTTGAAAGAAAATATACTGTTGCGAGCTAGGGGTTCGCCGGGATTTCAAGTAAAACACAATTCGGTTAAAATAAAAATAAGTGATTATTTATTCTTCGCACTTTAATTCTATTAGCACAATTATTCGCACTGTATGGCAATACCGCCCGCTTTTACATAGCACTTGTCTCGATCGCACTCTATCAATCGCTTTCCACCACACGGTCGCGTATACACGCTGTCACAGTCGACGTAATAAAAATTACTATGTCCCTCGTTGAAAGCTTTATCTGCTTTTATACCAGTTGTCTGCAGTCAAGACTGTTCTTGAATCTTCGTTCGGTGGTGTATGTAGAGGGTTCTAGTGAGCTTGAGATCTTTCCGCTGTTTTAGTACATTCGAGCACATTAGATAAGAAGGGGGGTATAATCGTGTTGCTCCGCTCTCCTTATATACTTCAACTAGGTTTCTGATTGGGTAACTTTGTAGCTAGGTATTTGGTTGTTGTTGCGAAACGATCGAATTGCGCGGTTTACATGTAACAATACGATTAAAGTTCTCGAACCATTTCATTTCTGTGTAATGCTTTTTCTCTAGTACATGATTGGACTGTATTCAAGATATTTTTCTCGAAAAGAAATAGTGGTACTTTTGTTACCATTAAGATGCGTACAATTTATAGTACACCAATCGAAGAGTCACTGCAAGCAGTAAAAAATCTGCCAACAGTCTGGGCGCAACTTTATTATTTTATGGGTAGAAATCAGGAATGCGTTTAATGCTGAGATGCGGTGTAGCTTACTATACGATTGAAAACCTAAAAAATATCTTTCCGAAAAGCCTCCTGATTGTTCTTTAGGTTGTCAGTCGCATAACAACCTATACTGCGTTTTTAAGGATTAAACGCGCTCCTGACTTCTACCCATAAAATAATTAAGTTGCGCCCAGACTGTGGCAGATTTTTTTTATTTATTTACGTATTTGTCTTTTCAATAGAAGATTCAATAGAAGTGAAAGCGAATTCGATCGCATTGAACCTAAAAGAAATTCGGAATTCGTTAAAACTTTAACAATACATTAAACCCCAACATGTCTACCTACATAAGATTTAACGAAATTCGTGAAAATATGGAAAAAAAACCTTTCACGGAAATTTTTTTTACTCGACCTTTGTACGCCAAAGGAAACTCAGAACTTCCTTTGTTTTAATTACTCAGTAGCACATGTACATATAAGAACTAAGTTTCAACTTTCTAGCATAAGCCGTTTCTGAGATATAAAAAACAACAATTTTTTGAAAAATGGCTGTACCCCCACTTCTGTGCTCCACCTCTCATCAAAAATTTTACATTCACTGGACTCCACTGTAATTCTACAAACCAAATTTTGTCATCCAAATACAGAAACTAAATTTTATCTTCCTGGTACAATTGAGACGGAAGATAATCTAAAGTTGTTTAACTCGTAGGGGTTAACCCAATCTACCCACCATAAAAATTTTAACTTAAGCCTCAGTTACAATGGCTCCTATCCGATCCGATCTGGAAAACGGATAGTGTTGAGTTTCTCCATTTGACACACATCTAAAGGAAATTTCGGAACGACTAGTCACAATCACCGGAAGGAATAACCGAGACACAAAATGGAGGTGAAGAGTTGACCAACTTTCATCTTCTAGCCGTTCCGACGCTAAGAGGTGAATTACTGAATTTCACCATCTCTTTCACCTAACTGAAAATCAAAATAACACCTCGATAGTGTCACTTTGACGGATGTCAGGTCACAATCATTGTGCCTAGAAAATTTTCTCCTTCGAGGTTGCCGGATCGGATCGGATCCATTGTAGCTGAGGCTTTAATATCTCAACGGGTTTGTGAGCTACGCGCCTTCAAACGGTTTTGCGTACGGCGGATAAACGGCCTTTTTTGCTTTTATGCGCTTTACTAGTCCTAAAACGTGAAAATACAAAATTTCAGAGTAGCAAATTTTTTTTTAAATTTCAGATCGATCACAATATTTTATTATTAAAAACTAATAAAGTAATAATGTCGGTTAAATTTATGATTGTACGAAAGTTTTTGGCATCAGCGTATGGAAAAATCTTGGAGTTAGAGTCAATCGTACTCACTTCATTAATGTATAAAATAAATAATAAAGGTAAAAGATGGACCTGAAGTAATAGGAACAATCGAGGCGAGGACGAAGGACTTTCTCGATTATCTTCACATTCATTCTATTATACATTGGTAAACTCATGTCTTACGAAATTCAAATTCCTAGCTTGATCTATTCTGATGTTACCATCCAATATTCGTAAACATGTAAGGACGTTTGTATGGGAGCTACCCGAAATAGTGTAGCGATTGCGACGTTTAATGAACTTAGCCATACAAATTATATTTAACAAGTTGATCCCAGCTCAGCATGTTGTGATTTATGTTGGGTTCGGACGGCCATCAAGAAAACTGTTTTGAGAATAACTGAACATTTTGGAGTCAGAGATGAAATATCTGTACCGACTACACCTCCGACTATCCAGAAGTAAACAACTCGTCGACTTCTGACTCCGATTTTAACTTCTCCGATCTGGTAAAGGAGTAGGATCTTCAAGAATACTTCCAGAGTTTTTTTTTCTCACATCCTTGAATTTCCCACATGAAGTGGAGGTACGTGGCTACAGTACATGAGTATCAAATCAATTTATTCCAATGTGTGCATATCAAATAACATGTCATCGAATTTTTTTACCTGCTCAACATATCAACATTGTCTGAACGGTACAGCGTAGCATTTGCATAAGTTGAAACTAAACATGGAAGCACTTATGCAAAAGTATAGGATCAACTCGTGCATGCACTGCATGTGAAGTATCTAACGCGTTCCCTAGGTAAAAATGCTTCAGCATCTCTCTACTTACCTATTTGTTTATCGTTTTCCATTTGTACAAGATTCCCCATAAAATCGAGAAAAAAAAAGAAAATTGAACGAACGAGTTAAAGCTTAATGATATTTACCTATAAATTTGTCATAATAATATCCACGACTTAACATAACAAGGTAGTAGTGTTTAAAAATTCACAAACTAATGCGGTCTATGGGTTACGTTGATACCGGGGTGTGTACATCCTTCCTTCGATGAACCCGAATATTATGACCGTTGCATGTTTGCCACCATTAAATCCCTTCGATACCACAATCTGAAACTAAGCCCATGTTAATTTTGCCACCAGTGGATTTAGAGATTCTCCCGATTTAGATTGGTACGAGGTTAAAAGATATTAAGGATGGAGTATAATGGGAAGTTCAGCATCTCGGGTCGTTCATTTCAACGCTAAAGGATACGATTTGTAGATTAGCAGAATGCCCTGAACGAACTGAATTATGGGCGAGTCTAATTAAATCGAATAGTTCTCGGTGAGTAGTAATCATGAATGTAGGTATCATTCGAATTTGAAAATTTATTTGAATTATAACGAATGCGGTACGCACTTCATTTCGAATGAGTATAATATTGTCCATTTCAAATTATTATAATCTAGATGAAATTTAAACGTTTAATTCAGCCCGAATACGCATAGAACGGATGTAACTGGTTGTACCCAAATACTCCAAATCCGCTTACTGTCCAGCAGTCGTCCGTTTATACGATAACTCAAGAACGTTTCATTGTATAAAGTTTAATTTAATCTTAACTCCCCATTTGGAAATCGAGCGCTTCCATTACATAACTCTCGCGCTTCTTTGGAAGTTTGGATTGCTTCTTCTCTTATACCTATCCTGTTGCTTTTTAGCATTACGTGTCCGCAGCGATAAGCGCGTGGTTCCTATTTTTCAGGCAGCTTGCCGGAAGCAAGTAATTGTTTGAGCAAATTTTTCGATGATAATTAGCTTTACAAAAGCTTTGTTCTATGTATACAAAGGAAAAGTGGCACCGGGGCTTAGTAAAATCAGAAATTTTTTTTTAAATCTTTGAATCTTTAGTAAACTCAGTGAGGTCCATTGTGAAAATTGTAGAGTGTTTTCTTCGCTATTAGAGTATCCATCAAAAGATATTTATTTCAGGGACGATTCACATTAAAAATCTAAATTTCTCTTCTTATCTATATTACTGGAATAAGCTAGGCGGCAATGGTGTTCATGAGCGTATCCTAAAAAATTTCCAAGAGTATGATAGCTTAAAGTAGCACATTCTGAAAATTATATTTCCGGAATAGCTCATACTTGAATATTGAAATTTTTAACACGTATGGTATGGATATCAGATACTTTAATAGTACCTATAGTAAAAATTAAATGGTTGGGGCGATGGGAACGTATGGGGGTAAGAAGATTAGAACTTTATCTTTCTATTGTTTAGATACCGCTAATGGCAAAAAATTGTTTTTTTACGTATGCCAGAGGTACTAAATCTACGAGAATTGTTAAGAACATAAATAATGTAGGTACATTAAAATTAACGTTCTTCACTTTTTCTTTTTAAACACTTCTACACTCAGAAAAATTGTACAGTAAAATAAAAAAAAAAACAACTATGATTAAAATGGATTCAAATATGATTTTGCTTCGGCACTGTTTCTTTTTAAATCAAAGCGAATCCTGTAATTCTATGATATATTTGCTTATTTTGATTCAAAGCGACTTTATATTTGATTTTATGATGCGTCCCTTTAGATCAATAATACGCATGTTGCAATTAAACAAGGTGGTCTAGTTGAATTAAACAATATCTTATCATTTAATTAAAATAGATCTTTATTTGTTTCAAACTTGCCGCATAGAGAATCAATGGGAATTTATATTATAATTTATTTAAATTGAGTTTCACTTCAAAATATTTTTCAATATTTCTTTTGAATCAAAAAGACTCATCTTTATTTCATAATGCAGTAATAAGTCCGAATATATTTTTGATTTCAAACAAATTTTGTTTCTTTATAATACAAATTAAAGGTACATTATTCATTATACATTACGTATTCTATGATAAAATTTTTAAAAATAACATCAAAATATGGCAATTATTTCGTCCAATATGATGGGCACGAAGTCTTTGGGTGCTAGAGAATTGCTGTTGAAATGTATATCCTCTAAAATAATTGCTATTAAGTCATCCCTTCTTGAATTGTTTAAAGAAGACAAATGTTCATACAATTTACAAATTGCCAGCCCTTTCGCACTTTTTTCAGAATATCGGCGAGTCCCTATCATAAATAAATGAATAATTAAAACATATCCTAGTCACGATGGTATATTATATAATATATATTGTATATACGAGTATATGGTATACATAATGTATGGTATATAAATACTATAGTATTAAAAGAAATTAGTATATTTTCTTACCTCAGAAAGTTTTGAATCCCTGCCTTCGTTCTTTTTCGGACACTGATTCGACACAACGGTGTTACTTAGCCAACTTTTAAACTGAACGATAAAGTTTCGTTATCAATATTGAACTATAAAATTAATATTTTATAAATAATTATGTAGATAGGTACTTTGAGATTTGTATCTTTTACTTCTTTTTTTCTCCACGAAAAGAGTTTTTCTCGAAACTCTGCATGCAATCCGATGTCCGAAATAGTTTCTTTTATGTCGTCTTTATTTAAATATTTCAGACTTTTATAAGTTATACGGGCAGCTGCAAGATGCAATGGTTCAATTTGATTAAACTTGGCCATAGGCTTTTAAAGTGGCGGAGAAAAGTTACTAATTGCGCACAAATTGTTGAATACTTGGAATTACTTCGCAAATTTCAATAAAAAAAATCTCACGTGTTTACACATCACTTACATTTGAGCAGATTAAATAGCGAAAGAAGATCCCATTCGATTAGTAATGCTGCTAATTGATTATCATTTTCTTGGTCATCATTGACAAGAAACACTACTTCAGAATTTTCCATTTGGCAGGCCAGGAGAAGAAGAAATAAAAGTTTTGCCTACACGTGCCACTAGCAGTGGCGGTCATAGGGGGGGGGCCATGGGGGCCATGGCCCCCCCTAACAAATTCGTAACCCGTGATTACTTTATCCCGTTTGCTTTAAAGAAAAATTATATGAGACTATAAGATTAATAGATACACTTAATAAAGTATAATGCACTTAATAAAGTATAATGCAATTAAATCGGATTCCACCTTATGTCTTTCTTTAATCCTTCTTTTGTCTTTGTCTCCTGATTAAAAAGAAGACTGTGTCTAATTAAAAATATTTCAATCGAAAAGTAATAAAAAATATATATATAATCAATCGGTGGGTTGTGATGTATTCTGTTAAGGAAGTAGCTTTTACTGTTTGAAACTAATTTTGAAAAATTTGGATTTGGACAATCGTCATTATGTGCTTCCTAATCCTAGATTAAAACGTAAGTTGTGGTAAATGCAGCGAAACACAATATCATTGCTGTCCAGGTCGTTTTGAGTGGTTTTTGAACTATGTTTTCAAAAAATGTAGTGACCAGAGCAGATATAAAACTTATTCAAATTTATCGGTAATCCAGTAATCTTAATAGTTTTGTCGAAATCACGAGAGAAATCCGGTATAAGAACTTAATTATGAATATTTACAGTAACTAACGTAAATACGTTTTTAGTTTCATGGCGATAATATATGGGGAATACGTGCCTCAAGAACCTTAAAGAAACCAAAATTGTATAAGATTCCGGAAACTCCCAAAATATCGACATAGTGCCTAGTATAGTATCATTCTGTGGGTGATTGGAACTCTAAATATTTATAGGTGGTGTACCATCGAAAATGCTATCTAGTGCCTAAATTCAGCAATTGAAGTTTTTCTTAAAAAATAAATTTTTGAGCATAAATTTGGAACGGTAAACGATACGAAGTCTTTTAGAGTGCTCAATGTTATGAAACAAAAAAAAAAGGAGTCCTTCAGCAAGGACGAAAAAGATGATGTTTCACATTTAATCACTAATCCGTCAAAGTTTTTGATTTCGTACTTGATGAAGGACTTTCTGAACCGTTTTCTCTTTCTATAATATAATATTGAGCATTAGAAATCAGATCATTTTGCCGACGATACTAACTTCGTATTATTAACCATTATAAAAATACGGTCGAAACCGATTGAATATGAAAAACTTCACTTTCTCATTACGACCACTAGATGGTATTTCCGATGGTACATAACCTATATATTTAAAACTACAACCATCCATAGAATAATATTATTTGGACGTTTTGTCAATACATCGGGACCCATTTTTCGGAATCTAAATTTTTTTTTTCTGATCGGGGTGAAACTTAAAACATATATTTTTTACACTAATTAGAATCATTATAAGAGGTACCGCGAAAAAAATCTTTGGGAAAAAAATCCTCAATACAAATAATAGTCACTGAACAGCCCTCAAATTATCTGTCACCACAACTACCTGTATAAAATATTACAAAATTTCAAATTGCATGATAATGCAAGCTTTCGACTCTTGTTCATTCAATTTAAATTTCCTCGTTTCCTCTTACAAAATAAATTAAAAATGTTATCATCAGAGTCGTAGTCAAACAAATGTCTTCAGAGCGTTGTAAACGCTTTTGGAGATTTCAAAATCTACTTGCCAAAATCTTGCGATGTAAATCAGGTATAAGATACTGCTTATGAAGGTATTATAATTGAAAATAATTTTAGAGAATTTCCGAGTTTGGTTTTTTAAATTTTTGAATTAAGAGAGTAGGTTAGGTTAGGTTATGGTGGCAGTCATCTTAACTATAGATCGACTCAACAAGCAGACTCAGTGAATATGTATATAAACCTAATAAATAACATTGACATAAAATATTTCTTTCGTAGATTTTAAGTATTGTAGGATAACTTAATAATTGGGGTGGTCACTTCTTCGTCGGGCCTGAAGTCTTTAGATTATGAGATATAGGGTTCGGATTTTAATGCCCAATATTGAGTTTCATCAAATATGTATGATAGTAGAACCTATAAGAATGAAATACACTACTTTTCTAGTGGTCTCAAAAAACAGCTAATTTACATCCAAAGATTTCAAACTGGATTTGGCGAAATCTCGAAATTTTCTCATACATGTAAGAGATCTTGAAGTCTGTTTGGGCTTCTAAATTTTTCCGAAATCGAGATCGACATCGACTTCTACTGAAATCGAAAATTATGTTCACCAAGCTTCGAAATCAATTAATTTTATTTTCTAGCTCCTACCCGTGATATTCAATTTTCCATTGCTTAAGGACTTACAATCATACAACACAGGTTCAAATTTTTGATATCATACAATTAGTTGATAAATTGAGCGATGTTAAAGAAATCCCTTCAGAGCAATGTTAATACTTTTTAATATTCTGAAATTCCTTCATCCACGCTGCATTAACGGGTAGCTACCTCACCTATTTTCTCTACAGTATCTACTGAACTTCAATGGCCCCCCCCTCCTTGAACAAGCAATATGACCGCCACTGGCCACTAGTCACCACTTACTGTACCTACTGAACAAAAGAACTGATCAATTGAGAACAACATTTTTATCTAACAGGATTATGGAAATTGAAGGGAAATATGGTAAATTCGTTTTAAGAGATGTCTATTTAATTCAATTAGAAATCTATTCGAAGTAATAAATTAAAGGGTTTCGCTGTTAATTCAATAAGATTTAAATCAAAACAATATCGCATTAAATCAATGGTTATAGGATGAATCTTAACTTTGAGCAGATTTCCAATTATTTTTATAATGCGAAATTTTTCTGAGCGTACATTTTTTCATTTTAAAACACTTTAAAATTAGCTTGCGCACTATCACAGAAAAGTTAAATAAAACTAATGCCCTTATAAAAACCCGTTATCCTTTCATGAACAGAAAATCACTATTAAACATCAATAATAAAATGCTCATATTTAAGTCGATTTTTCAACCAGTATTACTATATGGCGCTCCATTGTGGATAACTTGCGCTTAAAGTCATTTGAACAAACTGCAGATACCTCAGAACAAAGTTAATCCATGACCTTCACAAATATTTTTCTATTAAACATAAAACACTAAACTTATTGAAGCTAAAGCACTTACACTAATAAATAAAATTAGAAGTAGACTAGAATTAGCTGATTAATTTGTATCTTTCATTTTGAATAAGTGCATAGTATTAATAGTTAGGCTTAAGTTTTTAGTTATAATTACAATTGGTCAATTTGGTTTTTTCCTTTCCTTTCCATTTTCCTTTAAATATTTCTTCTCTTTGGTTACAAAATTATATACTAAAATAATTAGAAACATTATATTTATCAAAAGTTGTATAGTTAGTAAAACTGAACTCTTAAGCAAAAATGATTATGTAAATAGCAAATATTTTTATGGCAATAAAACAAACATACAACATACTAGCGCTACTAGGGTCACTAGATACAAAACACTATCTACCTTGGGTTTGGCAGATACGTCTAATTCGGTCGTTTATGTACTAGAAATTGTAATTTAACCTCACAAAAATCGCCTGTTTATGTACTAGTTCGCCTGTTTTTGTACTACTGAACATTGCTATCAAATTGCGTTTTTGAAGTGTGTTAGAGCGAATATGTGAAGAGTCGGAAAGAAACTGTCGGTTCTCTTCCACAATTCTAGTACATCTTTTTCTTTGGTATGGAAGTGTGTGTGCGCGAAATAGTTGTTTTTAATGAAAAATATTCGTATTTCTTTCATTTCTTTATTGAAATTTACAATTTTGCAGCGAAAAGTCAATCATTTCGAATGTTTATAAAGCGAAATCCCATAAACATGAAAAAAAATTAAATTTACTGATTTTTCACCTTGGTATACATCTGCCAAACCCCTCTTAGAGGCTGTTTTGGTGTGAGTGCATATACAGTAACCCTAAGGCCTAGCGCATACTTGAGACTAAACAATTGCGCAACTGTTCAATAACATCGAGCCGCGCACTTTCTTATCGGCCCGACTAAACTGTTTAGTCGTTCTTCATCCGCACATTACTCAACCACCGGCCGATTGATACAGTCAATTGTTACTCATATCAACCTACCATCACCGCTGGCAGAGTATTAATACTGTAATCTGCATCACACCAGACAGATCTTCTGCCAAGATACGACCGAATACAGAGAGAAAACCGGTCGTGTGAGATTTTTAATTTGGTCCGTGTGCGCATCTAGATAAGCAAGCCGTCGTGCATATAGAGACCAATGCAAGAGTTTAGTCGCACATCGATCGAAAGGGATCTAGTCTGCCTATTACACTGTTTAGTTTGGACGATTGTTTAGTTTCGATGTGCGCCCTTCCATATAGCTTCATAGCCATTAGCTATTCAACTAAACTATCGCGCGATTTTAAATCTCTAGTCTGCGGATACTCTAAGTAAACAGTTTAATAGGCAGGCCAGATCCCTTTCGATCGATGTGCGACTAAACTTTCGCATTGGCCTCAAAAAGCACGGCGGCTTACCTAGATGCGCACACGGACCGTGTGACAGTGATGTCACTTTACTCCAATTGGAGTAGATCTACTCCCATTTTTTATCATCTGATCCGCTACTCCACTTTTCTTGAATCTACTCCGATTTGTTATCGTCTGCTACGCTATTCCACTTTTCTCGAATTTAAGCTGGAATTAAAGTGAACGCGATGTCGTTTGATGCGTGAGATTTCCCAATGCACTTTGTGTGACGAAATCACACGCATCGCTCGAAATCGCAGTCACTCTATGATAATTCCAGCTTTACTCCAATCACAACTTTACTGGAAAATTAAACTTTCGTTGGCAGTATTGCAAGATAGCAGTGCATCTGCGGAAAGGAATTTTTCCACCATGAACTTAATAAAAAATAAAAAATAAAATAGGCTACATGTGGGTACTGTTGAGAACATAATGTATATATGTAAAGAATTGTTACCTAATAAATTTCATTATTTTTGTTCCCACGGAAAAATTGATAAAATACTTTGAAAAATTTAAGCTAATGCCTTGGACACACAGCCACCTATATTGCCAATTTACGACCTTAAAAATATTACATGTCATGTTCCTATACGAAATAATATCTAGTTGTATAAAAAAACACGTAAATTTAGGTGACTGTGTGTCCTAGATACATAGAGATACTGGAGATGACAAGCCACCGGTTTTGTATAAAGCGCTTTGAAGCCAGAGAAGTGAGACAAAACAGGGTCGTTGTTTCAAATTGTTGTTGTTAAGCATGTTTCAAGAGCGGGACATAATATAAATGTGAGTGAGAAAAACAGGGTCGTTACGTCAATTGTAGTTGTTTTGCGTGTAATGTGAATACAACGACGTCCGCCTTCAACTCAATCGCTGCTTGTCATCTCCAGTATAATATCTCTATGCCTAGGTATTAAAATAATTTATGTATATACTTATTTTTTTCTGCTGAAAACTATTAATTTCATATACAGGGTGGGCTAAATACAAGTTTCTTTTTAAAAATGCAATAAAATGAACATAATTAAATTTTTTTCCATGTATTATGGCTTTATTAGATTTATTAGCAAAGATTCCCATTAATGATGGAACACAACTTCGTTCAAGTGGCTGCCTCGGCTGGCTGCGCAGTAGTGCATTCTGTCACTCCAATTTTCCAAGACCTTGTTGATGGTTTCGGGCTGTAGCTCACGGATTGCTTGGATGATATTGGCCTTAAGTGCTTGAATCGTTTCTGGATTGTTGGCATAACATCGGTCCTTCACGGTTCCCCACAAAAAAAAATCCAAAGGGGTCAAATCGCAGCTCCGAGGCGGCCAATTGACATCGGTTGGTGCGTAAAAGATCGATTGTGGCATGGGCTGTGTGGCATGGCGCGCCATCCTGCATGAACTAGAGGTCGTCCAAATCCATGTCTTCAATTTCAGTAAAAAAAGTCTGAGCCATGTTCTGTAACGTTCACCGTTGACCGAAACGTTGTTGTTGTTCCCACTCCCACTCACTTTGGAAATAAGTTTTCAATATTTCCCAACGTTGTTCAAGCGTAAAGCGACTCATTTCGTTCCGCGGGGGTATGATACTGACTTTCTGTCAAGATTTCGAGCGGGAAACAGCTTTCAGTGTCAAAATAACCTATGATTTAAAAAGAAACCACTAGATGGCCCACCCTGTATTATTAACAAATGTGCAATATTTTGGATCCTTTTATTTAACATTTTTAATAAAGAATTTGTATTATTTACTACTATCTAAATGGTTTTTAAATCTATTCCGATTTAAAATTTAATTTGCTACTTATTTTTTTTTAAAAGTGACATCACTGCACGGACCAAAAGTATCAAACGACTGGTTTTCTCTCTGCATTCGTTCGTATCTTGGCAGTAGATCTGCCTGGTGTGATGCAGATTACAGCATTAATACTCTGCTAGCGGTGGTGGTAGGTTGATACGTGTACCAATTGACTGTAACAATCGGCCGGTGGTTGAGTAATGTGCGGATGAACAACAACTAAACAGTTTAGTCGGGCAGATTAAGTGTGTGCGCGACTCGATGTGATTAAACAGTTGCCCAACTGTTTAGTCTCAAGTATGCGCTAGCCGCTAGGCCTATGTAGATGTCAAAAAATAGATCGTTTCGTGAAAAACCTCAAAATATGAGTCGTCATTGCATTCGTATGCTGTCAGAAAGATGGGAGAAAGTGGTCGCTAGCTACTTTCAATAACATGTTCTTTACTAATTTTTTAAATAAAGCATTAATTTTCACGAAAAAACGGCTGGAACTTATGCAAGTACCTATTAATTTTCGTAAAGTGATTTCATATTTGCATTGATGTAAGGAGGCAAAAAAAAAGAGTTGAAAAAATGTTCCTCGTTAACAACACATAGGTTAGGTTAGGTTAGGTTATAGTGGCAGCCATCCGATCTATGGATCGACTCACTTAGACCATTCGGTTGGTCCATTGTGATACCACACCCGTGACACCTTAATGAAGTCCCATATATGGAGTTATCGTAGCATTGCTACAGGGGAAAGCTAGTCGAACCAGCCACAGATGCGAATGAACTTGGCTAGTTCATCAATTCGTGCTCCAGCCATGTTCCCGAGTCTGGAGAAGAAGTAGCTGCCCATGGCTCTGAACCTACAACTGGCTAGCTGGGGACACTCACAAAGTAGATGCCTAACGCTCTCTTCTTCTTCTTCACTTCTGCAGTAGTCATTATATTGAACGCCTGACCGTTGTGCATGTCTGCCAAAGAGACAGTGCCCTGTTATGACTGCCGTAATGTTACGGGTCTCTATATGACTTCTTTTCAGAATATCTGCAGTCCTTCTAGGATGTATTACTGGCCATAGCTGCCTGGAGGTTTCACACGTAGTTAGGTTGAACCATCTGCCATAAGTCAGCTCCATTGCCTTCCTGTCAAGATTACTCTTGACGTAATTAAGCGGTATTTTTACCGCTTGGGTTGCATGTATAGCAGCCATTTCAGATCCAATTTTAGCCAGCTCATCGGCTGCCTCATTTCCTGGTATCCCTTTGCGTTCCGGAACCCAGCACAGGAAACCCTTATGAGCTGCGCCCAATGTTTTCAGACGCTCCCTACACTCCCTCACTAGCTTTGACTTGACTAGGTTGGAGCTTAGAGCTTTCATTGCTGCTTGGCTGTCTATATAAATCTTTATACACGACTCTTCGGGAAGATTTGTCGCGGAATTTAGTATGTCCACTGCACTGCTTACGGCAAAAACCTCGGCTTGAAAAATACTGCAGTAGTCCGGCAGACGAAAGGATACTTGAATGTTCATGTCGGCTGAGGAAATCGCTGCCCCCATTCCAGTATCCATTTTTGACCCATCCGTGAATATAGCAACTTCAGATTCCCTTATCACTTTTTGATTATCCCAGTCCCCTAGTAGGGAAAAGTGTATGGAGTCCTGTATCGAAGCTTAAAACGGAGTTATATAGTCGGTGAGTTCACTAAGCCCACAATCTGGAAATAATGAAAGAATTTTGCTATGCCCATAATCCGCAGATTTCCAGCAGCCACCAGACTCTTTTAGTCTCAGGGCGCTCTTGGCAGCAGCATTCATGATTTGAATGTCTATTGGCAGCAGAAGCAGCATAATCTCCATTGCAGCTGTTGGCGTTGATTGCGAAGCGCCCGTGATACCTAAGCAAGCCGCTCTCTGCACTTTTGTTAGACTATTCTTGTGCACGCTTTTGTCCAGGGCTGTCCACCATACCAGGCCACCATAAAGAAGAATGGGCCTTACGATAGAGATGTACATCCAGTGAACCATTGCGGGCTTTATTCCCCATTCTTATCAAGGTTTCTCTTCCAGTTAAGCTTAGCGTCAAGAGTAATTCCCAGGTACTTAGCTTCAGTTTTAAGCTTCAGAATGGTATTACCTATTTTTGGAATTGTAAATGGGGTATTGCTCTCCTTCGAGTGAAAAGAACCAGCGCAGTTTTTGTGGGGTTAACCCCCAAACCACAACTTGCCGCCCATTTGTACAATTTCCGTAGTGCTCCCTGCACTAGTTCAGCTATCGTGGGTAGAAATTTGCCAGACACCAGTATAACTAGGTCATCAGCGTACGCTATCACTTTGATCTCGTCCCTCTCGAGCTGGGATAAAATAGGATCGACGACTAATACCCAAAGTAGAGGTGATAGAACTCCCCCTGCGGGGTACCTCTGGACACAGTTCCAGATATTTCATTCTCACCAATGGATGCATGTATGATTCTACTTTCAAGCATGCCGTCGATCCAGTTGGTAATGCCCAGATCAGCCCCTGCATTCAGCAGGGCTTTCCGAATGGCATCCCGCTCAACGTTATTAAAGGCTCCTTCAACAACCAATGAGGTTCAACCGAGATGCGATTAACAACACATGATCAGAATTCACGCTTCAAATTAAGTTACTATAAAAAGGATTTTTTTTAGTAAAACGAGACTTAAAAGAATATTCTGCTCACTTTACGAATGTTATTGATTGGAAGCGTAATAATCGGTGACAGGTATATTATATACTTTCATAGATATTTATATTATCTTTTGTATATTTTGTAACAAACGAAAGCTCGTACTCGTAGTTACCAGCATGTTATATTCATTGCAGTTTTTTCCTTAATTTATACAATTTGGTTGTGGTGCAAAATCAAGGTAATGCCAATATTTCCTTTCTGATTGATGTTAGTTTCGGAATGTACATATTGAACTTTGACTCGAAGCAAGAACTCTTCCGAGTAACATAACAATTCCGAACTATAAAGATAGATAAAAGAAACTATATGTACATTCATCTCTTTTCGTTAGATATCGAATGGAATTGTTGAAGCGAAGCAGGAACCCAGAAATGTCCCACTACCAATAAAAAATACGCTTGTCGAATAACAGATGCTCTTTGCTCGAAGCCGACATTTTTCATTTTGCGCAGCTTTCCCTTATTTTCCTTATTCCCGGCTCACATTATATCATTCTTTGTGCTTCATCCCTTGGATAAATATGTACATAATAAGTGAAGGAGAGTTATATACTTTACGATCGATAGTAGCGCCCACCGTACAATTTCCGAAGTCTAACTCTGTTACCAATACAATCTTAAGATTTTAACTTAAATTTCTTTCTCCGGGTCCTTTTTCCGTCCTTTGTATTTTCATTAATAAGCAATGTGATTCTGTGAAATCCTGGCATCATTGATGTGTTGGTGTTAGGCTAGATACAAAACGATGTTATGCTCTGATATATGTCATGTAAAATATTCACTTAAAGAGTAATTTCTATTATTACAATGATTGTAGATTGAACCATGTGTAGAAAGGAACACAATGGCGACAATATTTTCAATTTTAGTGAAATTTGATGGAAATCGTTTTGTAAATGTTTAACGCACAGTAAATAAAGAGATTACAATTTTCATTCTAATAAATGAAATCGGTATTTTATGTCAGGAATTCGGTAAGGTATTAAACAAATTGTTAATTCTTTATTAAATAGGTAGGTAAATTTTTTTTTCTTCTATAGGGGACGTTCAATTTTTAAATGTAAATAAAACAAGTTGTGTGTGAAATATCCACCCAATTCTTTTTTTATTTGAAAGAATATTTTTTTGGCATTAAGTATGGAATACAACGTCGTTCAAATCTCCGTCCCAGCTTTGCTTGGTGGCACGTATTCGAGAGGTCCGATTTCCGACGACTTTGTCGCATAAATCTGGCCGAATTTGCTGGATGGCGTTCTTTATGTTGACTTAAAGGTCATCAATTGTTTGCGGATTATACGCATCGACCTGGGATTTAAGATAGCTCCAAAGGAATAAGTCTAAAGGCGTTATATCGTACGATCATGGCGGCCAGTTCACGTCGTCGTCGGTATCTTTATCGTCCAGTTTAGGCCACATGAAGTTGCTTATCATCGATCGTTTGACGGTTATGGTAATGTCAGTTTCGTTTTGGAAGAAGTTCGGACCGATAATTTTGCCAGACCAAAATTCGCAACCGTGACTTTCTTGGGATGCATTTGGTGCTGGTTTATCTCGTGTGGATTCATACATCCATTCATCAAGAAATGGGCCTCGTCGTTAAAAATCACGCAATGCGCGGAACGCTTTTCGAACGGAGCTCTGAGTTTGAAAATAAAATTTGATGATTTGCACACGTTATTCAACCTTCCATGGTGAGTTGCCATACACTACTGAACAATTCGCAACAAATTCGACAACAACATGGCCGCTATAACCTAACAAATTTGAAGAGTTCCTACTGAAAAATCCTATATTCGTGAAATTAATCTTGAGATGTTTTCGATTTCACGTAAAATTAATTGTGTTATGCAATGTTTCCACTGCCCCTAAATCTCGCGATAACTCAAATCAACTAGATTCTCCATACGAAATTGAGATTTCCAAATCGCGTGATTACGACATAATCTAGTTGCAAATCTGCTGAAACCGCCCTATACAGCCCTGAAATTTATGTTTCACCACGTTCACATTCAATATTCACTGTCACATATTTCAAATAAATTTTTCAAATTACTTGCTCGAAATGCAAGGTTTGAAATTAAATAATTTAATTTTTTGATTTCTACTGATGCAGGAAAATTTTTTTCCATTACTGAAAATGGTATGTTAAAATCTTACAAAATAAGTTAAAAAGTTTGACACAACAGTCAGCTGCTAAATTATTAAATGTCAAACTGAATCTAAATGCATGTCTAGTCTCTGGTTATTAATAACATAAGTTTATACTCGAAATTATCACTGAATAAATATTATTATTATTATTATTAATCTAAATGCAATGGAAACACACTTCAGTTAATCGCGAGATTTAGGGGTTTAGTGCAAACAAAACAATAAACATTTTATTATTATTTGTAATAATAAAATAAACTTTATTAAAAGTCATTAAAATGGCCTGGTGCATGGGGAAATGTAGGGTTGGATGTAATTCACAACGCGATATATAGTAAGCGGAAATTTCAATTCATAAACGTTACTATAATTTGCTAGCAACTACCATATAAATTTTGTGGTTTTAAGGAAAACAGGCAAGAAACGCGAATACTTTTGAAGGATACCTCTTTGCCTAAGTGGGTGATTGTACATGAAGTTAATTTTGATTGGGAGCAATATATTTCTCAAGTAATGATACCTAGTCATAAATGTTAGAACTCTCACCGTTTTAGCTTTGAGTTTCAAGAAAAGAATATAAAAATCCTTTTTTTTACGGATACCGAACTGGACTTAGCAGGTTAGCCTTTAATACACAGTAGTGTACAGTACAGTCAGATTAGGGATGGCAAGTCAGAAATCGGGACTGGTATGGTAGTGCACTAGCAGGTGTTAATAGTTTATAAATTTATAATTTAGTACTGTTTGGATGTGATATGATCTACCAGAACTCATTAGGTTTTTGAGAGTTTTTTCCCTAAAAATAAATTAACTAGTTCTAAGACATTTGTGAAGTACTTGTAAACTAAGCATTGCTCAACATCGAAGTTGTAAAGACAGTTCTAGTCTAATCACTTGATTTAAATTCTAAACAGCAACTAAGCTATGTAATACCTAACAGTTTAATAAAGATATGTATGTACATATATGTATGTATGATCTACCAGAACAGCAATGTTGGCTATAACAGTGATCACATTGTTCTGGTACCTACATACCATATTCTGGGTCCATCTCTTATATGTTTATTCTTTATTTTCTAGGTCGCGATTAAAAAAAACAGAAGACAGAATAAACTTCGTCATGAAATAATAAAAATGTCCGTATTAAGTACGTAGCGGACGACTGGCAAAAAATTATATACACATACATACGCAAACAAATTCATCAGTTTTTGGAAAGGTACCTCGTAAAAAAACTGCTAGCAGTATGGACGCAAATACTTATAATTTTCAAATAATGACTTCTGCAGAAGTTATAAAAGCGATGAAGTAGTAGAGAGCGTTAGACACCTATTTTGTGAGTGTCCCAGATAGATAGAATTTCTCCAGTTTTGGGAACATAGCTGAATCACGAATCGATGGACTAGCTAAATTTATACGCACTTGTGGCTAGTTCGACTAGCTCTATTCCCCTGTAGTATACTACGATAACTCCCTATATGGGACTTCATTAGGGTGTCACGGGACCAACCGGATGGTCTAAGTGAGTCGATCCATATAGTTTGTATGGGTGCCACCATACCAGTAAAACCTACTTTTCCCTATAAACCAAACATTGATGAAGAGGCAGCGAACATTTTCGAAACTTGTCGCTGAAAAAAGATTATCAGTTGGGAACAAGTTCAGCTATGTACTTGCTGATTGTGAATACGTGTGAGATATTCGCATTTCTTTCTTGCTCGTACTGAAATGCATTCGACCATCTCATCTGCACGCATTAATATGAGAGTTCCCCTATCGCGCATTGCATTTAAAATTTGAATGAGCAAGAACGAGATGGCAATACTTGCACTCACTGAAGAGTATGTATGAAGGGAGTATGAAGTAGACCTGATCAATCATCGATGAAATGGTAGGACTGACTTACAGGCGAATTATGCCTTACCGGTCGACACTGCACTGATGGACGGCGTCCAGTCAGATTGGAATAGAATTCTAGTGGTCGTCGACTAATACAATAAAAAGACAGCTTTCAAAGAAGCTTTCAAAAGATGAATTTCATTGCACTAGTCGTCAGAGTTTTGGCTTCCGGCATCATGTTCGCAACGAAAATTATAGCGCTCTGCGCAGTTGAACATCTAAGTTTGCAATGGTATTTGCCGGCGGGTACGCACTTCATATGATCATTATGGAAGCGCGCACAATACCGATCAAAAAATGTCCAGAGTAAATAGTCAAAGTGCTCGACGGTTATTTTTCTGTTTAAATATTATAGTTGCGCAACTATTATCCTCGTGCGCTGTATATGGGCAGCAACTTACGGTCGTGCGCACACGAGCAACTTAAAAAATCTGACAACAGTCTGGGCGCAACTTAATTATTTTATGGGTAGAAGTCCGAAACGTGTTTAATGATGAGATGCGGTGTAGGTTACTATGCGACTGACAACCTAAAAAATAACGTTCCAAATAGCCTTCTGATTATTTCTTAGGTTTTTCCTACTAGAAGTTTACCGACCCCAACTCCTGTAAAATTTTCAAGATCATATCTGATACGGTTTCTGAGATATAAAAATTACATTTTCTGAAAAATTGCTGTCCCCCCACTTTCGTGGTCCACCTCCCCCCTCAAAAAATTTAGTTTCGGTAGACTCCTCTTATGATTCCATATACAGAAACTAAATTTTATCTTCATGGTGTAATTGGTTCGGAAGATATTGTAATCCAAAGTTGTTCACCCCACACCCCCATACCCCACCACCCTTCTTAAAAATGTAAGCCTTTGTCTAATCTTGAAGTATCCCTAAGGACAACAACAAAGTTTCAATCTTGTGACATCAATTGTTCTGGAGATATCGAGTGAAGAATGTTTCAATCCCGTCTTTCATGCGTTAAAGACTCATTGTTTTCTCCCCCACTTCCACACCCCTTAACCAATATCGACAATTTTTTTGCAATTGAGTCCATTATCATATTACTACATAAGTTCCAAGTTTCAGCCTCCTAGCATAAGAGGTTCCTGAGATCTAAAAACCGAAATTTTTCGTCTAAAACGCTCCCCTCTCCTCTTCCCTTGTACGCCCACCCCTCGAAAAAATATCAGTCGTAGGGTTCACCCAATCTACCCACCATAAAAATTTCAATTTAATATCTCAACGGGTTTGGGAGCTACGCGTCTTCAAACGATTTTGCGTACGGCATACGGCGGACAGACGGACATTTTTTTTTTTGCTTTTTTGGTGTTTACTAGTCCTAAAACGCGAAAATACAAAATTTCAGGGTAGCAAATTTTTTTGAAATTTCAGGTCGATCACAATACTTTATTATTAAAAAATAATAAAGTAAAATTGGTGACAAAATTGATTTTCGCAACATTTGATCAGGTCGTGTATGTTGTTGCACATGAGACATGAACAAATGCAACGATTTGGAGGTCTATTATGATTTGAATTGTGACCATTGAAATAATAATATTTATTTAACCCATTTTGTGTATTTTTTTTAATCTGTGATCAACTTGAAATTAAAAAACATACTACAGTCACGATCGGCACCAAGCCAATCGTATGATACTCTAGATAAAATACTGAACACCGATTTATATTGTAGTTGGGAATAAAGTAAAACAAAGAGTGCAAAGAGTAGTTTGTTCTTTATTATGGACTGTCATTTGGTTGCTACTCGAAACTAAAAGACAATATCATCAGTTTTAAATTTCATGTCCGAAACTAGGTGCGTCGTCGAAAACAAAATTTTTCTTTTGCAGGACTTACACATGAGAGTTGCAGGAAGGACTCACCCGATTTCTAGCATATTTATCCATTTACCTGGAAGCATTTAAAAATTACAGTTTCTAAAATTTAAAATTCCTAGCTTGAAGCGTTCAAAAGTTATCAGAAAATATTGTTTATTGTTTATTGTTTATTATATTGATTTTTTTTTTGGAAGGTATAAATTAGGAGTAAAAGGATTTCGCTGACTAGTAAACTCGAAATTTTTTACTTAAACTTAGTTTCTACAAAATTCCGAATTCGTGATTGAACGATTACTTAGTTATAGTCAGTTCTATAAATTTAGTGAAGACATTTTGACAGGATATTTGTATGGCAGCTACACGAAGGACTAATGCGATTTCTTCATAATCATTCAATTAGCTCCAACTCTTGGAAAATCAACACGTACAAAATTTCAAGGTAGTATCTTAATCCGTTTTGAAGTTATCAGCCAATATTCTTGAACACGTATTTTAAGGATTTTTCATGTGGGAACTACCCGACTCAAACTTCATTTTCCTTCAAACCAATTTGTTCAACAATTTCAACTTCGTGGCTGAACGATTTCTAGAGTATAGTGAGTACCGTGAATTGAGTCAGGATATTTTTACAGTATTTTTGTATAGCAGCTACTCGAAGGACTCATCGGAACTTTTTCGTACCAACGTATTCAAAATTTCATGTCGTATCTGAAGGCGTGCCTAAGTTATTGGCCAATATTCGTGTTTCAAGGACTTTTTGTGTGGCAGCTACCCAAAGGAATTGGACATTTTTGCCCGTTAACAAACTAAACGTTATGAATTCGACCATACATCCAGATTCGAAATTTTAAAACCGTAGAATAAGGCGTTTTTGAGTTATCGTGCGTACGGACAGACGGACGGATGGACAACAAGCGGATTTGACATTTTTGGCCACAAATGAACACAAAATGATATACATATAACTTTTTTTTGTCCGAGGCTCGGTTCTATGCATTACAAACTTTTCGGAAATTGCTAGTTTGGCGTGCGAATGAGGACTAGTTCAATGATTGTTCTCAGTAATAAACCGAACTTTGATTTTCACAATTCAATTCTTCATACATCAACGAGTTTTAGAATTATTGAAAGTTATGGTGAACTGATGTGTCTACCAATTTTTAAAGGACATTTGTATGGGTAATCTTTCCCTAAGGAGTATACATTTATTTTGCGTGTTTTTATGTCTACTGCCTTTATAAGGGTAAAAGGGAACCTTAAAGAAACTTTCCAATATTTTAGAGAGAAACGATTAGCTTAAAGAAAATTGAACAAAAAAGGTACACCTACATATTTCTACCTTGCATGAACAACGTGCCTCTAGACATTGTTAATCTATCGACAGAAACTTTAATTATTTCAACTGAGCAATATGTTTTACGGGAGACACACATGAAAAAGATAGGAATGCAATGTACAATAAAAAAATATAAAATCTTTAAAATAGTTGCAAATTCTTAAGATAGTCTTACAATGTATGCCAAGCTGTCAACATTTTTTTCTATTTTCCCTGGCAAATGCTGTCGTATAGTGTAATCGTCAAATTTTTGTTTGACACATTATTTTATTTGCTCTACATAATGTAGATTTTGACGGGAAAAATTTGACAGATCATTTCTCCTATTTTTTTTTGTTGTGTGTTGGAAGATTTTGTAACTTGTTCGAAGCCGTTAATCACAAGTATTCGGGCGGCAATGTCCGGAGCACGTCGCACATTGAGTGTACTTAGATTATGTATAAGGTGTTTTTTTAGGTGCATGAGAACTTAAAATTATAATACAAGACAGAAATATTGTTGGAATGGAATTTTTTTATTATATTCTGGTAGATAATTTCATGGCATTTATTTTTTAAATATGATTTCCGTCATATGTCCGCCGCGGCTACGAGTTACATGGTCCATTCGATCAGTCCAATTTTTGACTACTTTTTGCAATAAATCTGGCCGTATGGCGTCAATAGTGGCTTGAATATTGGCTTCCAATTCTTCAAGAGTTGCTGGTTTGTCGGTATAAACGCATGACTTAATATAGCCCCATAAAAAGTAATCCAGAGGCATTAAATCGCACGAACGAGGGAGCCAGTTAACAGAACCACTTCTGGATATCAAGTTGTCACCAAATTGATTTTGCAATAAATCGATTGTTAAGCTCGCTGTATGGCAAGTTGCGCCATCTTGTTGGAACCAAATGTCGGCGATGCTTAGCTGATTAATTTATGGAAACAAAAATTCAGTCAGCATGGCTCGATAGCGCTGGCCATTCACCGTATCGGCAGCTCCTTCCTCATTTCGAAAGAAATAAGGACCGATGATGCCGCCAGCGTGTAAACCGCACCAAACAGTCAATTTTAATGGATGTAATGGTGATTCGTTAAGAGAAGAGTAAAATTAGTGCGAAAACGATCAATAACTGCACGAATTGCTTGCTCACTAGGCCGATTATGTTGACCGTAAAATGGACGAAGTGCTCTATGAACTTCGCGAACAGATTTATTTTTTTCAAAGTAAATTTCCACAATTTGGAAGCGTTGTTCTGGCGTTAAACGATTCATGATGACTTGCCAAACCTTACTGAACAGAAATGTCAACACAGTTTGACATTCTCAGCTGTCAAACCACAGTTATCGATATCGATAGTTCTCATGCACCTAAAAAAACACCCTTTAGTTATGCCCATATTTATAATATTTTTTTTTTAATTGTTGCATTTCTAGGTCTTCCATACAAAGTTTATTCCGGCCATGATGCAGTTTTATCAGAAAAAAGGAAACAAAGACGAATCCGAACCACATTCACATCAGCCCAATTAAAAGAATTAGAAAGAGCCTTCCAGGAAACACATTATCCCGATATCTACACTAGAGAAGAAATAGCCATGAAAATCGATTTAACAGAAGCTAGAGTGCAAGTAAGTAGGATCGATACAATTATACAAAAATATAATCTCTTAGTATACGCGATACGCGGTAACAAGCAGGTAGTATACATTGTATAGTACAATACAAATATGAAACACATTTAACTTTCGAATTTTATGGATTTCGAATTCTAGTACTGTAGCGCCTTATTACACGAACAACACGACCATCATCAGACATTTTTCATTTGCGCTAAGCTCACATATCACAATTAAAACATAACGCAGCTGCTGGTCCTTGTTCGGTTTTGTTCAATTTGAATTTTAAACGGAAGCCGGCTACGTGTTGCCAGTGTACTAGCGCAATCACATTCGCTTAGAAAATTACAAACAGGCGGACTGGGTACCCACTCGCTCTACTAAAAAATTAATCCGTATGTGTAATATGTACGTACATTAAAAGGACAGTATAAGAACTTGTATGCGGCATATACTATATATGATGGTATCATGTACATACATAGGTGTATGATATGATATACACAAATATTTATATTAATAAATTATCCTACAAAAAAGTCTTACTTTATTCTAAATTTTATGAGATGTGAGCTCAGTCATATTAAACTTACCGCTTTTATAGTGGATTGTGAACATTTGGCTTTTGCTTGGCTTGCGTTATTAAAAATTTACGTCATGACCAGAACTACAGATTTACACATACTTCATTGAAGTCTGCCAAATTTAGTCGAACCATCACCCATTAGAATCCATTCGATCCTTCAACATTGACAGTGGTATTTAGAGCCGGAGTAAGAAATGCACGTATATTGCTAAATCAGCTTTGGATTGAAATCTTTAAGGACGCCGTCAAGCTGTTAATGAACCTTTAAAAGAGGTCGAAGATGGGAGCCTTGCATCGAACAAAATGACAAATGGTACACGTATAGCATGCATTGGAAGTTGTTACGTCGGAAAGTATCCCAAGGTTGGCATCAAGATTTTTGACGTCCCTGAAGTTAGCGGACTCTTTTTGGCGGAATCCGTTGAATCCTTCGCAATCATTTATTCCTAATTTATTGCTAATTTTTTAACCAAAAGCTTACATTTATTGCTCCAAGATTTTGATTTGTACGTGGTTTTCCGCTAAAATAAGATGAAGTTAGCGGATTATTTTTTAAAAATTATTTAATCGCAAGTTCTGATTTATTGCTAAACGTTTTTTTTACCAAAAGCTCAAATTTATTGCTACAGGATTTTGATTTTTACGGGGTTTTCCGCTAAAATAAGATGAAGTAAGGGGAATTCTTTTTTCAAAAAACGTTTACATCGCCCTAAACAGATTTGTTTGACATTTTAAATTTTAACAGCTAACTGTTGTATCAAAATTTTTAATTAATTTTGTATGATTTTACGCTTTTCCGCAATAGAAAATTTACCAGCATCGGCTGCAATCAAATATAGACATTTTTAAATATCAAAGCTTGCATCCCGAGCAAGTAATTTAAAGTTTTTACTTCAAATACGTGACTTTGAATATTGCGGTGGATTGTGAACGTGGTTAAACATAAATTTCAGGGCTGTCTACGTTAGTTTCAGTTGATTTCGAACTGGATTTCCACAAAATCTAGTCCTTTGAAGAGATTTTCAAATCGCTTAAATGTACGCGAAATCTAGTAGATTTCGATAGAGATTTGTCAAAATCTCAAGATTTGACAAAATCTAGTTCAAAATCTTGCAATGTTATTCAGCGTTTATACTCTAGATGAAATAAAATAGATTTTCTATTTTCAGATCCATAAAACAGATATTCCGAAGAAAAAAGTGGATAATGTATTATTTTTTCTTCGTTGGTGATAGCGAACAACTCCAACTCGATTGTTGTTAGTCCGTCTGTCTGAAATCGCGATAACACAATTTAATAGTTGAAATTCGGGATTCGGTGAAATGTGTAGCCTTAAGTTTGGTAATTACCGAAATCCATACACGCAAATCGGTATTTACTGTACAAAAACCCATTAAAACATATAAAGTTGACAACGCATTACAACTTTAATTCAAAAATTTGACATACATATATACATAAGTTTTAATCATTATCAAGAATGAAAAATTAGATCCTGAAAAAACAGTATCTTCTTCGAATATTTTCAATTAAAAAATTTTCTTGAACAACTTCTATTTTAGTCTCTTTGATTGCACAGTTAATTTAGAACATACCAACGCGAACTATAGCTAAAATTAAAGAAAATAAATCTTGAATGCAATTAGGAACGAAAGAAAAATACTTTATTATTAAAAAATAATAAAGTAATATATAAACTCCTTCCCACATAAAAGACCTTTAAAAGGAAATGAAAATGGTTAGGCAAATTCAGTTTTAGCTACAGAATTTAAAATGTTAAAAAAATTGGGCGCAAATTTATTATTTCTTGATTGGAAAATTAACTTCCATTTTTTTAACAATACCTGTGCCTGTGCGGCGTACCTGTGCGGCGTACCTGTACAGTATCTAAACTTTAAACTCGTCCCAAAAAGTAATAAAAATGTACTCAGTGGCGGTGTGATAGAACACCCCGACTTTAACCGAATTCTGGACTTTGCCCCTAAAAATAACAAAATTGCGAGCAGATTGTTAGAAGATTTTTCATTTATTTATTTTTATTATTAAACATAAAGAATAAAATATCGACATAACCCGTTATGGGTTGAATATCAGAAAATCACAGCAAATTTGATATCTTATTAGATCTAAGAAATAACTCGGAATTTGTGAAAACGTACTTTACATCTTTACCCCATCTTAGGGTAAGAATGTCAAAAATCTGGAAAGAGCCAGAAGAAGTAAAATTAATTCGATACTTCGAAAGACCTAAAGGAAATGGAGAAATTCGTGAAAATGTAAAAAAAAACCTTTTCACGCACACTTTTTCTTGCCCGTATGCCAATGCAATCTGAATTTTTTTTCTCCCTTAAATTACTTTCGTAGTACATCTAGCTTAGACCTTAATCTCAGTATTTGCATACTATCGTGCTGGATACCAATATCCCATAATCAAAGCTATTTGGTTCTGTTTCTGACTTAGAAAAAATGACAAAAATACAATTCCATACATGGAAATCATACATTAATTTGCGACGTTACTACTTACACAAATCTGCCAACAGTTTGGGCGCAACTTTATTATTTTTTCGGTAGAAGTTCGGAACGAGTTTAATTCTGAGATGCGGTGTAGGTTACTATGTGACTGAAAAAACAAAAAAAAGTTCGGGAAGCGGTTAAAATGGAGTCGCACTAGAATACTTACGCCGCTGCCTCATATAACATATGAATTACATAATTGGGTCATACACCGGGACGAGATCTAGTTCTAGTATAATATCAGTTGTTACGCCATTAGAAGGTTTTTTGTGAATTGGTTTCGGGCCATTACATGAAATCGGAAATGCGTTTGTAGACGATTATGTAAAAAGTCTGTGGAAGTGCAAACCAATCTAATATCTCATCAATCCTGAGAAATATGTCGAAAGCCTTACGTCCTATTGGAGTTGAATAACAAACATCCTGAAATCAACGTTTTGACGATTATGTAATACCATGGATACACTGCTGGTATTGATATCATAATATCGTCAATACCAGCAGTGTATCACCCAATACTAAGCATATACGAGATAAACGAACTGGTATATATCTAGTATTGAACCTGTTTCATGGTATACAAATGCGATAATTTTACGTAGTATACCATGCATTTTACTGCTAGTTGTGCCATTCCCCTATTGTGTGGCGAGTATCGCAACTAAATGTCTTTGTTTGATTATATCAGATACTGTCAAATCATTCCATATGTGCAGTGTATCATGTGCAGCTAGTTTCAATACTATGATTTACCATGGTTTGTATACCATGATTTGTAAACTAGCTGTGTATCCATGGTATAAGAAGCCTTAGGAAGTAAAAATGAATTCGATATCTCATTAGAACTAGAAATATGTAAGAATTTGTGAAAACATATGCAACCCCCTTGCACCCACTTTGGGGTTGAATATCAAAAAATCCTGAAATGAGTTTTTAGATATATATAAGGAAAGCACGAGGAAGTAAAAACCAATCCGATGTCTTATCACTCCTAAAAGATATGACGGAATTCGTGAAAACGTGTTCAACCCGTTTTTACACTCTTAGGGGTTGAAAAAGGAAAAAACTTGAAAACAAGTTTTAGGTGATTATTAAATAAGTCCGTGGAAGTGAAAAGTTATTCGATATCTAGTCAGACCTGAGGGATACGGCTGAATTCGTGAAAATGTATACATCCGCTTTACACCACCTTGGGGGTCCAATTTTAAAAAATCCTGAAAACACTTTCTAGGTATTTCTATGAAGAACCCGTCCAAAAAACATGAATTCAATATTTTGAAAGACCTAATAGATATGACGAAAATCGTGAAAATATGTGCATTCCATTTTCACTGATCATTTTTTTTGCCCCACTTCCGAACGCCAATAGATATTAGAATTTTTTTTTAATCAAAATTACTTTTCTAGTTGATTTACATATACGTACCGAATTTCAACTTTCTAGCATATGCCGTTCTATAGTTAGGAAAAACACCCCCCACCCCCGTACCATACTACCCCTATACAAAATTATATTTTTCCAACATGCTTCTATCTAAATACTAAGTTTCAGCTTTATATCATTATAGGTTCTCGAGATACAAAAATCTGAACTTTTTACTTTTCACCCTCCCCCACCCTTACCCTCTACACCCTCATCCATGACATTTTTTTTCTGCTGGGGGTCTATTAGACCTATTTCTGGTAAAAATTTTAAGCATCTATCTTACATTGTTATTGAGATATGTGACGTGATTTTTAAAAAAAATGCTTACCCCCTCCACTTCCATGATGACGTGATTTTTTAGAAAAATTCTTATCCCCACCACTTAAATACTCCACCTCCCCCTTAAAAATTTTTACTTTCAGCAAACTTTGTTTGTCAACATTTATATAGAAACCAAATTTTATTTGTCTAGTGCAATTGGTTCGTGAGATATCGTAATCTAAAGTTTTTCAACCCCCACCCCAGTACGTAACTGCCCCCTCTCAAAAATTTGTTTTAGATCTATTCTCCTAGTATACCCACTGATGTTCATTAAGTTTTAATTTCGTCACATTAACGGATTAGGAGATATGGATTTTAGAATGTCTCGATCTCGGCTTTCGAGCGTTTCGGACGCATTATTATTCCCCCCCCTCCCACACCCCTTTACCCATATCATAATTTTTTTTTGCAAATGGGTCCACTATCGATGCTCTACTTATATAAATTCCAAGTTTCAGCCTCCTAGCCTAAGCGGTTATTGATATCTAGAAACCAACATTTTTCGTCTAAAACGCTTCCCCCACCTCCCCCCTCACACCCCCACCACTCAAAAGGTGGCCACTTGAAGGGTTCCACTCAGTCTACCAACAAAAAAAAATTCAACTTAATAGCTCAAAGAGATTGAGAGCTATAAGCTTTGAAACGTTTTGCGTACGGCGGACGGCGTACGGCGCACAGACGGACTGAACATTTTACTTTCTTATTTTAATAATAAAGTATTGTTATCAATTTTTAAAAAAAAACAATTTGCTACCCTGAAATTTTTTTTTTCCACGTTTCATGACTAATAGACACCAAAAAAGCAAAAAAAATTTTCAGTCCGTCTGTGCGCCGTCCGCCGTACGCAAAACGTTTGAAAGCTTATAGCTCTCAAATTCTTTGAGCTATTAAGTTGAATTTTTTTTGTTGGTAGACTGAGTCGACTCCTTCAAGTGCCAACCTTTTGAGTGGTGGGGGTGTGAGGAGGGAGGTGGAAGGAGGGTTTTAGACGAAAAATTTTGGTTTCTAGATCTCAGTAACCGCTTAGGCTAGGAGGCTGAAACTTGGAATTTATATAGAGTATCGATTGTGGACCCATTTGCAAAAATATTGGTGATATGGGTGAAGGGCTGTGGGAGTGGGGGGAATAATAATGCGTCTGAAACGCAAAAAAGCCGAGATCGTGACATTCTAAAATCCATATCTCCTAAACGGTTAATGTCCCGAAATTAAAACTTGATGAACATCTGTGGGTATACTAGGAGAATAGATTGGAAACAAATTTTTGAGTGGGGGCAGGGGCGTACGGAGGTGGGGGTCGAAAAATTTTAGATTACGATATATCACGAACCAATTGCACTAGACAAATAAAATTTGGTTTCTGTATTAAGGTTGACAAATAAAGTTTGCTGAAAGTAAAAATTTTTAAGGGGGAGGTGGAGTATGGAAGTGGTGGGGATAAGAATTTTTCTAAAAAATCACGTCTCATATCTCAAGAACAGTGTATGATAGGTGCTTAGAATTTTTACTAAAAGTAGGCCCAATAAACCCCTAGCAGAGAAAAAAAATTTGGGTGTGATGGTGTAGAGGGTGAGGGTGGGGAAGGGTAAAGAAGAAGAAGTTCCGATTTTTATATCTCGAGAACCTATAATGGTATAAAGCTGAAACTTGGTATTTGGATAGAACTTTAGTAGTAGCATGTTGAAAAAATATAATTTTTTATAGGGGTAGTATGGTACGGGGGTGGGGGGTGTTTTTCCTAACAATAGAACGGCTTATGTTAAAAAGTTGAAACTCGGTATGTATATGTAAGTCATCTAGAAAAGTAATTAAGATAAAAAAAATTTTCAAATATCTATTGGCGTACGGAAGGGGGGCTAAAAAAATGGTCAGTTAAAATGGAATGCATATATTTTTACGGCTTTTGTCATATCTATTAGGTCTTTCAAAATATTGAATTCATTTTTATTGTACGGATTCTTCATATAAATATCTAGAAAGTGTTATCAGGATTTTTTTAAATTCGACCCCCACGGTTGTGTAAAGGGGCTGTATAAATTTTCACGAATTCAGCCATATCCCTCCGGACTGATTAGATATCGAATAACTTTTTACTTCCACGGGCTTGTTTAATAATGACCTAAAACTCGTTTTCAAATTTTTTCCTTTTTCAACCCCTAAGAGTGTATAAACGGGTTGAACACGTTTTCACGAATTTCGTCATATCTCTTAGGAGTGATAAGACATCGGATTGGTTTTTACTTCCTCGAGCTTTCTTTACATATATTTAAAAATCGATTTCAGGATTTTTTAATATTCAACCCCAAAGTGGGTGCAAGGGGGTTGCATATGTTTTCACAAATTCCTACATATTTCTTAGTTCTAATGAGATATCAAATTCATTTTTACTTCCTAAGGCTTCCTACATAATCGTCAAAAGTTTATTTCAGTATTTTTAGATATTCAACTCCAAGAGGACGTAAGGCTTTCGACATATTTCTTAGGATTGATGAGATATCAGATTGGTTTTCACTTCCAACGACTTTTTATATAATCGCCTACAAATGCATTTCCGATTGGCCAAAAATCTAATCACGAAAAACCTCCCAATCGCGTATTAACTGATATTATACTATGACTTAGAGCTCTTCCCGGAGTATGACCCAATTATGTAATTCATATGTTATATGTGAAAGCGGCGTTTAAGTATTCTAGCGCGACACCAATCTAACCGCTTCCGCTTTTTTAGGTTTTCAGTCATATAGTAACCTACACCGCGTCCCAGAATCAAACGCATTCCGGACTTCTGTCCGAAAATAATAAAGTTGCGCCCAGACTGTTGGCAGATTTTTTTTGCTTTTTTGGTGTCTTTTAGTCATGAAACGTGGAAAAAAAAATTTTCAGGGAAGCAAATTTTTTTTTTTAAAAATCGATAACAATACTTTATTATTAAAATAATAAAGTAAAAATGCATGGAAAGTTTCGTTAAGCTACTTTGTTCTTCACAAGAATCGGTTGACCATACATCAATTTTTTTTTAAATTTCTTTCAAACATAGAATATTACGGAGTTTTTCCTCACGATGCCTTTAAAATTTTGCAAGCTATGACGCAAAACAATAAGAAAATTGTTGCTTCCATTAAAAGTAATAGAGAATACCTTCTTTCTGGCATAAAACCTAAAGCCGCTTTTGTTATTTTATATCACTCATATTTTATACGCGTATAATATTAAATTGACCTGACATATGTGAATATTTACGTAAGAGATAAATGTTAACAAATCGCACCGTAAAAATTACGGTGTAGAATTCATTGGTGTCGCATAGAATTGGAGCCAATGATTTCACGTTCATCTGTAAAACAAACAAAATGAGCCTTTATCCAATGCATCACAAAATAAGGGTGCGCGCTTTTTCGAATAACAGGGGTGTGAAATGTTTTGATCAAATACAGGAACCAAATGGATAAACAGGGGATTATCAATCAACTGTAGCAGCTATACAACTATATACGATAGCGATGAGGTTAAAAGGATGGACCCTTTAAATTGAACCCTTCGGAACGTGATGTTTATGCCACATGTCCAATTGTCATCGTGGTATTCATGAGTGCTTAACAGTTAACCAATATCTTAAATGCACTTTTCATTGTCACTAATAGAGATGTTGCACATTTCATTTCTGACGGGATAAGTTAATTAATATTACGGTCCGTTTTCAATATTGCTAAAATCTTTAGCACTTTTGTCTTAAATGCATTGGAGTTTTTAACGTGTTTAAAATATTCAAATTTGATTCAATACCTAGATTAAAATGATTTAAATGAAGGATACATAATAAAAGCTTAACATACGTGCTTCCTAACTAAATTGGCTAAATTGTAGAAATTACCTTTTCACTGAAAACCAAATTTAGTTATTATTCTCGACCGCTTCGCATCAGTTGAAGCTAGTAGTTAGAATGACGTTATCTCCAGTTGAAGGAAAACTAAAAAAAACCTTTCACACCTATGGATGCAAAATATTGTTATTAAGTATATTATTTTTTGCACAATTTTAAGTCACGCTAAATGCACTTAGGTAAAAAAAAAATAGTTTCGTTAATTCTGATGTAGATTAAACGCAATGCATCTGAAACATGAACCTATTATTTAATCCCAGAAAAGACCTTTTGGAGGTCCTTCACGATTTTTCCTATTTTTTATCATCTTACCACTTGTACCCAATACACAGCTTATTTGGATCGGTTTCTTGTGTCTAGTGCAAGATATGTACAAACCAATGACACTTTCGTTTTTGAAACTCAATACCTATCTTGGACTGTCGAGATAATCCATGCGCAAGGCCGCCCATAGAGGGTGGCAAGAGGGGGCACTTGCCCCACCAGTATTCTACCTTCCATTATTTTAAAAACACCATTTGCCACTTGAATAATTTTTTTTTTTAATATAGTGTAACTAAGACCTTTTAATTCTTCTATTACACATAATTTGTTAAACTACTAACAAATAGTTACTAAATGAACACCGTTTACTGTTTTCAATGAAAAGTAAGAGCAAAACATCTTTTTATTTGTATTTAAAGAAATTTCACTTGTTAAAAATTAATGTTTTCTTACTTACTTCAGAAAAATTGGATAGTAATTCAAATTCAAGTAGACAAATAAAATTAAGATTAATAAGGTAAGGACATTATTTTATTGGAAGATGTAATTGAATTTCACAATCTTTTACACTTTTTCTTCATAGAAGTTTGTTATGACTTATGAAAAATACAGGAAAACCCAAAGGTTTTAATGGTCTCCTGAGATAAAGTACCCATCTGCTCATATAGTTTTTATTATAAATCCTTTCGATGTTGTGCTGGGTTAGAGGGTGTTTCAAATATGGAAATTATTAAGGTATGTTGATTAAAGTAGCAGGATCGGAAGGATATTAGTAACATTAGTACGTAACGTTTCGTTAAACCAATATTATCACTTTTTAGTTGCACTTTATTAAAAAAAAGAATTGCTCAAATACGAAATGATTAAAATTAAAGGAGAATAACTTCGAAAGTTTGTGAGCTAAAGCGATAAATTTTACTAACTCCGCTTCTTCTTAGCATTTACAAAACCTCGAACACAGTTACAAGTAATTCCAAATCTTCAAGTTGACTCACCAGAAAGCACAAATTTTTTTAAAGACTTTTGTATGGCATTTCACGCTGTTTTTCGGTTTTGAAGTTTTTAAAA
The DNA here is from genome assembly GCA_951812415.1 of Beris morrisii. Classification (NCBI taxonomy): domain Eukaryota; kingdom Metazoa; phylum Arthropoda; class Insecta; order Diptera; family Stratiomyidae; genus Beris; species Beris morrisii. Next base: position 49,954,459 of record OX638313.1, on the reverse strand, counting down.
TATGTATCTAGATAACCCCGCTCCCCGAGAATTTTGTCTTAGCTTAATCACAAAAAAGCTTTTATGTTCAATACCTTCCGTTCCGTAGTTACCGCTCCTTCGAGAAAAAATAGGAACCATTTTTATTAAGAACTTTTGTGTGGTAGCTAATTGAAAGAGTACCGCAATATTGTTAGTTCGCGCAAAATTTAATTAAAAAAAGGGTATCGCGCGGAATTTTTTAAATTCTAGAACATAACTGTCATCACTTGTTATGAGGAATTTTGTATGCGATGTACCTGAAGAAGTTGGGCGATTTTACATACCAACGGATTCGTAGTAAAATTTCTTCTTCTCTGTATTTTTCCCCTATCTCCCAGTGCGCTGATATTGTTTTGGAGTGGCAGAAAAGGTTCAATGATTCTTGACTGAGTGAAATCCCCATTCATTCTATTCGTCACAAGATGTAGCTCCAAAATTTGCAAATTCTTTTATAAGTCATAGTTCTGCCTTTTCCTACGAAATGTTGTATGGGCGCCAATGTCCATGCGGAACGGATGTCGGATAACATGGATTTAACGTAAAACATATAGACTGCGTCATGCGAAAACGGAGAAAAGTAGATTCCTCGTCTTGCCACCAATTGTGGGCGCACTTGAAACTTGAGTAATGCCATATTCTGCAATGAGCGCAATCACAGATAATGTAATAACCAGATGACGAACGGATATATGGAATTGTATGCCATGTAAAAACAGATTCGCACAATTAAATTATATCCAATGTAACACTCTTCCAGTTTTAAATAATAGCACAGCCGTGAATATATATTTACAGTAAATAATATCCTTATATTTCATGTATACAATGTTTTAAAAAAAATTTAACCTAAAACCTAGTCTGATGTGTATTGGAGTTATCTTTCCAAATAAAGAAAAATAACGTGGTTACGTACATTTCACTATCTTGTTAACTAGTTGTTTACTAGAACGCTGTTCACACGGCATAGAAGTGTTAATAATGCACACTACTATTGCCCAACAGGTGTCTCTTTATAGATGTGGAGACATATTCCGGTCCTGACATGATCAAAATAATTCCTAGTTGGTCGAGTCTGCGAGAATCTCATAGACAAATCTGCGAATGTCGGGATAGGAAAATAATGTTTTTATAGCGCCATCTGTTTAATAATTCCTTAATGTAGATTTTATATATATTTTAAAATAAAATAAACAAAAATAATATTTAATGAACTGTTTATTTAATATACAGCGAGAATAACAGGAATACATATTCATATAATAAGCGCATACAACTTCAAGCGCTGAACAATTTTTCACCTAGATTCATATCACCTATACAGGGTGCGCCATCTTTTATGTCGGTATGTAAACATTGAATAACTTTAAAAAAAAAACAACTGATTTTTATATATGAGGTATTTTTATTTAATTTGGTCCTTCAGAATTTATTTGGATGCCTCTATTGGCCATAGCAAAATGCGCCCTTTTTGCTACGTTTTCCATGACTTTTTCGAGCATCTCAGACGGTATAGCGATGATTTCGGCACGAATGTTTGCTTTGAGCTCGTCAATGGTCTGAGGCTTGCTGGCGTACACTTTGCTTTTCAAATAACCCCATAAAAAGAAGTCCGGAGGAGTCAAATCTGGAGATCTTGGTGGCCAGTCAATGTCGCCTCTTTTCGACATCAGAAGTCCAGGGAATTTTCGTTGCAGAAACTGAATTGTTTCATTTGCAGTGTGGCATGGCGCACCGTCTTGTTGAAACCAGTAACCATCCAGACCTTTTTCACGCATTTGCGGGCAGACATAATGAGCTAACATCCACCGATATCGCTTTCCATCGACTGTTTCGTTTTGTCGGAAAAAAAATGGCCCAATGATGGTTTTGGCGCAAACGCTGGCCCAAACAGTCACTTTTTGATCATGCAATGGCGTTTCATGGATTTTGTGTGGATTCTCCGTTCCCCAAATGTGGCAATTTTGCTTATTAACGCCGCCAAAGTGTGTGAAATGGGCCTCGTCGGTCATCAAAATTTGCTTCCAAAAAGCAGGTTCAGTGTCAACCATTCGAGCGACTGTTTGGTCGTATTTCAAGCGACGTGGACGTTCTGTCGGCAATATTCTACTGAATTGACGTTTCCAAAACTGGTCCAATCAAGCCAATCTGTTGAAAAATGTCAAAGTTATTCAATGTTATATATGTATGTTATAATAAAAGATGGCGCACCCTGTATATATAACTAAGTACCAACTAAGTACTAAGTACTTCAAATCACTATTAACTTCTGTTCCCATTTTTATTATACCCACACGGTCAAAAATATTGGACTAAATTTCAATAAATTTATATTGTATATACATACATACATTCCAACGATGTATTAAAACACAATTCGAAAGAATGATTGAAATTAATTGTAATTCAGCGCAACGATTTAAATGTAATATTTTTGTATTAGTTCATGTATTCTTACAGGAATTAGATTTGAAATACAATACCAATTGTATATGGAATATTCTTCTGTATTGAAATGTAGCCTTCTTATATTTAAAAGTTCAATACAGATTTCTATTGCATAATTTGGCAATTTGAATACTAATTTCAATTGTTGAAATATTTGGATTTAAGTAGAGCAAATGAAATACGTATTTCTTTTTTTTTTAATTTATTAAACAAAACATCCATTACTTTTTAAATTGTTTCAGTACATATAAAGTGTTATTAATAGAATACATTTCTTTAAATTTAAGACTTTCATAATTAAAGTAATCAGTACAATACGAAATGTCAATTTCAAAGCAATTATATATTTCATTGAATTCTTTTGTAATACATTTTTTCAATTGAAAATAACCATTATTTTGATTAATTATAATAGTAGTAATTTTTCCAAAAGTTGGAACATTTGCGTCTTCATATTGTGTTTGCATATTGGCTTATCACTTTGGGTAGGATTTCTTTGTCAATTTCATTGCCTAGATTGTCAAAAACTTTAAAGAGATTCACAAATTCCTCTTAACAGCTCAAAAATACTAGAGAATTCAAATTATAATTTAACTTCTAATCGAAAATTTTAGAATATTACTCGAATAAGTAATTTTCTCCGCACTTGGCAATAATCCGGCTGAGGATGATCGCACACAATCCGATTTTTTTATTTCCACGAATTTCATTTCATTTCCGTCATTGAACTTCACTTTTACTAGAGTACCCTCCATATTTAATGTTTTTTATAAAAACTTTCCTGCACTGAATTGCAAAAACTGTTCGATTCAATTATTATATTTAATTCTAATAATACAATATTAAATGTACTGTCGCACTCGGGGCAACTTGCGATCTCAATATGAACGAAAAACAAACGACATTTAGCAGCACGATTTTGGTTTTTTCCCAGAAATGCATAATACTTCATATTGCAACATCATATTTAATACAAATTATATTAAGTTTTAATCCGTGTTGTATTAATATTTTTTTCAATTAAGGCATGTAATTGAAAATGATCCCATGGTGAATTGCAAAAAAGGCTCAATTTTTCACTAGTATTGAAGTTATATTCAAAACTATTCCAAAATTTCTAACCGTGCACACTTGAAAGATAAATATAGTCGACACTTTTGACGCATTTCTTTTTTGACGGCTTAATGGCAAATGACATTTGTAGTATCCGGTTTTATGCCGGTGTTTTCAGCACTTCAAATTGCCCGTATTAGGAGTATCTGCTCTTATTGCTCTCCTATTTCTATCTAGTGATGAAGAAAGATAACCAAATAGATACCTTAGGCTCAAACTATAAAGACAATGTCGCGAAAGAGATTCGTTACCAACTGGGTTGTTTCGTAATTTAATTTCGTGTTGCGGCTCGGCAAGTTATCGCCATGCAATCTAAGAAAAAATTGTTGAATTTCACTACAATTATTGTTGGCAACTAAATGCCAACAAATATTTTTGTAAATATAACCTTATAGTAAGACTACTAATTTTTTGTGTAATAAAATACTCTAGTAATGTTTAAAAGTAAACAAGTTATTATGTAAAGTTGGTATTAAAGTAAAGTAATTTTTATATTATACTATATATAATAGAAACGGTGTAAAATTACTACTAGACTAGAGTTTTTCTTCCCTACAAATTCATTGCAGATAAATCTGTTTATTTTTCATTATTATATAAAAACAAATAATATTTTGTGCACGGCGTCAGTGTAAAAACTGAAAATCTATAGCTTTCTTCTTATTATTTTTCGTGATTACACAAATTTTAGTAAAGTTGGTAAGAAGTTTAATAGTAAATTTACGCAAAAATAGATTATTTTTCATTTACTGTTTAGTGTTTTCACAGTTAGAAACTAATATAGTATATTACATAAACCTTTAGTAAATTTTAACTAAAATAAATAGTTTTAATTTAATTTTACTAAAGCAGTGAATTGATACAATATTCAGAGTGGCATACTGCAATAACTGTTATAGTTTTGACTTGTAGGGTAATTTTACACAGAAAAATATAACAATAATTATTGTTAATCTGTTTAATTGTAAACACTTTTTTAAGAGTGTGACTACTATAACGATATGAACTTGATATTGGACTGAGTAGATAATTGAAAAAAATGTACTTAGAATTTTTTTTATCAAAATATACTACTAATTCATGCAGTTTTATAATTTGGGTCCCATTACTCTGACCTGTATTAGACCGACTAATAATTTTCTGTGGTACTAGGCTTTAGGTGTGAAGCTTTATTGAAGTTTCAAACCTTCGATTGCTCGACATTTGCTAGCTGGCAAATGTATGCCAAATATTTTCAAACTTTGGGTCACATTTTTAGTATAACATTCGTAATTTGAGTATTATATTGTCTGTGGTTCAGTTTTAGTACTAATTTTGGGAACGAGTACGTATCTTTCAAGCCAAATTCCGACTTTGTTCAATTTGTATTTATACTATTAACTGCGTCAAATGCTTTGTCAAGGCAGAAATCAGTAATGTATGTTTTCTGTATATTATTAAATACTCGTATGTCTGCAAATTCTGTACAGCTAGAGGACTTTGTAATAATAAATTAAAGTAATTGGTAAAACTGCGTATTTTCTGATGAACATCTTTATTTTGTAAATTTTTAAGAGTAAATTATATTAGAAATTTGTAATAAGATTAATATATATTTTCACTGGAAACTGAAAAAAATACTTAATGTTTTCAATATATAAAATAAGAAATTTCAATACATATACACATTTCTTAATTATTAACACTTCAACTTTACTTGAATACATTTCTCTTTATGACATATTGTGTTTAATATTTGCGAGAACCATAATATGTTTGTAATATCATCATGCCTAATGGTACAAACCATGGTATGGTTGTGAGAAATATTCAATGAATTTCTGTAGTTGTACTGATCATTGAATATAGTTGCCGTTATCATAGAATACTTTTACATCATGTAACAAGCACCTTACACCAACCACCTTATTATTTTAAAACAACTAAATATGTTAATTGGAACCATAGCATGTTTATGTGAATTATAAGATATGTCTAGGACAACCATAACTATTTTATTATAGTTATAATAACTTTATTATGGTCACTGCAACTATAGAATAATCATATTTTTCCTACCAGTGTACACATTTTATAAATAAAGAATCTGTACAGTTCTAATGAAGATTTTAACTTAAGCTGTAAGGGCTTTCTTTTGGCCTGATCATCTCAGAACTAAGTTCAAGTTTATAACTTATTATAAAGATTTTTTGCAATAAATCATTTATTTATCTGAAGCATTGGGTACTGATACAAACCCATGAATTAGTGAGAGTAGTTTACCCTGGACCCTAATAATAAATAAAGTTACTTTTATTGCCGCTTGAGGAAGTAATTTTAAATGTGATGAAAACGCATCTGTAAATTTAATGTTCAATTTGGCTGCAACGCATCCCCGGATAGAAGAACAAAAAATAGTTAGCGCAATTATCCAGTTGCCGGTTTTGTAGTCCTGTCGTATAATCGCTTGATTAAATAAAAACTACTTTCGGATGTTATGCTATCACATCGTATCCCGAGGGGTGAATATCGGAAAGTGTGGCAGATGTGAATAAAGTCTTTCGTTCCGCTCAATGAATCCGGAACTACAGCGAATCTCTGTCATATAGGCTAAGGGGTGTGTAATGACTTTACTCAATTGAAAAGTCGGAAAAAAAATTTAACCTGCTACTTGTTACGGCCATTAATATCTCGTTCCACTTGTTACTGTGGCTGCCGAAAAATCAACACTCCAGCAATTCATCTTGAGCCTCGATGATTGATAGTACATTGCAAACGAGTGTACATCCCCGTCCCAACCCTAAGTCTCGATTTTTTTTTTATTAGGACAACTCAGGCAGAGTTTATTAATTTTTGATTTATGATCTTGAAGACGACACACTGGAAACTGTGTTTCGCCATTTTGATCAAATCAGTTTCTGGGTGGAGAATTTCGAGGATATGGTCAAAAAGAGTCTGGCATTATAGAAAAGTCGCACACAGCTTTCTACTGTATTATCCTTTCAAGTTCTTTCTGTCCGGCGATAAATTGCAACCTGTTTGCGCTTCGTGAGGATTTATGAAAGGCTCGATGTTAAACGCTTTCCATCATAAATCAAATAGTGTGCGTTCGGTCACTTAGTGCTGTACGAAATACTCCGGGTAGATGGATGGACATATGCTTCTGAATTCAGTTAACGATAGTCGATAGACTTCATTTAAGATACATGCCTTCAGGCAAAACAGATTCCTCACTGTTAATGAATAAGTTTGAACACGAACGGATTGACGCTATATTTCTTGAGCTTAATTATATAGTATTAATTAATTCGACGACACGATAGGCTTGTTACTAATCATGTGATAGGGAACACTACTCTGGCCAGCACTAATCAATACGGAATAAAGAAGTTAACGGTTTGACAAAAGAAAATGTTTCATCGGAAAGTCTAGTTTGACAATTTTATTGAACTTTTTTGACCGAAATTTTTAGCTGTTATTTCGCGGATATTTCTACTAATCGGAGGACGTACCATACGAGATTTTTACATAACACTAACCAATCAAACTATTTTATAATTGTTGAATATCATTTTACTTTATTATTACATATTTAATAATAAAGTATTGGATCGGTAAAATTTAAAAAAAAATGCTGAAATCCTGTATTTTCACGTTTTAGGACTAGTAAACTCCAAAAAAGCAAAAAAAGTCCGTCTGTCCGCCGTAGACGCGTTTTAAGGCTTGTAGCTCATACACCTATTGAGAAACATTCAGATAGTAACCTATACCGCATCTCAGCATAAAACGTGTTCTGGACTTCTGCCCGAAAACTAAAAGTTGCACTGTTGGCAAATCTTATATAATTGTTATTTGAATTCTGGCGGAGTAAAATATTCCTCAGTCATTTTTTATACTCTAGATGAAATTTTTGAGTATTATAAGTTTAATTCAGCCGTGTAACGCATGGAACTGAGACTCGGACGAAAAAAAGTTATATATTATAGTATTTTTTGTTCATTTGTGGCCAAAAACCCCAAAATCCGCTTGCTGTACGCCCATCCGTTTGTCCGTACGCACGCTACATACACAGTAAAAATTCATTGAATTTTACATCTTTTGGATAGTAGGCAAATATGCCACACCTTTTCAAGTAAATTTACATTGAAATGTAATAGTCAATTTGAATGAAATTTTCAATTTTCGGTCAGTAAATTTCAATTTGCAGTCAACTTTGAAAGCATCAAATGGATATTCTCTTGAATTTACACTCTTTAAGATACACTTATTTCTACTTCTAATATTGTTTCTTACTAATAAAATCCTTGGCTGTAGGTAGAATCGAACCCGCTATCAATTTCGATTTTTGTCACGTAGTAGTTTTCATTTCAGTAGAAAATAAAATCGCTTTTTCATGTAAATTGAGCGGTTCAGTTGAAAAGTACATGAATAATTGTGTACTTTTACTTGAAAAAATGATATATACTGTAAATTTCAAGTAAAAATTTAATTTTTTTAAAACAGTGTAAGTACGTCTAGACCTAGGATGTTGAAATTTTAAATCTGGATGTTTCGTCGAATTTGTAAGGCTAAGTTCGTTAACGGGCAAAATCGTCCTACACCTTCGAGTAGCTGCCATACAAAAAGTCTTAAGACAAGTGTTCAAGAATATTGACCAATAACTTCGGAACACCTTAAGCTACGACTTTGAAATTTTGTATACTTTGGTTTTCGAATATTTGTAATTATCAATTTCAAAAAGTTTCCATGAGTCCTTCGAGTAGCTGTCATACCAAAATCCTATTAAATCTTCACTAAATTTACGGAACTCACTATAACTCCAGAAATCGTTTAGCCTCCAAGTTGGAATTTTGCACAAATTAGTTTTGCAGAAAAAAAATGATGTTCGAGTTAATTAGTCAGTAAAATTCCTTTATTCAGGTTTATTTCCCGATAGATTCTAAACGCTTCAAGCCAGGAATTTGAAATTTTGTAAACATTACTTTTTACATGGTTCCAAGTGAAAGGCCCAATATGCTAGAAATCGAGTGAGTCTTTCCTGCACCTCCCATGTGAAAGTCCTTGAAAAACGAAAATTTACCAAGTTCCAGATATGAAATTGAACACTAAAGGTATTGTCGTTTACTTTCAAGTATCATCCAAGTGAGAGTCCGTAATAAAGGACAAGCTACGTGCGCACTCCTTATTCTACTTTATCTCCAACTAGAACATAAATCGGAATTCAGTATTTCATCTAGAGAAGGGTCGGCAAGTAATTTTAAGTGGGGTCCGGATACTATTGAAAATTTTTATCGAGGTCCAGAAAAAAAACCCATAATACTTACTAGTTTTAAATTTTTATTTTGACTCATTTAATTTTTATATAAAACACAATGGGTAGGTATTCTTAAAAATTAATGCGAGAAATTACACTTACACGGTCTTGAGCCAGTTCTTTATAGTTTGGTTCACGCGGAGAAAAGCTAATGCGAAGAGTGTCTTCAAGGTGGGCGTCCGTTAATCTCGAACGATATTTGTTCTTCAAAAAATTCATTTTTGAAAAAGATGATTCACATACATATGTGGAGCCAAACATAGTGATTACTATGTTTGGCTCCACATATGTATATGAATCATCCTGATTAGGTTGATAGCAAGTTTTTGCAATTTCCATACTTTTCTGAAAGATGTGTACCCCAAAAATTCTTCAGTGGATGCAGTTTTATACATTTGCAAGGAAATATCTTCTTGCAAGTCAATCATCTCCATTTGAAGTAAAGGCTTTGAAAGACTGAACAGCTTCGCAGCCACGTTAGACCATTTTGCCGCTGCAGCAACTTCATAAGGCGATTTTAGTAATTGAGACAGCTTCTCTATCTCTGCAAAGTTTTGAAATCTTGCAGCAATTTCCTTCCCAAGATCAGATATAAACCTTAAAAATACTGCAATGTCTTCTTCAGAGTTCTTCTTTTTATATTGAAGAATCGTTGGGAAATGAATCAATTCTTGACTTGCAATATCTTTTTCAAAGATATCCAGCTTGCAACGGAAAGCAAGGAGAGCAAGGTTACTTGTTCTTTTATTTGCCAGAAGCGTTCAATAACTTGACCTTTACTTAGCCAACGAACATTGTTGTGTTGCAGTAAGTCAGAATACGCCGAATTGCATTCAGAAAGAAACTCCTTGAACTGTCGGTGCTGAAGAGCAGAACGAGACCTCATAAAATTGATCAACTTGACCAAACTGCTCATTACTTCTTTCAGAGTAGCACTAAGTTTTCCACAAAGGACTGTCTGGTGAATTATGCACTGATAAGATATTAGGCCTGCATTCTTATCTCTGATTCTCTTTACTAATCCTTTTTCTTTGCCAACCATCGCTGGGGCCCCGTCACTTGAAAGGGACATCATTTTATCATAACTAATATTTGATTTTGCCATGAATTCATCAAAAGTCTTGAATAAATCTTCTCCGCGAGTCTTATCTTTAAACGGCAATATTGCTAGCAATTCTTCCCTGAACGCTTTACTTTCATTGTCAAAAAATCTCACGAAAATAGACATTTGTTCATTATCAACAATGTCACACGATTCATCAAGTGCTATGGGGTAGCAAGGTGCCTTCCGCAGAAGTTCGAGCAAACTACTTTTCTTGTCAGCAGCTAAAATTTCGGTTCTTCTTGTATTACTTCTTGCCGACAATGAAAAAATCTGCCAACAGTCTGGGCGCAACTTTATTATTTTATGGGTAGAAGTCCGAAACGTGTTTAATGATGAGATACGGTGTTGGGTACTATGCGACTGACAACCTAAAAAATAACGTTCCAAATAGCCTCCTGGTTATTTTTTAGGTTGTCAGTCGCATAGTACCCAACACCATATCTCATCATTAAACACGTTTCGGACTTCTACCCATAAAATAATAAAGTTGCGCCCAGACTGTTGGCAGATTTTTTTTATTTATTTACTTATTTTTTTTATCAATAGAATAATTCATAGTAGTAAAAGCGAATTCGATCACATTAAACCTAAGAGATTTTCGGAATCAGTGAAAACTTGAACAATACCCCCAGGGGGTTTAATTGAGAAAAATACTTAAATCGGTTTTTCCCCGATTACGTTTAAAGCTTATAGAAGTAAAAGTGAATTCCAAATCTCAATATACCTTAGAAATATATCAGAATTCGTAAATATGTACACAACCACTTTACACCCCCTTAGGGGTTGGATATCGAAAATTTTGAAGATCGTTACTACGCGCTTATATAAATAGTGCGCAGAAGTAAAATTGCTTTGATAGCTTGACATGTCTAAAAGTTTTAACGAAGTTTGTGAAAATGTGGATTCACGGAAATTTTTTTTACTCAACCTCTGAACGACAACAAAAATCTGAACTTTTTTTTTGCTTTAATTACTCTAATAGTACATCTACATATACGTACTAAGTTTCAACTTTCTAGCATAAGCCGTTTCTGAGATATAAAAAACCACCCCTCTCCCCTGACACCCCTATCAAAAATTTTATTTTTCTAGGATGTCTCCATAGTGGTTCTATATAATCCTAAATTGTTAGCTTTCTATTCATTACAGTTTTTGAGAAAGAAAAATCAGAATGTTTTCCTTTCTACCCCCTTTCACCATCACCCCCTACACCCACACCACCAACATTTTTTCCCCTATTAGAAGTTTACCGACCCCAACTCCTGTAAAATTTTCAAGATCATATCTGATACGGTTTCTGAGATATAAAAATTAAATTTTTGGAAAAATAGCTGTCCCCCCACTATCGTGCTCCACCTCCCCCCTGAAAAAATTTAGTTTCAGTAGACTCCTCTTGTGATCTTATATACAGAAACAAAATTTTATCTTTTTGGTGTAATTGGTTCGGAAGATATTGTTATCCAAAGTTTTTCACCCCCCACCCCCACACCCCACCACCACTCTTAAAAATTTTAGCCCTTCTCTAATCTTGAAGTATCCTTAAGGACAACAACAAAGTTTCAATTTTCTGACATCAGTTGTTCAGGAGATATCGATTTTAGAATGTTTCAATCCCGTCTTTCATGCGTTAAAGACTCATTGTTTCCCCCCCACTTCAACACCCCTTAACCAAGATCGACTATTTTTTTGCAATTGAGTCCATTATCATAGTACTATATAAGTTCCAAGTTGCAGCCTCCTAGCATAAGTGGTTCCTGAGATCTAGAAACCAAAATTTTTCGTCTAAAACGCTCCCCTCTCCTCTCCCCTTCTAGCCCCACCCCTCAAAAATATACCAGTCGTAGGGGTTCACCCAATCTACCCACCATAAAAATTTGAATTTAATATCTCAACGGGTTTGGGAGCTACGCGCCTTCAAATGATTTTGCGTACGGCGTACGGCGGACGGCGTACGGCGTACGGCGGACGGCGTACGGCGTCTACGGCGGACAGACGAACATTTTTTTTTTTTTTGCTTTTTTGATGTTTACTAGTCCTGAAACGTGTAAATACAAAATTTCAGGGTAGCAAACTTTTTTGAAATTTCAGTTCGATCACAATACTTTATTATTAAAAAATAATAAAGTAAAATGAATTGCGGTGACAATACCCTTTTTCTCTTCAAAAAGTGCCGTGGCCACTTCCAACATGCATTCTTTTACGATCTCAGAGTCTGAAAATGGCTTCTGGTGTTTATTAAGCGTCCAGCATACACGTAATGCTGCTTCTGCGGATTTTTCTTCCTCGCTCATGCAGCGAACTAGTAAGGCCGTGCTTTTTTTTGTAAGAAGTTAGATATGCTTGGAGTTTTTCTTTACGAGCTTCACTGCCAAGAGGAAAGTTTTTGTGAAACTGCTGATGAGTTGTTTCGTAGTGTCGCTTTAAATTGGCACTTTTAACAATAGCGACAGTTTTGTTGCATATGAGGCAAACTGGAACCGATTTAGGCCTATCAGGCAGCGTAAAACAATATTGGTCATTCCACTCAGTCAGAAACTTCCTATTTTCACTGTCAACTTTTCGCTTTTTAGGATCCATATCGATCTAGGCACGAAACGTTTTAGTACACGACAAATAATTATAACACAAATGAACAATGCTCCTCAAAAGATCGCAACGTAACTACCTAATAATTGACGACGTCTCGAAATATGCCAATCCATGCCATCCAACGCATGTTCTTCTGCTACACAGTACAAAATAGCGACAGCTGTGTATGCACCAGGCGCGTAGCGCTAGGGCTAGCGCAACGATACGATTGCTAAATTTCGTGAAATTTTTTGATTACTTCCTGGAATTTAGCAATCAAAATTTTATTTCTGAATGAAAATTAAGTGTGGTTATAGAATTCATAGAATTTGATGATTTGAGGTTATTGTGGTAGCTCTACGAAGTTTCACGCAACGCGCCTGGTATTTACTACTAAAACTAGTTATATAATAATATTAATTAAATTGAATAGGTAGGTAAGTTATTTAACAATGTTTGGCTGTCCAAGTTTCGACCTTCCGCGGTCCGGATGCGGACCGCGGTCCGCCTGTTGCCGACCGCTGATCTAGAGTATCATACGATTGGCATGCAGCCCATCGTGAATGCAGTATGTTCTTATTATGCGCTGTTTTTAGTATAGTATCCAACGTCGATTTCTGGAAGTTTCCAACATTTAATGTTTCGCGTCTTTAGCTTTTTGAACCAGTTTCTAAATAGAATCAAACATCGCTTGCATTTGAAACGCTTTTGGAACTTCTTGTCAAAATGATGGCACCACAAAGGAGGATTCGAGGAAAAATTTTATATCTCAATTTTGTTTTTGTTAATTTTGAGATTTCAAATTAATTAATTTGTTTTCATCGTTAATATCCTGATTGAATAGAGCACAAGAGACACATGATCACAGTTTTAGAAAGAATACCTCAACCTGCAGTGAAATCAATCCATTAGAATCTTAGGCTTAATTGCGAAAGAATTTTCCACTTTAGTGTTTCAACAAACAATTTGAATTTTGTCACTGACATAAACATAAATGGTAGATCACTTACAGCACTACATACGATTTAACCGAAGTTACCTCTCGGGGCCGGAATGTATTCCATCCATACAAATATTCACGGCACTTGAGAGAAAACTAATTCGTCTTATCGAGGATTTCGAGGAGTGGAGGTCGTTTATTGGGTTGTTGGAAAGATACATGGCATTTAAAATATATGAGTAGTTCAGAGATCCCTCCTACTCTATCTGAAGTGGTTGAAGTATCCAACACTATTCACCAAGCCAACACTCCACAATCAAAATACATCAAAAGTTATAAACATTTCTACCTACACATACGCTTGGGAAAACTAATTAAGCACTTATAGCCTATCGTTTCCTACTGCGGTTTAATTTGTGCATCTGCATTCAGAGGAGGCACTAAACTTGGAGAGCTCTCACTATAGCCGGCACTGCACTATACCAAGGACCAGGATACCATGCAGTAAACTTTTCAGATTGATTGCATACGACATGACTTTATTAGCGAGGTAACACATTGGCAAATTCAATTAGCTTCAGCCTGCCTCTATGTATAATCGGACGAATCCTGTCTAGGAACGGTCATTATGAGTACGGGAATTTGTGCAGCGAAATCGAAATCGATTGGCCGGCCTATCACGGCAAACAAGAATCGAAATCTCGAGCAATTTTCACTTTAACTAGACAGCGAAAAAACAATGAATGACATTCTCCTTCGCAAAATGATTCATTGAAAAGCAGCTATTCTCTTTCCCGAATGATAAAAATTATTTTCATAGTCGAGCTTTTTATTATGAATGTCTGTAATAATAATAAAATACAATTGTTGCGAAAAATCTCGCTTAAATTTTACTTGTTATTTCATATGTACATATTTAATTATGCAAACACTTAAAATTAATTTGTAAAAAAAAATTTCCGAATATCTACGATTATTACTTTCTCCACGGCTATACTATTTTTAGCCTGTGAATATTCAACGTTCCGATATACTCTTTAAGAAATCAGAAATTTTGTCTGTTGGTGATTCTCAAAATAAAGTGGGTTTATGGCATTCCGTTCAATTCGTCAGTTTACAAATACGAAAATGACTCATATGATCTTATTTTTGCCATCTCCCACTACATGGCATGTTCACACTTCTTAGCACTATCGCTATTTGCATACAGGAGAGTATTAAATTTAAAATGGATCGATGTGTATGCTATTAAATTTACAATGATAGCAGATGTTCATCATCAATAAAATCATAGCTTTTCTGCACTAGCGTTTCTTCTGTAAGAAAGAAAGAAAAAAAAAAGAATTATGTTAAGGTTGGGCGATTCCAGAATATCAATGGTCTGTCTGTCGGAGATGCGTGTCGTAGCGCCATAGAAGAGCATTACTTTAATCAAAGTAATATTTTGGATGTCCTTATGTTACAGGTGTTGTAGCCTACTAAAGCTGTAGACCCCAGAAAGTCATCCCTTTTACCTTCTTCAACCCATCCTGTATAATGTGGCATTTTTCTTTCTTTAGAGAAATCGAGATAAATTATTTTTCAGTCGGTCAAAAAATTCAATTGGACTGGCTGACCCTTTTCTGTCCGACTAATCTATTTAGTCAGCATCATTGCGCAACTTTGTAAATACTGGCTTCACACTCTCGACGAGCCATTCGACTGAGAGAGCCTAATTATCGTATCCCGGGATTTATCCTGTGCACATACTCGTCACTCGACTAGACTCCAAATCAGAGAATCAGAGAACGAGACTAATTTAGTCGCGACGATTTAAAATTGGTTGGTGTGCGCGCTTCCATATAGCATAACTAAACTTTAGGCCGACTAAAAGTCAATAGTCCGAAAGACATGAACGCTCCAATTTACTTATGACGAAACTGGGTCGAACCAAACCGATCTATAAATAAGAGATAAGGCGAATACAAAGGTGAATTCAAAAGCGGACGATCTTCAATCAGATATTCTCGGTGAAACAGGTGCTTGAGAAATGCTGGGAATGTAACACAGACGTGCACCTAATCTTCGTAGATTTTAAACGCAAGCATTCGACACTATAGATTTGAGGGTACTGTACCAAATCATGCTTCATTTTGGAATTCACCCAAAAGTAGTCCGACTAACAAGACTCGAAACGAACGAAATTTCGCGGTCTTTGGATCTAGACGATTGGAGGTGACGACTTCAAGAAGCCAGGGTCCGATTTGGGCGCCATTGATGAAAATGAATCGCAGCGTCCCAGCCATCCAGTCAATGGCCAGAAAAGCCCCATATATAGACGGACTACCGAACGGACTCCTAAAGGCGCCATGGTTGGTTGGAGCGGATGGTTTCCGCAAAGGTTCATCTTTTCCAGATCACTCAAATTCCTTACGGATAATCTCGGCGCAATTGGCTGAATGGCAACCAGCATTGTACCTCTTGTTTGTGGATTTTGAAAAAGCTTTCGATAGCGTGTCGTATCATTGCTACAACTGAGGAATCCTATGAAAATGCCAGCTATTGCATTAAGTAGAGCTGTCCGATATACTCTCTTCAATATCCTAAGCCATCTTGACTATGTCGATGACATGTGTCGAATTGGAGACCGAACTTGAAATTTACACTCATTGGATTCTAAATGCAACAAGGCTGGACTGAAAATCAATGTGCCAAAAACCCAATACATGCACACGGGGCCGGAATGCCTAGGAGTGTTTGTCAGTAAATGATAATGGGGCTCGCATCAATAAAACTATTAAGGCCTTTGGTACTTGCTTACATTTTTGGAGAATGCAGTACATCACCATTCGCGCAAAACTTCGAGTGTTCGAATCTTGCGACAAATCTGTGTTGTTATAAAGTATATCACACAGAAACTGTAGGATAAAGGATAATATAAAAAAATATGTCAAAATTATGGGCACAAGTTTATGATTTTTCAGGACAAAGAAGGGAAGCGCTTAAAGTCGGGGTGCAATAGAAGTGCTAATGCTACTGCCAATCTTAAAATAACAATTACGTTTTTGGGTTATATCCGGACGCAAGTCTAAATGGTTGTTTTGGGTAGACACCCTAAAAAATTAGCTTTCTAATAGTCTATAGGTTTTGTAAAATAATGCATTTTGCCAATACCATCACACGTCGTTAAATATTTTCAAAATGTTTGTTATTTAAGAAATTTAAATTTCATAGTTCTAACACACATAAATTTCACATTTTTAATATACTCGTAAGTAGCTCTTAAGATATAAATATCTTCACTTTTCGGCCTCTATCCTCTACTTCACTACCCTTGGTATAAATAACATTTTTTTTAAAATATCCGTATATATGCGAGTAGAACTATTATTTACGTGAAAAATTTTAAAATGATTTTAAGATATAAAACACTAAACAAATTCTTTAGGGTTCTTTAGGCGTCTTTAGATATGGCGTCTCAATTTCACGATACATTTCATTAAACCCAACCCCTTAAAAAAATTATTTCCTTAGAAAGATTAAATTTTGATTTTTGTAATTTTAACACCACAGAAACTCGCCGCTCTTAAAGAAGTTATTTTGCCTTTACTACAAAAGCATCAACTCTTACGTGTAATACATTTTAATATTCTTGAATGAGTGATTTAGAAGATATCATTTTCGGAAAGTACACCTTTAAGGTGTCGTCCTTTTGGTGTATTTTGCGAAGCACCACACCCCCGAACGCAACTACCACCTTCAATAATTTCATTTTTGTAATGCATTCCTATCTTCAAAGTTTCAGATTCCTGGCGTGAGTCATTCCCTTCCTCTTCCTTGCACGCCCGCACGCAAAAAATCATCTCTAATAGGGAACCGACCACCCCATCCACTGTAACAATTTTAAGCTCATATCTTAGGGTGTTCTCGAGTTATGGCACGTCATACACCGGACATTTCTTAGTCGCAAAACGCGAAAATACGAAATTTTAAGGTATAGGGAATTTATTTGAAATTTCAGTTTGATCACAATTCTTTATTATTAAGCAATAATAAATTACAAATTAAAAAATAACATTAAAGGCAGATTTGTAGAAAATAATTTTCTGTACAAGTTCCATGATGTTCGATAAGAATTATTGTCAACAATTTATAAGGCAACATTCTAGTGCCTGTTGTTTTGCAACACAACCGAAGCGAGTAAAATTTATTTTCCCAAAATAGAATTCAATTTTGTTGCATTGCCGTCACTCAAAATATTCCACAATTTTTCTAACAACACAACAAAACAAAAAAAAAAACAGACAATATTACAACAATTTATTTATGAGAGACAACACACTTTTGAAAGTGGAGTTGATTGATTTAATTGCGTAGTGAGAGATTTATATAAAATTCATTTCTTTCCGTTGGTATGCATAAAAATAGGATTCGCTTTTGAAAAATAAAACTTAATTCAAAAGTAAAACACGTGCCCACTGTTCAAAGTATACAACGAATTAATTAATATTACGAGAAAATAATTTACGATAAAATTAAATGTTTATTAAGTTGTTAAAAAAAACAAATTATTGCTAGAAAAGCTCTGACATTATAGTTTATTTGAAAGTTGCTATCAACTTTGATAGATCTTACCTTTCAAATATCTAAGCAACATTAATTCTGCGATACTATAAAAAAATCAGCAAACAGTCTGGGCGCAACTTTATTATTTTTTCTGCAGAAGTCAGGAACGCTATTAATGCTGAGATGCTGTGTAGGTTACTATGTGATTAACAACCTAAAAACTAACGTTCCAAATAGCTTCACCGGTATTTTTCAACAGCAGATTTTTTATTTATTTACTTAATTTTTTTAATTTCAATAAAAATATGGGGCGTATCTAGTGGTTTCTTTTTAAATCATAGGTTATTTTGACACTGAAAGCTGTTTCCCGCTCAAAATCTTGACAGAAAGTCAGTATCATACCTCCGCGGAACGAAATGAGTCGCTTTACGCTTGAACAACGTTGGGAAATATTGAAAACTTATTTCCAAAGTGAGTGCTGTGCAGCCCAAACAGTGCGTTTTTTGAAAAGAAGTTTTGGCCGAAATGAAGCACCCACCGCGCTTGCTGTACGCAAGTTTGTGCAAAAAGTTCATGAGACTGGCATGCTAGTGGACAACACTCATGGCCCCCGTCGTCGTACGGTGCGCACAGACGAGAATGTGGCTGCTGTAGCCGAGAGTGTGAGTGAGTGCGAAAAATCCTCTTTTCTGACGAGGCGCATTTTCATCTCGGCGGCTTCGTTAAAAACAAAATTGCCGCATCTGGGGCTCGGAAAACCCGCACGTTATTGTCGAGAAGCCAATGCATTCACAGAGAGTGACAGTTTGGTGCGGATTGTGGAGTGGTGGCATCATTGGACCATTTTTGAGGCTGAGAACAACGTTTCGGTCAACGGTGAACGTTACAGAGCCATGTTATCCGACTTTTTTTTAATGAAATTGAAGACATGGATTTGGACGACCTCTGGTTCATGCAGGATGGCGCGCCATGCCACACAGCCCATGCCACACAGCCCATGCCACAATCGATCTTTTACGCACCAAATTCCCAAATCGTGTTATCGTCTTGGCGATGTCAATTGGCCGCCTCGGAGTTGCGATTTGACCCCTTTGGATTTTTTTTTGTGGGGAACCGTGAAGGACCGATGTTATGCCAACAATCCAGAAACGATTCAAGCACTTAAGGCCAATATCATCCAAGCAATCCGTGAGCTACAGCCCGAAACCATCAACAAGGTCCTGAAAAATTGGGGTGACAGAATGCGCTACTGCGCAGCCAGCCGAGGCAGCCACTTGAATGAAGTTGTGTTCTATCATTAATGGGAATGTTTACTCTTACTAATAAAGCCATAATACATGGAAAAAAATTTAATTTTGTTCATTTTATTGCATTTTTAAAAAGAAACTTGTATTTGGCCCACCCTGTATGTCTATTCGTGAAAATGTGGAAAAAAACCTTTTCACAGACATTTTTTTTACTCCCACCTCTGTACGCCAATTAAAGTATGTTTTGTTTCAATTACTCTTGTAACACATCTATATATACGCACTAACTCTCAACTTTCTAGTATAAGCCGTTTCTAAGATATAAAAAACAGCCCCCTACCCTCGTAGCTTACTACCTCTATTAACAATTTTATTTTTCTTCCTCTTCGCTTTATATAGTCGCAAATTCTTAGTTTTCTATACTTTACGGTTTTCGGGAAAAAAAATTGTATGGCAAATTTTTTTTGGTAAAGGTCTACAGGGCCTATCTCTGTAAAATTAAAAACATTATATCTGGTACGATTCATAAGACATAAAACTTTAATTTTTTAAACCTTTTACCTCTCTCCTCCAAAATTTTACATTCAATAGACTCCACTCGCAATCCTACATACAGAAACCAAATTTTATCTTCCTGGTACAATTGGTTCGGAAGATATTTTAATTCAAAGTTCTTTACCAGCACACCCCACGTCCCTCCTTAAAAATTTAAGCGCTTGTCTAATCTCCTAGTATCTCTTAAAACAACCAAAGTTTCAACCTTCTGCCATCAACCGTTCAGAAGATATTGTTTTAACGATATTTTAATCCCAGCTTCAGAACGTTTAGGAAGCATTGTTTTCCCCCCATTTTCACACCTCTCAACCCCTATCGACCATTTTTTGCAAGTTTCAGCCGCTTACTATAAGCGATTCCTGAGACCTAGAAACCAAAATTTTTCGTCTAAAACGCTCTCCCCACCTTCTGCTCACAAACCCCACCCACCAAAAGATACCACTCGTAGGGGTTTATCCAAACTATGCACCAAAGAAATTTGAAATGTTGTAAGTACACATTAATTTTTAAATCGTTCCAGGTAAAAGGATTAAAATTCAGAAAATAGAATGAGTCCTTCCTACAGTTCCCCTGTAAAAGTCATTGAAAACGTAACATTTTACATTCGGTTATTTACCTAAAATTCCAGATACAAAATTGAAACCGGAAGATATTGTCCTTGGCTTTCAAATAGCAACCAAACAACAGTCCTTAAAAAAGGGGGTAAGCTGCACGCGCAGTCCTCATTCTGCTTTACTCCCAGCTACAATATAAATCCGAGTTCAGTATTTCATTTAGAGTATCGTACGATTGGATTTTCAATATCTAAAATAACGTCTTTACATTTGATCAATAAAATCAAACAAAAGTTCGTGTTAGATGCTTTTTGGGAATTTCTGCAAAGTTTTGTAACCTGAAATAACTCTAAATGATATTGAGGAATTTCCGTGAGACAGGTACTTAATCAGTTTAGAAAGTTTTCCTATTTTTGGCCCTACCGGGTCTGAATAGCTGTGAGAACACTACCTACATGGACTCATATTTGCTAAAGAATAGACTGATGTATGTGCATATGATAGCCTAAAAGGGACGATAAATGGCAGCGTATGTGTCCTTTGGCTGTTATACGATGGGCTCGAATAGTCCGTTCTTGTTTGTGTCGTTATCCAAATCCTGAGCGCAATTACCCTAAACAAATTTCCCACTTTCTGTTTGTCTTCTTAATTTCGCCCCGTCTGTTCGTCTTAAACTCTGATTTTGTTTGAAGCTATCGGTGATTTTGAATATGCGAAATGATTGTATAACATGTCCAACAAACATGCAGAATATTCAAATAAAAATTTGTATACTTGCAATTTTCAGTTATTCTTCGAATGAATATATGCATCCATACGAGTATATGGATCAACTACAAAATTCGAAATTTTTAGTGATGAATAGTGCATTGATTTTGCTGCCATATTCTAATAACCTTATAAATAAATGTGTATGCGAATATTGGTTTATTTATTTGTTTCGTCAACCATAACTTGAGAACCACAAAACAGATTTCGATTAAACTACCAAAAATCAAATAAAAATTAACCGGAGTTACGCAAAGATAGGAAAGCGCTCTCGCTTTTTCGTAAGCGCTTTTCGATAACGCGTAATTACGATTTACACTGCGAATCTGATTTGGAGAATATTCGCTTAAACGAATACGAATACGGTTATTCTGAACATCTCTAACCTCACATTCGCATTCGCATTGACGGATTCTTGAAATTAAATATCAGTTACAATAGGTATTTTATTATTGAAATAATAAAATAAAATCAGATTGAAAATTAATTTTTTAGATATATTAGTTTTCCCAAAAATCATATAATTAACCTAATTTTATTTATCTCTTAGGTTTGGTTTCAAAATAGACGTGCAAAATTTCGCAAACAGGAACGATTAGCGCAGCAAAAAGTTTCAAATAATAGTTCGTCCGAATCGGGAAATGTTAAATCCGAGACAAAATCAAATGGCAGTACAACGCCGAAAGATGTAAAGCCAGGCTCACCACTTTCAGCTGTTTCTACAACACCAAATTCAAGTACGTCCTCCTCACACCATTCGGGTGATTTAAAACCACACAACGGTAAGAATTTATAAATTTATTATTTGTTGTAGACTTAAGTATATGATATGCTTTTAGTGGTTTCTTATCTGCTCGAAACGATAGGTGGATGGCCAAAGTCCAAAAACTACCTTTATTCTATAGAAGGAATACTTTTATTCATGACATAAAGCTACTACAGCATTACTTTACTTCTCTCTCAGATTCTTCAGATGAATTTCGAGGAAGGTAAGTTGGTGATGGGAGATGGAGTAGACCGACGCAGCATTGCTGTGAAATGCTCACTTCGCGAAATATTATTATTTTTATATGGGAACTTACTAGTGATGTGCAATTCAATTACTTTTCAGTAACGAATAATTACTGAATACATCAACTTCAGTATTCGATATTTAGTATTCGATACGTCTTCAAATACTTTATCAACCATGAAGTATTCATTTGACTATATACTCATAACCATTTGAATCCCGTGGCTTAGAATTCAATTACTTCGGTATTCGATACTTCTTCAAATACTTTACCAAGCTGAGTAAAATATGTTGTATTTGATTTGAGATGTGCTATTGAGTGGTATTTGCAATGAGGCAACATCGAATACTTCTCAAAAGTGGTATTCGACACTAGTAATTGTTTAAAGTATCGAATACTAAGTAACGAATAATTACTTTTTGCACATCTCTAGATCTTACAGTTCATTTCATTTCGCTTAGAATACAGTACTAGGCTTAGCTCTTAACTTTTCCGTAGACAGTGAGGCTGGGCTTCCATATGTAACAATTATGTGTGACACAATTTGTGTCCACCGCATTTTGGGAATAATCGTTTACATTTGCGACGTTATTTGTATCAGAACTATGTATTAGGTTGTTGCAGATGTAATGTCGTTTTTGGTAGTGCAATTTCAAACAACTGTAACTTTTATAAAACTTAATTTTATTAATCAAAATAGGCACCGGCATATACAATATACTTCTCCCAACGAGATACAAGTGCATTTATGCCAGTTTCGTAGAAGTTCGACTTTCTAGAGCGAAGAAAGTACTTGAAGGCACTTTGATGGGTGCTTCATTATCGAATTGTTTGGTCGCCAAAAAATGTCCAAATGTTTAAAAAAGTGGTAGTCGGTTGGCGAAAGGTGGATGAGGAGGAGTCTCATACTGCTACTCGTTTAATTTTTGAACCGTTGTTCTTGAAACATGAGGCCGTGCGTTGTCATGAAGCGGTATAACTCCATCTTTGTTGACCAATCTAGCCCGTTGAACACGCAATTTCTGATGCATTTCATCGAGTTGGGTACAATACTTCTCTGCATTAATGGTTTCACCACGCTTCAAAAAGGAATAGTGAATAACTCCAGCTGCAGATCATCAATTATCTTCTTCGGATGAAGGCCTGGTTTCGGCATGTGTTTTGGGGTCTTATCAGGATCCAACCATTGTCCCGATCAACTACGATTGTCGTATAGTATCCAATTTTCATCACATGTCACTATTCTGTTCAAAAACGGATCGTTTCTCTTCCAGGAGAGCAGAGAACTGCAAATTTCCAGTCGACGCGTCATGTTTTGCTCAGTAAGCTCATGCGGGACCCACTTATCAAGGTTTTTGATTTTTCCAAGCTGTTTCAAGTGCCAGCAAACCGTCGAATGGTGTTCTCCCAATTTCTTGCAATGTCCCTTACAGTTTGGCATGAGTAAGATTTCACTAATAAATTCAGCTCGTCCTTGTCAATCGAAGGTACTGGGTTACCACGTGGCTCACTTTGAAGGATTATATCTCCTGCTCGGAATTTTTCGAACTATCGCTGTGTAGTTCGTTTGTTTACCGTATAAGTTCCAAACGCCGTGTTGATGTTTTCGGTTGCCTTCGTTGCGCTGTGGCCAAGTTTAAATTCATAAAGGAAAATTACCCGTTTTTGACTCGAATCCATTTTTTTTTCTGTCTGATCTCAATGAAGTCCAAAAATGAAATGACTCCATGAGTAAATGTAGGGGTATTTATACTTCAATACCTAATACCACTTGTGCGACAAACATTTCATTTGCAACAACCTAATATGTAGCCTGGGTGGCTTAGTGGCTAGAGCACTTGCCTCCGGTGCACCTGATACCAGGTTCGAATCTGCTTGGCGACAAGTAATTTT
The DNA here is from genome assembly GCA_951812415.1 of Beris morrisii. Lineage (NCBI taxonomy): Eukaryota > Metazoa > Arthropoda > Insecta > Diptera > Stratiomyidae > Beris > Beris morrisii. The sequence continues at coordinate 49,930,399 of OX638313.1, read as the reverse complement.
CGAGAATGGGATTGGGTACCGGACTACCAGTTCACTCAGATGTAACTAAGTACCTGAGTTAAAAATCGGGGTAATAATCACGGACGAGCGTGTGGCTGACCACTTCACCTTCTAGTGTTCCGTTGGTCTAGTAATGAAGTAACTCTAGCATTACTTCATGGCCTAGGCCCAATTTGGGCTGTTGTGCCATTGATTATTATTAACCTAATATGTATCTGTCAAATATTTGTTGTGGCAAAAATATTATTGAGAACTGAACTAATTCTTGGAAAGTAAGTAAATTTTGTAAAAACAGACGAACAAATGACTAAAAATGCTGTTTTTAACGAAATAACATTAATAATTTGTTGGTTTCTACACGTTTTTTAGGTTACGTAATTCCCAAGCGAACTCAAATTTATTGTCACAGAAAAAGGTCGAACATTCTTCGACTTGCGAGAGTTTGTGTCAGAGATTCTGGAATTTAATTGGCTAATTGATCTGTCAGACACAATATTACAGAAAATTATCGCATATAGAAACTCACCTTCAAGCTCCACGCATACATACTGCTGAGGTTAGGTTATTCGTAGAGAACAATAAAGTTTAGGCAGTCTTTCAACCCCCGAACAATAGTTATGCGGAAGAACGGTTCTCTTCCATTTCACGGCTCCTGTATGTATCCGTGTATACCCCTATCATTTTTTATCCTACGTATGTTGTCCCAGCTGTACAACTGCATTAAAGGGGACCGCCCAAGGTATTTCGACGGCCGTCAAAAATACCCCGGTTGTTCTTTCAGTTTGAGGTTAAGTACACTCAGAGAAAAACCTTGGTAGCATTGACAAAAATTCAGTTCAATTTGACAATACTTCGGTCAATATACGTCCAACAAAATGCTTTGTCGTATTGACAAATTTCATATATTCTTTGACAAAAACCCACTGTCAAGATAACAAAAGAATTTGTTGAATTGAGAAAAAATTGTTCAGTAAAAATTTTGTAGTTTTTGTAGTTATGACAAAAATAAATTATCAAATCAACAATTTTTTTGTATTTATAACAAAAGTGTTTTGTTGTTTATTTTGCCAAATTGACAATGGATTTATTGAATACGCTCACGTTTGTATGGATGGATGGCATAGGGACAAACAAATAAACAGTTTGAGCACGAGCGAACAAATTTGAAATAAAATATCGAAAAAAAGAATTGTTTTTGATTCGATTGGCACCAAACTTCACAGGAACCATCTCGGGACTCTTCTACACGTTCCCTGGGAATTTGATCAAAATGGGTTGAGTGTAGATACTTCCTAGGTACAATATTACACGGATTTCTACAAAAGAAAAAATTAAATGAAAACATTCAGTGTAAATGAAAAAAATTAAAAAAAAAATTTATTCAAAAAACAAAAAGAAAAATAGTATTATAATATATCACATAAGAAGAAAAATAAAATTTTTTTAATTATAGCTTTAATTTAATTAAGCTTATAAAAGGATGACTTTTATCGTAAGCCGTTACAATACCATAAAAAAACTTTTGTAAAAAACGCCACACTAAAGAAGCTGGTAATGGGTATTGTAAATGAAATATATTAAATATTTTAAAGCATGTGTCAATTGCTTGTAAAATAGAAAAAATTTATATTTAATCTCATCAAAATAAACCAGAATATCCCTTGGTTCCATAATACTTCCAGTAATGATTAACAGAGGCTGAATGGCTTCTTTTTTTTCTTTCAACCTTTTTAATGTGTCTTCTACAATAATCTTGTAAAGTTTTACCGCCAAGCATAAAGGAGGTTTGGGAGTCTTTAATGGAATGTCTTACATGCATCCTTTTGCCATTTTGCAATTGGCTTGATTTGCCAGTTGGAATGAAGACCGCATGTAAGACATAAAACATTGTTGCAAATCTGCCATCTGTGAAAAAAATAAATAAATTTTAAGTATCGTATGATGCATTTAAATACAGGCTTATTGTCAGATATTGAGTCCGCATTCTTCATCCCATTTAAAATTTCTAGATTTACGGCATCTTTTATTTTTTCCGTTAATAATTCAATTAACTTATTTGTGAGGTCAGGACATTTTAATACAAAGCTTTTTGCAACAGGATACATTGCGTTGAAATCTGTGTTAATCTGTATAAATATGGATAATTATTACATAAATCAAATGTTAAATTTTTTCCAATAATAATAAAGCTTACAAGTTTATATCCCAATGGACGCTTGTATGGTTTTCACTTTCTTAAAATTTCTGCTGTTGAAGTTGACTTGGATATCTCTGTCAGTCTATAATTGGTGGAGGATTTCCAATGGGCCACCAATGCCTTAACAGAGAGAAGAAAGGCTAATTTTGCATAAAAAACATTTCATATTAAGTGTTAGATTTTAAATTTAATTAAAACTATAAAGTTTCTTTATCGTTTCGAATGGGCGTCTGAAACATATTATTTTAAACTTTCCTAAATTCTTTAAATAGATAAATAATTTGTAAAGCTTACCTTTCAGATGACCTTGTGTCAAGTTCCAGATATTTTATGAAGTTAATTTTAACTTAGTTTTCACTTTACAAAGACCACTTTCACATTCAACCAGTCAGTCACGAAGGTCGCAATAGAACTAGAACTCTGCGCACGTATGGAATCGTGTTCATCTTTCTTACAAAAATGTTTGTTGATTTAACAAATAGTTTTGTGAATATAACAAAATCTTGCAGTTTACTTTTGGTCACTCTGACAAAATTTTTATCAGAAGCCGTTTCTTCCAAACCAACAAAAAATTTATTAATTTGATAGAAATATTGATCAATATGAAAGAAAATTTTGTCATTTCGATAATACATGTTTTGTTAAAAGAACGAACTGGAATTTCGCCGAATTTTTATCAATACGACAAAAATTTATCAAACTGAATAATTTTTATTTGTTATGCTGACACATTTTTATCATTATGACAAAACTGCACTGTTGAAATTCAACAAATACTTTTTGTCAATGTTACCAAGGATTTTTCTTTGAGTGTAGTTGTGTACGAAACAAGATTTTTATTAAAGAAGATTTTATTGGCCAAATAAGAACAATATCAAAATATACTTAGAAAGCTAACATTAATTTCGCATTAGGTTGTTCACTAGGGTATATTAATTCTAATCGTAGGTTGTACCCAGTAGCTAGCGAAATATTTTGACTCTAGCTCAGTCGGAAATAACGCCAGCAAGTCGAAGTATTTAGTGAAAAAAGAGCTATTATTACCTTATTGTTGTACAATTGTTGAAATACCATTAAAATAATTTTAACCGTAAAATAATTGATAAATTATCTTTTCTCTTCAGATAAACTAACTGACGATATGAACGCAAATAAATGGCCAGGATCATGTAGTACACTGCTGCAAAGCAAGCAAAATCCGTTCGGTCATCACTCGCATCAGGCAGCAGTAGCAGCTGCAGCATCACTATCCTCGCCATTTTCCTCGCTTCTGGGAGCCGGTGGAGGAGGATATCTTCTAGATCATCCACTTGGATCGATAAATAAACCAACGCCAACAACAAGTCATCTTTTCTAATCTTACCTTAAATCTATAGCGAAAATAATCTAATCGATATGTGAAGAGATTGCGTGAAAACATTCCCAACATTTCGACAGCACAAAAACATTAAATCAAACCACACACACAAACTATAAACTAAACTTTAACGCAAAATGTAAATAAATTTCGTTTTTAATGTGATGAAAAGGCCATAACATAATTTTATTTGTATACGATAACAAAAAAGGGAATAAGAAGTATCTAGTAGATTTTAGAACTCATAGATACTAAATTTTTAATTAATTATTTGTAATTGGTTTAAAATTATAAAATAGGGGGATATGTATATTGCGTGACTTTTATTATTAGTGAAATTGGTATTTTAATTTGAGTTTTAACATTACATGCATTAAATTTATAAACAAATAAACGTAACTGTATTTAAAATAATGGCTTTTGGCTACGTGGTAACTCTATCAATCGTCTCGATCCGACGGTATTCAGTTGAAAAGTGATAGAATGCATGCTTTATCATTGAAATCCTTGTCATTGCAGTTTCCAAACTCATAATTATACTCTAAATGAAATCTGGGAGTGTATATGTTTAATTCAGCCCAAAATTTTGAAACGCATAGATTCGAGCCTCGGACGAAAAAGAGTGGTATATTATTTTCTGTTTATTTGTGGCTAAAAACTCCAAATCCGCTTGACGTCCGTCTTGAAATTTTGAATCTGGATGTTTGGTCGAATTTGTAAGGCTAGGTTTGTTAACGGGCAAAATTGTCATACTACTCCCATCTCGAAAAAAATCCCATGAGTCCTTCGAGTAGCTGTGTTGGTTTTTAAATAATTGGATGTAAATGTTTGATTATCAAGAAAATGCCATTAATCCTTCATGCAGCTGCTATACAAATATCCTGTAAAAAGTCTTCACTCAATTTACCGCAGCATAATCCTTCTACTGCTTCTGGTAGTTCCCATACAAAAAGTCCTTCAGGCACGTGTTCAACAATATTTTCCGACAACTTTTGAACTCTTCAAGCTAGGAATTCGAAATTTTGCACACATTAATATTGAAATGGTTCCAGGTAAAAGAATAAATATGATTGAAATCGAGTGAGTCCTTCCTGCACATCCCATGTGAAGGTCCTTGAAAAGGGAAACATTTTATCTTCGTTGATTTAGCAAGTACCAGATATGAGAATGAACACCTAAGGTATTGGCTTTTACTTTGGAGTAGCACCCAAATGAGAGTCACTTAATAAAGGACAAATTGCATGCGCACTCCTTATTCTATTATACGAGTACTTTAACCTCAACTAGAAAATTAATTGGAGTTCAGTATTTCATCTAGAGTATTATACGATTGGCTTGCTTTATTTTAATAATAAAGTATTTTGATCGACCTCAAATTTTCAAAAAAAGCTCCTATTCTAAAATTTTGTATTAAAAAACAAAAAAAATAAAAATATCCATCTGTCCGCCGTATACACCGTACGCAAACGCGTTTGAACGCTAGTAGCTCACAAGTCCGTTGAGACATTAAGTTTTGTTTTGAAGGTAGATTGAATTGACCAGGAGGCATCGACACAACCAGTGTTACATTTCGACATTAACCACGTTCCCAACTAGCTCAAAACCGATGTTTTCTTGTTGTCTTACAGTTGGCAGTGGTGTAACCACTTCTGTCGTATCCCTGCTTTAACCGCTTCCCGGACTTCGCCCCAAAAAATAATAAAGTTGCGGCCAGACTGTTGGAAATTTATTTCCTCAACTTTTGTTTTAAGGGTGGACAATCCTTTATCGGGTCAAAAAAATCGATTTTTTGGAATCTAAACTATTCAAGAATATTCTCTGAAAAAATTTCAGTCGAAATCTGCAGTGTTTACGTGGCGGAGGGGTCGGGTGACGAGTACACAGTATTTTTATGTTTCCAAAACTTTAAACGCGTTTTTCTCGAAACATCATTTTTCGATTTTGCGTACACGATTGAGAAAATTTTACTGAACCGATTTGGCTTTATGATGACTCATTTTATAGATAATTAAATTTTCTCCTAGATGACGTTAATTGTTTTTTGAAAAACAATTTTTTTACAAATTTTGTTGTATCTTAAAGTCGATTTTTTTTAGCGAAAAATGCACAAAACTGTGTAAAAACATGTAATTTCTTTAAATTACTCGACGTCATCTAGAAGCTAGTATCATAAACTTAACAAAAACTTTTTGTTTTTTTGGTTCAGATTAAAATTAAGGATGCTAGAGTGTACGCAGCTAGAAACGAGGCGATATTAATATCCATTCATTTTACTTTATTATTTTTTAATAATAAAGTATTGTGATCGACCTGAAATTTCAAAAAAATTTGCTACCCTGAAATTTTGTATTTACACGTTTTAGGACTAGTAAACACTAAAAAAGCAAAAAAAAAAAATGTCCGTCTGTCCGCCGTAGACGCCGTACGCCGTACGCCGTCCGCCGTACGCAAAACCGTTTGAAGGTGCGTAGCTCACAAACCCTTTGAGATATTAAATTGAAATTTTTATGGTGGGTAGATTGGGTGAACCCCTACGACTGGTATATTTTCGAGGGTAGAGGAGAGGGGAGTGTTTTAGACGAAAAATTTTGGTTTCTAGATCTCAGGAACCACTTATGCTAGAAGGCTGAAATTCGGAACTTATGTAGTACTACAATAATAGACTTAATTGCAAAAAAATGGTCGATATTGGTTAAGGGGTGTGGAAGTGGGGGGGAAAACAATGAGTCTTTAACGCATGAAAGACGGGATTGAAACATTCTAAAATCGATATCTCCTGAACAATTGATGTCAGAAGATTGAAACTTTGTTGTTGTCCTTAGGGATACTTCAAGATTAGACAAGGGCTAACATTTTTAAGAGGGGTGGTGGGGTGTGGGGTGAACAACTTTGGACTACCTTATCTTCCGAACCAATTACACCAGGAAGATAAAATTTAGTTTCTGTATATGGGATCACAGAGTCTACCAAAACTATATTTTTTGAGGGGGGAGGTGGGGCACGAAAGTGGGTGGACAGCAATTTTTCAAAAAATGTAATTTTTATATCTCAGAATCCGTATCAGATATGATCTTGAAAATTTTACAGGAGTTGGGGTCGGTAAACTTCTAGTAGGGAAAAAAATGTTGGTGGTGTGGGTGTTGGGGGTGATGGTGTAGGGGGGTAGAAAGGAAAACATTCTGATTTTTATTTCTCGAAAACCATAATGAATAGAAAACTAAAAAATTAGGATTCTATAGAGCCGCTATGGAGACATCCTAGAAAAATAAAATTTTTGATAGGGATATCAAGGTACGGGGGAGAGGGGTGGTTTTTTATATCTCGGAAACGGCTTATGCTAGAAAGTTGAAACTTAGTATGTATATATAGATGTACTATTAGAGTAATTAAAGCAAAAAAAAAGTTCAGATTTTTATTGGCGTTCAGAGGTTGAGTAAAAAAAATGTCCGTGAATCCACATTTTCATAAACTTCGTTAAAACTTTTAGACATATCGAGCTGTCAAAGCAATTTTACTTCTGAGGGCTATTTATATAAGCTCCTAGTAACTTTAAGGGCTTATTAAATAATTCTTGAAAATCATGTATTTTTCGACCATGTAAAGGAGGGTCCCCCCATTAAGGCCCGTATGATAGAGTCAAGAAATTTCTGTTCCTATTTAAAAACTATGCACAAAAATGTCCCATGGAAATGCGCAAAACACATCCCTTTTGCAAATTAGACCCTCCGTTTATACTTTCATCTTCATGTTGTCACTTGTCGCCTATGTCCTAGTCACTCTCAAAGAAGAGGGCGACACTTGTTGCGCGAGAATACAAAACTGAAATATCAAAATGACTGACGCAATATAAAGTCAACTTCAATATTTATTTATAATTTTAGCATTGAATAATAATAATATTTTTTTTTAGTTTTTACACTTTTGTGTCATATCCTCTCCTCATTGATTCATTAGCTATGATTTATTCATCACCAAAACGACCTCTTCCACAAAACTTGGCATCAGCAGCATCTATTCAAAACTAATCTCCGAAAGATCGTTTTCCAGATAGAAAAAACAGGAACGAGCCATAATTTCATCAACGTAAACTAGCATTCCACCATTTCAGTTAGGACGTTCAAATTTGGTATATGTACACAGTGCGACAAATAAATTCCGAGGCTCGAACCATATCTGAGTAGCTAGTAGGACGATCTATGTGTACAGACCGGCGTTTGAAAGCTGTGACACTCCTCTTCCCGCTAATACCAATTTTGTTTAAATCGGTTGCTAGATAGCAAAGTTATGACTGCTCTCCCAAAATAACTTTTTTGTCGATGTTGAAATATTAAAATGTTGCTCAAACAATGCCCATTACATTCTTCGATAGCAAAGGAATTGTCCACAGGGAATTCGTTCCAACTGGCCAAACAATTACTGGCGCATTTTATCTCGAAGTTTTGAAGCGTGTGATGGCCAGAATCCGTCGTATTCGACCCGAATATCGTGATCCAGAGAACTGGATAATGCACCGAGTCACACCTCACTCATTGTTCGTCAATTTTTGGCTCAGAATCAAGTCTGTGTGTTGAATCATCCACCGTATTCACCTGATTTGGCCACATGCGATTTCTCTCTATTTCCGAAATTGAAATTGAAGTTGAAAGGATGTTTTTTTAATGACATTCCGACCATCAAAGCAGCTTCAACACGAGCACTAGAGGCAATTCCACAAAATGAGCTAGAAAACGCATTTGAAACACTGTTGAATCGCTGTAACAAGTGTATTGAAACTGGAGGAGAATATTTTGAATAAAAAAAATGAAAAATATTCGGATTTTTTCTTTTAATGATGTTTTCCATGACCAGTCTCGAAACTTATTTGTCGCACTGTGTATGTTAATTTTCCAAAAAAGAAAAGGTGTGCATATGAAGGAAATCGAGCTTGTCCTTCGTGAAGCCTCTATAATAAAAAAGTGCTTGTAAAATTTTATGACATTCAGAAAATCGATAGCAGATTGTTAAGTTACCAGTAGCAAACAAGACGATCTTAAAGTGCACGAGCGATTAAAATTACTCAATTTGCAGCAATATTCGTCAATTTTGACGTCATTAAAATATGAAGCAACGATGCGATGCGGATCAACTTTTCATCAACTCGTTGCTGAATTGTGATGAGCGATATGGACGAATATCTAGCAATTCGGCAATAAGGGCACAACAAATTCAGTCTATCACCAACTGATTGTTTTTTCACTGATCCAAGCCATGGTAGCACGAAACCAAATTGGACAAATAAATCTGATACTCAAAAGCAATCCAATCAAAAACGAAAAAACACATGACAGACTAATTGTATTCACCGAATGAAAACAATTGCTCGAAATGATCCAAGTTCGGTTGAAATACAGCAAATATAGGAAGAGCCATACCAGCAATCTGTCAAAAAATTGCTACGTTGCCGAAATATTGCCACAACTAGTATGATATTGCGCCACTAGTTCTGGGAATAGTCGTCGGGCAATCAATTGCATCAAAAAATTATCATTGCTAACATGCGATTTGAAATTGGCATACTCGATATCACTGTTAAGTTCCCCAAGTTTTCTAATGTAGCGAAACAACTGAATATAATTTAAACTGGTTAACCGTCCAACTGGTATGTTTGTAGCTATTATTTGTTTTTTTGTTGACGAAAAAATGAAGCTCGAACCATCGAAGACGAAAAAAACGTCCCAATTATTCTGAAAATTCTTTTGAGATTATGTACTCTGTTAAGTAAATTTGCGACCAGCATTTGGTATTCTTATAGGGCTAACTATAGCAGCATATTTAAAAAAAACATTTTTGTAGGGGTAGTGAGTGAGGATTTTTGTTTTCTATCTCTGGAACGGCTTAAGTAAAGAAATTGAAACATGGATTATACTCGTAGCTGTACTAGAAAAGTATTTTGGATAAAAAAAATGTGTTTTACTGTGACGTGATGCGGTGGGGATTAGATTAGATAAAAATTCCGAGTTCGGGTTGGTTTGGTTACTCCTTTCACTGAAGACTTGGGCCTCAGTGACGTCCCCTGTAATACCTATGATCCTTTTTCGATCCCTCCGCTTTCAATGCAGCTTAGTATTTTGCAAAGAGGAATAGTCAGGAATTCCGATGGTTTCATGAAGCCCTAACTGAAGTGACGAAGCCTTGTGTGAACAAGTCACTTACATTCACAGAGGATGTGATCTGGTCTATCGTCTTCGTCATTGCAAATTTTGCATATGTTGCTCTGAGAGAGACAAATCCTCTGGAGATGCTTCCTCAGGTCGCAATGCCAGTCAGAATTAGAGTTCACACTAGGGTCCGAGGCTGATGTCTTTCAGATAATCAGACCATTGTGAGGATAAAAACTGTATCACAAAAAATATAAAGAGTCTATGAAGAAGCCTGTGTTCTGTTACCTTCTAACTTCTACTGAAATATCAGGTCCCATTTCGGTGGGTTACCGACTCCCTCTTCCCCCTTTTTCAAAAAAATGTACCAAAAAGGACAACTATAATAAAATCAAAAAGGACAACGATAATAAATAAATAATAATAATATTAATAATGGAATTTTTCCATGGTAAGCTACCATAGAAGCAAATTTGAAGAAGTTTTTCTTGTTGTTTTCCGGCGTCAGTGGAGTGAAACCCCAACACGAAATCCCGACTGTTGATTAATCGCTGTCCTTGAGGACATGACAGTTGGAAAACCTTCACTAGATAGGCCAGTTTATAAGACTGTGTTGGACTAGGACCGAAGGAGCTGTTTCGTCATCGGATGGCATAGACTCGTCAGAGGGTGTATCATGCCTACAATCCGAAACACCCTTACAGCTGGTGGTATTGCTGAGGATTATTCTATATAGGCGATGTTGAAACCAATTTTATTATCACGAATTATATTATATAATAATATTATATATTATAATATAATAATATTGTTCACAAAATCTTACATTTTATACCCAGTTTCGGAAAATTTCTAATAGAGAATCGTGAGACCACGCTTCGTGAGTGTGTTTTTCTTGTCCTATGGCGGTTTGTTTAAATGCAAAATCGATACACTCTAGTTACTTTGTTATTAAAAACAAAAATAACTCCCTTCCCTCATGAAAAAAGCCTGGCACCGAAATCAGATAGCCCATTTTCAATAACATAATGAGGGCTATGAGGAAGGAAAATGGTGGGTGAGCATATAGGGAAACCTTCTGAGTGAATTGAGTCATAAGAATCTCAATTCTCGATACAGTTATTCCTGTGTCATATTATATATGTTTAACAATAAAATAATAAGTTGCGCTCAAGCAAGATTCTGTTTATACCCCCATGAGTTATTTTAATGTATGAAAAAATTATACTATTCTCTCACCACATATCATATTTTTGGCTACGCTACTGACCTAATATATTTCGAATTCAAATTGGCTGGAAGGCTTAGTTGCCTAATTAATGATAAGGAACCTTATCTACCACAGAAACAAAAGCAGCAGTTTGTTGGATGCTGTTGCATCCGTATAGAAAAAAAATAATTATAGGAGGCAGCTGTTCACTGTAAGGTTATTAACTGCAAAAAGGTAGTGCACCAAGAAGCCAGATTAAGGGCTCACATACCACTGCACGAGCTGAAAACCGAGTAAATTTGAAAAATTATTATAAAGGTTATATGGTGAAAAAAAAATTTAATTGTAGAGTACACATGTCTTATTAACTATTCAACTATAAAATAAAAAATTTCGTTTTTTTGTTTTTAATATTAACAGTGTTTTTTACGGGTATAAATGGACTACTTATGAAAAACAGGGCGCCTCCTGGTCGGCATCATAACTTCACCAAAAATAATTCAATTTGCAAAAATAAAAAAGAATCTTGTAAAATAATGTAGTAGTTATAGTCTGACGGAGGGAATTTTTTTTTTTCAAAAATAAATAAGTTACAGTATTTCAAACTTTAATAAGCAGTTTTTTAAAAAAAATTTGCGTTTAATAATTTATAAAAAAAATTCCAAGCAAAAAATTAAAAAAACCTCTCGTCAGACTATAGAGAAAATAGTTATCAAAATTTAAAAAAAAAAAATTTTGAAAAATATTGAAAATTGACTGAGTTATCGGGCCGACCATGTCTAAAAACATGGTTTCGAGAAAAATGCGTTTAAAGTTTTTGGTAGGTACAAAGTGAACTTACGGCTAGTCTCCCATTCCAGCTTCGTACTGTACACCTTCTTCCTCTTGTATCTTCATGTTTTTCACAGATGGTCCTATAAATGACCTTGTTTTCTATGAAATCCAGCTTTTGCGAAAAAAATAAATGCTAAACGCTGCTGTTGAGAGTGGCGCGGCAATTAGCCAGAAAGCCAATCCAAACCGATGTCTGGTCCCATTTATTGCTATAACTTTGTAATGGAGTGGAATTTTCTAAATTCTACATTTTTTTTTAATTCTTAAAGGTATAAAAAATAAAAATCTGTAAAAAAAAAATATTTTTTTTGAAAATTTCAGGGGTATATGAGCCCTTAAAACACTGACTATTTTGTATGGTCCAAGAATTCAACAACATTGTGTCCTTTTCCCAGAATGCCGATCATAAATCCTAACTAAAAAAGTTTTTTTAACTATTGATATATCAGTCTATGACTTAGAAACACTTTAATCTTTTCACTGCTGCATGAATGGACTTTCGGAGTGGATATAATCTTTGTATACGCAATTTTATGCATTTAAATTTTTCTAAAAATAAAACTTCGGATATTACCGATGCCGTTGAAATAAACACTAGAAGCAAATTGAAAACCAAACCAAGTGATATGCATGTGGAAATTTACGAACTAGGCTGTAAGTTGGTTATCCAATGCCGGCGCATACTTAAAATCGAAAAGAAAAATCATCTCAAAAATTTTATTTCTTATTTTCGTAAATATCCAATGGTATACTGATTCAGAATAAATAATCCAAGATTTCGTACGATAAACAAGAATCGTACGTCTAGAAAATCCTTCGTGAATGTGTTGTATTTATAAATTCAGTGAAATGCTTTCGTATATATGAAAAATTTTACCAGCATTAAGCTTTGTCATGTTGTTAAATTTTCTTTTCGCATTAATCACCTTCAATAAAAATAACGAAACATGAAAAATTTCGAGGAAAATTATTTTTCAATAAGTTGCGAAATATTTTCGAAAGTGTGATGCACTGCGAAAGTTACACATGTGCGAAACATTTCTATTGGTGAAAATTGAACGATCTAAATTTAAATTTATTTAAATTATGATGAAAATTAATTAAGTGCATTTATAAGAAAATAACTAACGTAATTTTATTTCAGACTATGCCAGAAATACAATTTCTATCAAATAAGTTAGGGCGTCTATCATTTATTAATTACTATTTTTATGTTGCGTAAAATTACTGAGGATTGAGGAACTTTAAATATTTCTCAACTTAATAAATCCGAATAAAAAAGTCATTAGTTTACTTTTAGATGAGTTCTACTTTATTTCGAATCCATCTATATAAAATTTTGAGAAAATGTTATATACACAATTATGCAATTAAAATTGCTGTAGAAATCATTGATTTTCAAAATATTCAATTGTATTTTTACCATTGAAATATATCGTAAAAAGTACAATCTAAGTTTATATGCATGTACATAATAAAAACAAATATAATTGGGCAAATTATGTAAATTTGTCTATCAACTTAAATACTTGAATGTTGTAACACATTCAGAAAAGCAAATCCGTCACTTAAATATTAATTTTTAAATGAAAAAAAAACCCGATGCAGGATTGTTTTTTTTGTCGTAAACAATTTCATCTACCAAAACACAACTCTAAAAAAATTTATTAATTCAGCATTTCTGTATAAAAAAAAAATGAATAGAATATTATAAATTATCATTACCTATATTTTAAGATATTTAAAAGTCCAGCACTTAAATTTTATGATCGCGAACAGAGAGTATAACGTTGCGTTAATAATTTGTGTAAATATTTTTTATTTTATATATTAAAATTATAATGAACATCTTTTAATAAATAAATATGATTGTGAATTGTGTACAATATAAGATTGAAGTTGTAAATATACCTAAAATATATAAATATGATTAAAATCACACAAATACTGTTCGTTTGACAAATTAGGTAATAAGTCGAATATTAATTAATAACAGATTTTAAATAGCTCGAAGGGGATGGTTTTGGATTCATAAAGAAAGCGTCAATATGCTTCGAAAAATTTCAGGAGCTCACCTTTAAATGAGACTTGTAAACAAAGAATATAACCTTTTGTGCTTTTTATCAAATATTATACCTTGAGTACTGATTCCAATTATAGCAATCGCTGAATCGGTAGAAATGGACCGATACACTGGCCTGCAAGATCTCCTGATCTTACTATTTTGGATTTCTTTGTATGGGGACGGATGAAGGACCTTGTCTACGTAACGGCAGTAGTAACATTGGAAGATCTAAATACCAGAATCGATGCGGCAGCAATATAAGTAAGGCAGCAGTTGAGGAATATGAATAACAAGAGAACACTCGCCAAACGAGCTTTAGCGTGCATTCAAAATGAAGGTGGCCATTTTGAACATTTATTATAATAAAAAAATTTAAATAAAACTTAAAAACCATTATTAAATTCTTTCAGTTCAAGCAAGGAGTTTAGATCAACATATTCTTCTTTTTGTATAAAGTGGCACTGACTTTTTAAATATTTAATTTTTATGCGATATGTATTTTTACCTATTACTTCCCAAATGTTAATCGTAACTCATACATACTCGTATGTATGCAGCTTTTGTAGATAATAATACGGTTCATAAAAAAATAAAATTAAAATGACATTTTTATAATGGGGTTTTCTGAGAAAAACTACATTGATCACTGAATTTTTAGGGTTGACGTAGCAAAAATCTGTGTTTTCGAGTAAATATCTCAAGATTGGGTGCAGTTACAATTTAGACTGTTACATCAAATGAAAGGTAATTCGATTGCCTAAAAAACGAGTTATAACACTTTGCCTTGGGATTATTCGTTTTCAAGATTTAACGTTTTAAGTGAGTGAGGGTAATAACACTTTTCTTAACCATCCTGCATCTCCCTGTAGAAAAATATTTTTCTCCAAATGTATCAAGGAATAACCCCTTACAAGGTGGCACACGGAGTACCAAACACCCCGTATTATGGGAAAAAAAGTCGAAGTGCCAACGCTACTGACACCCTTATTAAAACACCAATTACAATTTCTGTTAATAGTCCGGGACAGATCAAAGTCGAAATATAAGATTTATTGTTTCGATGCGAAGACATAGGCGCGCCGTAGGGGGTCCGGGGGGGGGGGGCCGGGACCCCCCAGCTCCCTGGTTGGACCCTCCCAGAAAAATAATTCTGGCCCCTTCCAGAAAAATAATTCCTTCCTATCTTACCGCAAGCACTTTACTTGTCAATTGTTTTTTGTCAAATGTTTTTTTTAACAATATAAAAGAATCTCTTAAAATTAACGAACCAAATCTCAACTGACTTTTGAAAATAACAAGACCTCTTTAAATTTTACAATCATTGTTCTTTCGATCTGACGAGAGCTTTACAAGATTTTTTCAATTTAGCAAAATAAATTGGAAATTGTTTTTGAAACAACGAGATTCTCATGAAATATTTTGGAGTTTTACGAAACTGTAACAAGATCTTCTTCGAGTTTAGAAACTAAAGAAGATTTGTTTTTGAATGTAAACAGCTTTTTTTGAGAATATTTTTGAATTTTCCGAGAACTTTAGAAGATGTTTTCTATTTTACAAATTAAAGTAGAAATTTGTTTTAAACATAACGAAATTTGCATCAGATATTTTTTGATTTTATGAGATCCAAGAATAAATATATTATTGTTAAGTAGAATTGGTTTTTGAATATAGCGAGTTTTTTATGAAATTCATACCTACGATATTGGCTTCGTATATTTGAATTTTTTAGTATATACAACAAGTAAACAATTTTTTGTTATTGAAGTCTTACCAATATATTATTTACTTCAGATTATTACTTTCATGGTATTGAAATCAGAAAACTTTTGGTTATATGCTTAAATATATATTATTAATAGTAATCATATCAAATCATTCCTATACAACCCATTATGATATTTTTCAATGTGGGTTAAATATTTTTTAATGTCAGTAAAAGAACCTTTATTTTGTTAATTTTTTTCACTATGGCACAAAAAGCAAGAAATCATCTTTCCTTACCTCAAAAATGAGTTATGAGGTAAGTCACAAGACGATCTTTAATTGTCTTGTAAATTTAAAAAAAGCTTCTTAAATTGAAAACACTGGTTCATTGTACCTCGTAAAAATCTTTTCAAATTAAAAGGTTCACTTAGTTTAGCAAAACTAGCTTTCCGGATAAAATACTGTTTATTTTTAATTTACTGTTCCGATAAAGAATAAATGAAACGCGATCGAAGAAAACGTAATTAGATCAGTGTTGCCGGTACTGACTGACTTTGAACCTGAATATGGATGAGCTGACGAAGCTGTTAATTGAGAATTGCGAAAATAATAGAAAATAAGCCAGGAATTTATAAATTAATTTTTTTTTTATCGAAATTGAAGAAAATATCTTACGAATACAAAAAAATCTTCTACATAGCCATCAAAGTCTTCATATATTCGGTAACGCTAAAAATCTTCAAATTGAAGAAAAATCTTCAAGCCTGGCATCGCTGTTACTACGCAACATAGATTCTCGAATCTCTCAATCATGAACATTGAATCCAATTTTAAGGACTCTCTTTTGGTTGCTACTCGAAACTAAAAGACAGTGACTTCCCCAAATTGAATGAAGACATTTTTACAGGATTTTTATATGGCAGCTACTCGAAGGAGGACTCATAGGAACTTTTTCAAATTCTTTCTTTCAAACAACGTATAAAACATTTCAAAGTCGTAGCCTAAGACTAATCATTCATTGTTTATACGAACACCCAATCTGTAAACTCAAAAAGGACGAACATTTATGAAAAGCATGTGTTTCTTTCGGAAGAAGTCGTATGTTGTGAGCCATTGGGCCCGTGGCCCCTGCCAGATTTCAACCCACGGCACGCCTATGTGCGAAGAGGTTATTCATTGCAAAACACAACTTTTTTTTATCACTGTTTCTTCATACAAAAAGTCAAATAGATAAAAAACCGGTGAAAGTAAAAGCCTATTCAATACATAATGAGACCTAAAACATATGGCGAAATTATCATAGTAAAAACAAATATTACTTTCTTATTTCCGTCTAGAAGCCAATATCGAGAAAGCCTGGAATTCAGTTTTAGGTTTTTATGGTATATAACAGGCACGTAGAAGCAAAAATCGGTCTGATCGAAACTTTATTATTTTTGGGTAAAAGTCCGAGCGTGTATTAGCTGAAATGAAGTGTAGGTTGCTATGAGACTAAAAAATAACGTTTCAAATAGTATCCTGATTATTCTCTAGGTTGTCAGTTGCACAGTAACCTACACCTCATCTCTGAATAAAGCGCATTCTCGACTTCTGCTCAAAAGACTATTGGCAAATTTCTATATTATTTTTTCAATTTCAAGAAGACAGCGAATAAAATATCGTCATAGCTCATTAGGGTTTGAATTTAAAAAATTCTGAAACCGATTTTTAGGCGATTATATAGCAAGCCATTTGAAGTAAAAAAAACAATTTGATATCACATCAGACCTAAGGGATATGTGAGAATTTGTAAAACTTACACAATCATTTTACACCCTCTTAGGGGTTAAATATCGTAAAATCCTGAAATCGATTTTTAGATCATTAACAAATGGGCTGAAAAGTTCGTAGGCTAACATAGTAAAACAAATTTTTTTGATAAAATTCGATTTTATTATTCAACATAATTGCCTTCGAGGGCGATACAACGATTATAGCGGTCAGGCAATTTTGCGATACCATGTTTATAGTACGATTTCTCTTTAGTCTCAAAATAGGCCTCAGACTCAGCGATTACTTCTTCATTAGTCCTGAATTTCTTTCCAGCGAGCATTCTTTTGAGGTCTGCAAACAGGAAAAAGTCGCTGAGGGCCAGATCTGGAGAATACGGTGGATGGGGAAGCAATTCGCATTGACTTGTGGCAAGATGCATTGTCTTGCTGAAACAGCACTTTTTTCTTCTTCAAATGGGGCCGATTTTTCGTGATTTCATCATTCAAACGCTCCAACAACACTATCTAATAATCGCTGTTGATGGTCTGGCCCTTTGCAAGGTAATCAATGAATATTATACCTCGCGTATCCCAGAATACTGATGCCATAACCTTGCCAGCAGACTGTTGTGTCTTTCCACGTTTTGGATTCGGTTCATCGCATGCAGTCCACTCGGCTGAATGTCGATTGAACTCTGGAGTGTAGTGATGAAGCCAGGTTTCATCCATTGTCACATATCGACAGAAAAATTCGTTCTTATTACGGTTGAATATCGCAAAACATTGCTCCGAGTCAACGACACGTTGAAACTTTTGCTCGATTGTGAGCTCGCGCGGCACCCACTTTGCACACAGCTTTTGCATGTCCAAATATTCAGCCACGATATGTCCAACACGCTCTTTTGATATCTTCAGAGTCTTAGCTATCTCGATCAACTTCACTTTACGGTCATTCATAATTATTTTCTGCACTTTTTTATGTTTTCGTCCGTTACAGCCTCTTTCGGGCGTCCACTGCGTGTACCGTCTTCGGTGCTCATTTCGCCCCGTTTAAATTTAGCAAACCACTTCTCAACGGTTGATTTTCCTGGTGCAGAGTCCGAATAATGTTTATCAAGCCAAGCTTTGGTTTCCACAGTATTTTTTTTCATAATAAAGCAATGCTTCATTAACACACGAAATTCTTTTTTATCCATTTTTTTTACAACACCAAAAGTTGATTCACTCACAATGCTATATCTCACGAACCAATTGTCCGACAAATGTCAAATTTATACACGTGTCGTTTTAAGGTTAGTTCTAACTAAAAATCATATGAATTTAATTCTAGTCACGCTATCTATGTGTCGGCCTACGAACTTTTCAGCCCATTTGTTATATACCTATATAAAGCCCATAGAAGTAAAAGTGAATTCGATCTCATTAAACCTAAAAGATTTATCGGAATTCGTGAAAACTTGATCAATATCTTACACCGTGAATGGAATTTTTTCATGGTGAAGCTACCATAGAAGCTGGAGATTCAAGTACAATGGGCCGTGTTGCCTGAGTGCTGAAGATGCGCGGCTTTGCGGTGTGTCTTCCCTCACATCAAACAGCAATAACAAGCAGTACGATAGCCCGACTTGGATCGATCTCTATCCTGGCTACTGACATTGAGGACATGACAGTTGAAAAGTCTTCACTGGAGAAGCCAGTTTGATCTCGCGTGCGATTTCTGAGATCTAGAAACAAAATTTTTTCCTCTGAAATACTCCCCTCACCTCGTCCCTTACACCACCCGCCTCAAAAGAGGTGAGCAGTATATTCTACTCATCTACGCATCGAACTTAACCGCAACAATGTGTAGTGCGCTGCCAGATTATTAAACGCATTGAACTAAATGGAGAGACGACATAGAGTGCGAGCGGAAACTAGTAAATGTCGTTTTCAAGATTGAAAAATCTCGCTAGAGAAATCTCGTTTAGAGATAGTGTAACGCTCTTATTACGGTTTCGCCCCGCGAGCGATACCACGGACCGCTATATCGGGTTTTCCCGCAGAAAACCGCAATGAACCCCTTAATCATGAAAAGGGGCGAACTGGTCCTTATCCGGCCAAACCGGGTTGTGGGCGCCAGTGGTTTCTTGATTTGAAGGTAACCGTGTTCTCAAAATCTCCCCGACCGAACCACTAGTACGGGGAAATCAAAACACAACGAATTTAACATCACTTTTGAATAATAAAAGAAAATCAAACGGAAGCTGAGCTGAAACACGTCACACACATTAAGAAACAAAACCAAGTTAATTTAAATGAAGCCTTCTTTAATTTACTTCCGGCAAATGAAATTCCAAATCTTGCTGTAAACACAAATTCCAATTTTTTAACTCAAACTTTAATTCCTTCCCTAACTAACCTGTCTAACCTGTTACTCAATCCTATGCTACTTTACGCTAGGGCGCCGCTGGTGTTACTCCCTCACGACGATATGTTTTCGGTGCTGCTTCAGACGATTTCCGGGTCACTCCAGCTTGGTGTCCGCTCACGACGCTGCTTCCGATAATTTTCTTCGATAGCTCCGAGTTAATTACAGTCATTCGTTTCCGATGAATTTCCCGATATTTTATTTGTAACCAGTCACCGACTCGTGAACAGGTTCAAAATAGGATCTTTCGGTTTAAAGTAACTAACTTCACGTTCTACAACACGTCCTTCCAACTAGTTCGCACTATCCAAAAAGAGACCGTTTTCCGGAAAGCACTTTCCTCCAAAGCTCGCCAATTAGATCACGTCAGTTAGATGTTCTGTTGATTGGCCTTCGATTTTTGTCCAGGACAATGCCTCACCTTTCAGGTCGTTAATCTGGACTTTCTCTTAATCCGTGAAATTTCACTCTAGATCACTTATCCTCCCAGGATCCAAACCAGTGAGCTACTTTATCGATCTTTGCACCTTATTCGGTTTCGCGCAGTGTTAATCCGCCATAGTTGTGCGAATTCGAATGTCACTTGACATTTCTCGGACATCAGTGACGTTTATGTGATGTGTTTGTTTACGTTTGTGGTATTGTGATGTGATGTGTTTGTCTACGTCGCGTGTAGTGTTCTTTTTCGTGTGTAATGTTCAATGTTTGTTCCCAAGGCTCGGCTGCAGTACGTTGCGTATTGTGTTGTGTTTGTTTTCCTTTCGTAACTTCTCCCATTATTTTACCCTACCCTAAACTAAACTATCCTAACTAATCTTTATAATTCCTGCCATTACATATTCATATCAATTCACCTAATTCTAAATCCTAAATAAAGCTAATCTTAATAATTCCTAATCCTACGTATTAATAATCATCTTCCAGCTCCTCTTCCGTGTATTATTTTTAACTAATCATGATTTAACTAATTCCCTTTAGGCGTTGTTTCTTTTTAGGTATTGAAAAGATGAAGCTGCTTCACAAGGAATGCTCTGGATCAGCAGGTAAGTTATCATTGTTTCTACGAGTTTCTACCATTACTTTATTTTCTATTTAATTTTTACTCTTCTCCTCCTTTCAGCTTGAACGAGAACGAAGGTGACCGTAACACTCTCCGATAGAGCACTACATGGGGATATACACGTATTTCTTTCGATTTTTCTCTAACTCTACCGTTTTTTCTCTATTGTGTACATTTAGCTTTAGACCAAAGAAATATATCGGCATTCGTAACAATGCACACAACCACTTTCCATCCCTTAGAGGTCGGATATTAAAAAAAATCTTTTTTATCCACTTTTCAACGCCAATACTAGCCAGTGTCATATCAGCATGATATATAGAATTGGTTCTTTCATTTACGAGCTGCTTACACAACTGTCTAGAAATCATTTCGGATTTATTGGATTTTTAACCATCAAGAGAATGAATAGGGGCTGAATAAGTTTTCACGAATTTGGGCACCAGAAGATGGTCTTTTAAGAGTGTGAATTGGGTTTTATTTTTTCGAGCTACCTATACTTCCGACGTGAGATTCACACCTCCCTGGGAACGGACACCACAAGGGTCAAAGCAGGCGAAGGATGCCCACAGGGAGGAGTACTATCGCCCTTTCTATTGTGTCTTGTGGTGAGCTTGCTTAGTCATAGCGGCCTTACAGTCCAAGGATATGCTGACGACTTAGTAATCATGATTAAGGGCAAGTTTGAGGAAACCCTCTGCGAGCTTATGCAGTAAGCACTAAGTAAAACACAAACATGGTGCCATGAGAAAGGCATACAGGTCAATCCAGGCAAAACCACGATTGTGCCTTTTTCACGAAAGAGAGACCTGAGCAAAATAAGATCGCTCATGATGTACGAGACGGAAATCAAACTCGCGACAGAAGTAAAATATCTAAGAGTAATTCTGGATCAGAAACTCCTATGGAACAAACACCTAGAAAAAGTATCAGAGAAAGCCACTATTACGCTACTCTTGTGTAGACAAGTCGTAGGCAAAACCTGGGGCTAGAAACACAAAATAGCCTTATGGACCTATAAAGCTATTGTAAGTTCTATGATAGCATACGGAGCATCAGTATGGTGGCGAAGAACAAAACTAGTAAGCGCCAGGAGCAAACTGGACAAGCTCCAAAGTTGGTATGTATCAACACGACAAGAGCAATGAGAACCTGCCCCACGACAGCTATGGAGGTTCTTTCAGATATGACTCCGCTGCACATCTATATCAAGATTAGCTGCGATGAGAAACGAATTAAACGGCAACCCATCCAGAGTAAAAAGTGGACCTAATAATCTATCCAGACTTAGAAGTAGCATTCAAATGCTAGACATATCTGTGGACCATATGACAAAGAGATATCGCTTCGAAATCCCTTTCAATTCCATAGTCTGTGACAGAGACAACTGGACAAGGGACCCACCGCAGTTCGGGCCGGATAGCATTGTATGTTATACCGATGGGACTAAGACGACTAAAGGCACCGGAGCTGACATAAGCGGACCCCGCCTCAGGATAACGGAATCCCTCGGTGAATATCCCACCGTTTTCCAGACGGAGGTCCATGCTATACCCACGTCCATAGAAATAAACCTCGAAAGAGGTTACTCAAACAAGAACATAGCCATTCTCACAGATAGTCAGGCAGCAATAAAAGCCTTGACTGCACACACAGTAAACGCAAAACTGGTGTGGGAATGCTGTGTATCCTTAGTACGAACAACAGAGTCCTCTTGCACTGGGTGCCCGGGCATAGAGAGCAACGAAATAGCAGACCAACTTGCAAGAGACGGAGCAGTGGTCCGCCCTACTGCCGTTCTGTAGAATCTCAACCTGCTCCATTAAGAAATTGGTTGAAATATAAGATGATCTTCAGTGCATACACCTAGCCTAACCATAAGGTATGGTATGTCTATGGAAAATTTCACTAAATTATAATTCGTGGAAAGAAATTTCGATTCACAAAAATAAACAAATAAAAGTGCTTCGGATAGTAGGCATGATACACCCTCTGATGAAACAGCTCCGAAACACAGTTTTAAACTGGCTGCTGGCTTGGTTTTTAGATTGTTATGTCCTTAATGGCAGCAGCCAGGACAGCGATCGATCCCAGTCGGACCTTCGTGTTGGCGAAGAATCCGAAAAACAAACAAAAAATTCGTAATAACACAAAATTGTTCAGGGGTGGAAAAAAACGTAAACATCGTCAAATTTGGTCAGCAAGTTTTCGATGCAAATATTTTCAATTTAAAATTATATTGCAACACGGAATTGTCCTAAGACTAAGCAACCGCATTTTCATGAAATATTTATTAAATTAAATTTTGTGTAAAATTAGAAATTATAAATTTAACGTCGTTGTCAATTATTAGGCGTGTATCGACCGTGGGAAGCGTTTTTCAAGGGTAGCGAACGGCCGAGAGCGATCTACTCCAATAACAAACAAATTCTTAAGACGATGAATTCTAATTTATTTTTGATTCGAGTCGAGTCAAACACGATTGCCTCAGTGTGGGGAAAAAACTAATTTCTTCGGTATTTTTGTTATTTTTATTTTAAGAATTTTCTTACAAAATTTTGTTGGAAAATCACCAATACGCGTTTAGAGTCGGCATCCACCCACAGTTTTTCCGACAAAGGAGCGACCATTGGCGTATGTTTTTATTCGCGAAATTTCCAAGCAACTACGCGCCGCTTATAAGCGTCTTGACGCCTGCAACTAGTTGCCAGTTAACCAACGTACTCCGTCGAGTGCAGATTGTTCAACCCCTAAAACTTGTTTTAGCTTAACGGAAAACTACACACAAACAGAATCATGTCTTTGGAGCGTGCAGTTCGTCTCAAGGTAAATATATACTTTTCACCAATCGAAAATTCTGTAATATAATTAAAATTTTAATCGATTTTCTAGATCGCTGGAAAGCGCAATCCAGAAATGGACAAAGAAGCCCAAGAATGGATCGAAGGCGTTCTTGAAACCAAATTTCCTTCTGGTAGCTACGAAGATGCCCTTAAGGACGGAACTATCCTTTGCCGTTTGATCAACAAATTGAAACCTGGATCCATTGCCAAAGTCAACGAATCCGGCGGACAATTCAAAATGATGGAAAACATCAACAACTTCCAGAAAGCAATTCAAGCATACGGGGTACCTGAAATCGATGTCTTCCAGACTGTTGATTTGTGGGAAAAGAAGGATATCTCACAAGTAACTAACACAGTCTTCGCTATTGGACGTGCGGTAAATATATTAAAAATACAAAATTCAAAAAAGTGCTCCTTAACTGATAGGTTTCTAACTATTTATTCAGGCCTACAAGCACCCGGACTATAAAGGACCGAACTTGGGACCAAAACCAGCCGATGAATGCAAACGGGATTTCTCCGACGAAACATTGGCTGCTGGCAAGGCCGTCATTGGTCTCCAGGCTGGATCCAACAAAGGTGCGACACAAGCTGGACAAAATCTTGGTGCAGGTCGCAAAATTTTGATGGGAAAGTAAGCACCATTTCCATTTATTGAGCGCGTATCAAGAAAGAAATAAAATATAAATATTTTTTTTAATATTTAATAATTAAGGCTTATTTTTTTATCATCTTACGTTTCGAAATGCAATCACGAATTTTTTATTTAAATATACGTAAATTATAGACACATACCAGAAACAGACGTCTCCTTACTTTTCTTTCCTTCATATTTTTAGCAATTTTTAATGATGCGAATTTAATTACACGTGAATTCGTGCAAAGTAGTTCTGATTGTGTTGTTGTTGCCGCAACTGAATTTCGTGCCGAATTTTGTAACGTTTCGTTGGCATTTTGTAACGAAGTTCGTAATGATTTGTAACATTTTACAGGCCTGTGAATTGTTAAAATTTCCCCACTTCGCAACCCAATTTTTTTTTCATTTTCTCATTAAATTGTTTATGTGTTCTATAATAAGATTTGCTTTTATACAAATGTCTTGTGTTGGATAGGTGGAGTCTCGCTTTCATCATTTCATTACTCCAAAGTTGTTATGCAATAACAGATTGAAATAGATTATCCAGTTTCATCAAATTGTCCTCGAGCTCTAGTTGAAGATTTTCAAAAAAAAAGTCGCAAGTTTTCACAGCCATTTGCTCTTTTGATCAATTTAATATTATAGTCGTGATGGAATGGTTATTTCGGGAAAATTTAATAGTATGCTGACATCAACGACTATAGTCTATATATAATACGCATTTTTTTAATATGAAGTCGATGAGGTGATACCTACATTTATAAATTTTTTATGTCGAAAATTTCCATTTCCCTCGAATATTAAGTAAATTGTTCATCGTATGCAGGAGTTGATGAAATCAGTACAGAAAGTTTTAATTTTAAATAACTTTTTTCTCTGTCACCGGAACGATAAATTTTGTTTTTTGTGCAGCAGAAGTGGAGAAAATTATATAATTTAGAAATTAAGTCGGAATAGTTGGGGTATACTACTATGAATAATACACTATTTGCGGCAGAACTTATTAAATTTTGAAATTGACAAAAGTGGACAGTAGATCAGTAGATAAAGTA
The DNA here is from genome assembly GCA_951812415.1 of Beris morrisii. Taxonomy (NCBI): domain Eukaryota; kingdom Metazoa; phylum Arthropoda; class Insecta; order Diptera; family Stratiomyidae; genus Beris; species Beris morrisii. The sequence goes on along the minus strand of OX638313.1, from coordinate 49,905,142 downwards.
CTTTTATATTAATTAATCTACGATTATAAATCATCTGCACTTCGGGCAGATGTTCATTGTTATGAAAATCGACATTGTACGTTTTAAAGTTGCAGAAAAAAAACGTTCATAAATGATTTGGTCACGTCTGCCTCTTTATTTAACGTGGTCACAGAACTTATAGAAATACAAGAGACTTTATCAAATTATTTGCGATATACACATTCGGCAGATCGTAATTACTTTCTTCATTAGGCAACACAAATTTTCACTAAAATGATAGCATTTCAAATTTGCAGTAAAAAAGAAAAATCCTGAAATTAACTTTTTGGCGATTATACAGGGTGTCCGGTACTCCGTGGACAGCCTTGTAAGGGGTTATTCCTTGATATATTTTGAGACAAAAATTGCTCTACAGGGTGGGTCAATTTTCAATATCCGTGGAGATACAGGGTGGTCAAGAAAAGTGTTTAAGACCTGTACCCTCACTCACTTAAAACGTTATATCTTGAAAACTAATAATCAGAATTCAAAGTGTTATAACTTGTTTTTTACGGAATCGAATTACCTTTCATTTGATGTAATTGTAGCTGCACCCGATTTTGAGATATTTACTTCAAAACACAATTTTTCTACTTCAAGCATACAATTCCGTGATCAATGCAGTTTTTCTCAGAAAACCCCATAATAAGAATGTTAGTTTAATTTTATTTTTTTATTTGTCATATTATTGCCTACAAGAGTTGCATACATATGAATGAGTTAAGCTAGTATTACACTGTATGCCACGCGGTCAAATATTTGACAATTTTTCCTGTCAAATGCAGCCAGATGCTGTCAGATAGTGTAAAAGTCAAATGCTGTTTGACAAAATGTTTCATTTCACCGTCTGGCACCGTTGACAATCAATCTGACCACATTTGACCGTTTGCGATTTTTGGAAAAACAATTATGTCATATGTGTCAAATAGGAAGTGTCATTCGTGAATATTTAATTTTTTGTTTCGATCGGTGCAATAAATGATTAATTTAAACTACTTCTGTCTTTCCTCCAGTAAATACGACATCATAATTACTGCATAGCCCTTTTTTTGTTAATTTGTAGTACCTGCACCAACAACGACAAACATTAAAACAATAACTTTTTTTATTACACTCCTATTTTTTGTTGAATCCACTTACGTCTCGTTAATCAATCTGAACGGAGTTGTAAACTTAAGAATTCGGTGCTCGGAGTGGCATACAGTGTAATATATAACCCAATATTTACAATAGATCTAATCTGATGGCGTTTGACCGTTTGGCACGAATAGAAAATTTAACGATAGTGTCAAATGTGTCAGATAGTGTAATATCGCAATCGGGCAGCGTATCAAATGGGTATTTGACATCAAATTCGGTCAAATTTTTATGGTCAAATATTTGACCGCATGGCATACAGTGTAATACAATCTTTACGTTTTACTTTACTGGAAGTAATAGGCGAAAAAACATATCGCTTAAAAATTAAATATGACATAAAGTGGGCCTCGTTCAAAAAACCTGATTAAATTGTTGGTTCTACTTAAGAATTTTTATTGTACATTTATTTTTATTTTAAGTATCGAGGAAATCAATGAAATGTAAATTAGTTTCAATATGATTGAAGCACTTACCTGGATGTGCTAGGTAAAACTGGGTACAGTACTTTGGCTTTTTTAGTGGGGTACCTAACAAAATAAAACGCCTATAAAAGCTAAACTACCTTCATATTTTTATCAGTTTCAGTTACATTGCAAAAAGTAGAAGGTATTAGAAGAATTTAGAAAATAATTTCAAAATAGCTGATTACTCCAATGAAGAATATGGAGATATTATGTTCATCTATGGAGAATGTCAGGAAAATACACGAGCGGCGCAATCGCTGTATCATCAGAGATATCCTCATCGACGGACACTTGACAGAAAAGTATTTCAAGACGTTTACAGAAGGATTCAGGAAACTGGCAACATTAGGACGAGCAGAGTAAATGCAAATCCCGCGCCAATAATCGCTGTTCAGATCGATGAAAGAATACTGCAGGAAGTTCAAAATGATCCATCAATCAGTATCCGACGCTTGGCATTACAGTTGAACATCTCTAAGTGGAAAGTTTGGAGTATTTTAAAAGCAGAACCTTTGCATCCCTACCATCACACACTAGTCCAGGAGATGCTACCCATTGATTTGCCCAAAAGGATGGAGTTTTGCAATTGGCTCCTTGAACGACAAATGGATGACGAGAATTTTATGAACAACATTCTTTGGACGGATGAGTCCCAATTTACCAGAGACGGTATCACAAACTTCCACAACCTACATACGTGGCTGAGAGTAATCTACACATAAGAAGAGCGGCATCATTTCAGCACAGATTCAGCGTCAATTTATGGGCAGGTGTGATTGGTGACGATTTACTTGGACCTATTAGGCTTCCGCATACTCTAAATAGCTCCAATTACTTACAGTTTTTATCAAATAATCTAGAGAACTTGTTGGATGATATTCCACTGGTTCGATTGGCTTCCATGTTTTACCAACACGATGGTGCTCCTGCTCATTACGGCCGACAGATCTCAGATTGGTTAAATTCCTATTATAGCAATCGCTGGATCGGTAGAAATGGCCGCTACACTGGCCTGCGAGATCTCCTGATGTAACTATTATGGATTTCTTTCTATGGGGACGGATGAAGGCAGGCGCGGTTATAGACAAATTTACGCGTCGCGTATTAGTTACATTTAGTTGTGAGTATTTAATTACATCATTTCGGGGGGGGTTTGAACCCCCAAAACCCCCCTGCATTCGCGCCGGGCCTCTCCTTAATTAAGGTTACGGCGGTGCGCGGCTTTTAAGACAAAGCTAATAAATAAATGATATTTCTAAATTAAAAATTGTTCTTCACTTCACTAAATTTTCACAACAAAAAACAAGGCTAAATACACTTTCGAAGTGATAATAAAAACATACTGCAGTCACGATCGGCTGCAAGCCAATCGTATAATACTCCAGATGAATACTGAACTCCGATTTATATTGTAGTTGGGGATAAAGTAGAATTACGTGTTTGCATGTTGTATGTCCTTTATTAAGGACTCCCATTAGATTGCTACTCAAACCTAAAAGACAATATTCAGTGTTTAATTTCATATCTTGAACTGGGTAAGTCATCGAAAAAAAATTTTCTTTTTGAAGGACTTTCGCATGGGAGGTGCAGGAAGGACTCACTCGATTTCTTACATATTTATCCTTTTCCTTGGAACCATTCAAAAATGAACGTGTACAAAATTTCAAATTCGTAACTTGAAGCGTTCAAAAGTTATCGAAAAAAATTGTGGAACACGTGTCTTAAGGACATTTTGTATGGCAGCTACCAGAAGGAGTAAACAGATTTCGCTGATTAGTAAACTCGAACTTCGTTTTTACTCAAAACTAATTTGTACAAAATTTCCAATTCATAGCTAAAAGATTACTTGACTTATATTAAGTTCCGTAAATTAAGTGAAGACGTTTTGACAGGGTATTTGTATGGCAGCTACACGAAGGACTAATAGGATTTTCTTCATAATCATATATTTAGCTCCAACTATTGGAAAAATAACACATACAAAATTTCAAAGACGTAGCTTAAACCCTTCTTAAGTTATCGGCCAATATTCTTGAACACGTGTTTTAAGGACATTTTGTATGGGAGCTACCAGAAGGAGTAAAAGGATTTCGCTGACTAGTAAAGTCGAACTTTCTTTTCACTCAAAACAAATTTGTACAAAATTTCGAATTCGTAGCTAAAAGATTACTTGAGTTAAGTGAGTTTCGTAAATTAAGTGAATACATTTTGACAGGATATTTGTATGGCAGCTACATGAAGGACTAACAGGATTTTCTTCATAATCATATATTTAGCTCCAACTATTGGAAAAATAACACATACAAAATTTCAATGTCGTAGCTTAAACCCTTCTGAAGTTATCGACCAATATTCTTGAACACGTGTTTTAAGGACATTTTGTATGGCAGCTACTCTCGTCCAGAGGTACCCCGCAGGGGGGAGTTCTATCACCACTACTTTGGGTATTAGTCGTCGGTCCTATTTTATCCCAGCTCGAGAGGGACGGGATCAAAGTGGTAGCGTACGCTGATGACCTGGTTATACTGATATCTGGCAAATTTCTACCCACGATAGCTGAACTAGTGCAGGGAGCACTACGGAAATTGTACAAATGGGCGGCAAGTTGTGGTTTGGGGGTTAACCCCACAAAAACTGAACTGGTTCTTTTCACTCGAAGAAGAGCAATACCCCCATTTACAATTCCAAAAATAGGGAATACCATTCTGGAGCTTAAAACTGAAGCTAAGTACCTGGGAATTATTCTTGACGCTAAGCTTAACTGGAAGAAAAACCTTGATAAGCGCATCAAGAAAGCAACAATTGCCTTCTATACTTGCAAGAAGGCCTTTGGCAAGAAATGGGGAATAAAGCCCGCAATGGTTCACTGGATGTACATCTCTATCGTAAGGCCCATTCTTTTTTATGGTGGCCTGGTATGGTGGACAGCCGTGGACAAAAGCGTTCACAAGAATAGTCTAACGAAAGTGCAGAGAGCGGCTTGCTTAGGCATCACGGGCGCTTCGCAATCAACGCTAACAGCTGCAATGGAGATTATGCTGCTTCTGCTGCCAATAGATATTCAAATCAAGAATGCTGCTGCCAAGAGCGCCCTGAGACTAAAAGAGTCAGGTGGCTGCTGGAAATCTGCGGATTATGGGCATAGCAAAATTCTTTCATTATTTCCAGATTGTGGGCTTAGTGAACTCACCGACTATATAACTCCGTTTTTAAGCTTCGATACAGGATTCCATACCCTTTTCCCTAAGGGAATCTGAAGTTGCTATATTCACGGATGGGTCAAAAATGGATACTGGAACGGGGGCAGGGATCTTCTCAGCCGACATGAACATTCAAGTATCCTTTCGTCTGCCGGACTACTGCAGTATTTTTCAAGCCGAGGTTTTTGCCGTAAGCAGTGCAGTGGGCATACTAAATTCCGCAACAAATCTTCCCGAAGAGTCGTGTATAAAGATTTACATGTACAGCCAATCAGCAATGAAAGCTCTAAGCTCCAACCTAGTCAAGTCAAAGCTAGTGAGGGAGTGTAGGGAGCGTCTGAAAATTTTGGGAGCAGCTCATAAGGTTTTCCTGTGCTGGGTTCCGGGACACAAAGGGATACCAGGAAATGAGGCAGCCGATGAGCTGGCTAAAACTGGATCTGAAATGGCTGCTATACATGCAACCCAAGCGGTAAAAATACCGCTTAATTACGTCAAGAGTAATCTTGACAGGAAGGCAATGGAGCTGACCAATGGCAGATGCTTCAACCTAACTACGTGTGCAACCTCCAGGCAGCTATGGCCGGTAATACATCCTAGAAGGACTGCCGATCTTCTGAAAAGAAGTCGAATAGAGACCCGTAACATTACGGCAGTCATAACAGGGCACTGTCTCTTTGGCAGACATGCACAACGCTTAGGCGTTCAATATAATGACTACTGCAGAAGCTGCAGAAGTGAAGAAGAAGAAGAGAGCGTTAGGCATCAACTTTGTGAGTGTCCCCAGCTAGCCAGCTGTAGGTTCAGAGCCATGGGCAGATACTTCTTCTCCAGACTCGGGGATATGGCTGGAGCACGAATTGATGAACTAGCCAAGTTCATTCGCATCTGTGGCTGGTTCGACTAGCTTTCCCCTGTAGCAATGCTACGATAACTCCCTATATGGGACTTCATTAAGGTGTCACGGGTATGGTATCACAATGGACCAACCGAATGGTCTAAGTGAGTCGATCCATGGTTTGGATGGCTGCTACTATAACCTAATCTAACCTACCCGAAGGAGTAGGACGATTTTGCCCGTTAACGAACTTAGCCTTACAAATTCAACCAAACATCCAGATTCAAAATATCAAGATCCTAGGTGAAGGCGTGCTTGAGTTATCGTGCTAACGGACAGACGGACGGACGGACGGACGTCAAGCGGATTTGAGGTTTTTGGCCACAAATAAACAAAAAATAATATATAACTTTTTTTCGTCCGTGGCTTGGTTCTATGCGTTACTAACTTTTGGGCTGGATTAAACTTATAATACTCTATATGATTTCATCTAGAGTATAAATATATGAAAAAAGGATGTCACACAGCAACGGATAGTTATGGAATGTCTTTAATACAAACATATTACTTTCCTCCGAGTTTTTTAAATTACTTCTACTTGAAAAGGCAAGATTAAAAACCAATAACAACAAGGTACTAAACGGATAGATCCCTGTGCACAGGATAGTTGCCTGGTTGCCCCCATCTACAGAAACCTCGTGTCTTGCATCTTTTTGTTCCGACAGAAATAGACTTAGCATGATCGAAAAACAGTTTTCTAGTTTCAACCTTTCTGACATCCCTCATATACATTATAATATTAGATTTTCGTGTAGGGGTTGGTTTGGTCACCTCTGTCGTTGAAGCCTCAATTGGGCCTATTGCGACGTCCCTCTAGATTATCTATGGTTCCTCTTCGATGCCTGCGCTTTCAATGAAACTTACTGTTTTTCTAAGAATAATAGCCAGGAATTCCGATGGTTTCATGAAACCCTAACCGAAGTGATGAAGTCTTTTATGAGCAAGTCCCTCATATTCACAGAAATTTTGTGCTCTAGTGTTTCGTCTTCATCATCAAATTCTGCATATTTTACTCTCAGAGAGACTTATCCTATGGAGATGCTTCTTCATGTGGCGTGATAATTGAACAAGGAGAAGCAATTGGTTAATATCAAAAATTTATTATTATTATTCTTTCTACAAATTTACTGCGTATTAATTAAACCTCCTCCATTAACATTACTAATATAAAAGCACCCAGCAAACACGAACGGGGACCAGGAGGCTATTTGGAACGTTATTTTTTAGGTTGTCAGTCGCAGTCACCTAAACCGCATCACATCATTAAACGCGTTCCGGACTTCTATCATATCAAAAAAAATTAATAAAGTTGCGCCCAGAGCGCTGGCAGATTTTTTTATTTATTTACGTATCTTTTTTAATAGAAGAGTCAATAGAAGTAAAATCGAACTCGATCTCATTAATCCGAAAAGATTATCGGAATTCGTGAAAACTTAACAATACCTTACACCACCAGGGATTTAATATCGAAAAATCCTTGCATCAGATTTTTCTTCGATTAAATTTAAAGCCTTTAGAAATAAAAGTGAATTAAATATCTCATTAGACCCAATATATCGAAGTTAGTGAAAATGCACACAACCACTTTACACACCCTAAGGGGTTGGATATCGAAAAATTGGGAAAAAACATTTCTAGGCGCTTTTATAAGGAACCCTCAGAAGTACAATTTATTTCGGCATGTCCAAAATATATAACGAAATCGTGAAAATGTGTAAAAATCCCATTTGTTTTACTCAACCTCTATGCCAATAAAAATCTAAATTTTTTTCCTTTAATTGCTTCAGTAGCATACGTACATATACGTACTAAGTTCCAACTTTCTTGCATAAGCCGTTTCTGAGATATAAAAAACACCACCCCCTGCCTTCTATTCATGTTAAAAATTAATTTTTTCTAGGATACCTCTATATTGGCTCCATATAGTCAATTTTACTTTATTATTTTTTAATAATAAAGTATTGTTATCGACCTGAAATTTCAAAAAAGTTTGCTACCCTGAAATTTTGTATTTACACGTTTTAGGACTAGTAAACCCCAAAAAAGCAAAAAAAAAAAAAATGTCCGTCTGTCCGCCGTAGACGCCGTACGCCGTACGCCGTACGCCGTACGCAAAATTGTTTGAAGGCGCGTAGCTCCCAAACCCGTTGAGATATTAAATTGAAATTTTTATGGTGGGTAGATTGGATGAACCCCTACAACTGGTATATTTTTGAGGGGTGGGGGTACAAGGGGAGAGGAGAGGGGAGCGTTTTAGACGAAAAATTTTGGTTTCTAGATCTCAGGAACCACTTATGCTAGGAGGCTGAAACTTGGAACTTATATAGTACTATAATAATGGACTCAATTGTAAAAAAATGGTCGATATTGGTTAAGGGGTGTGGAAGTGGGGGGGAAAACAATGAGTCTTTAACGCATGAAAGTCGGGATTGAAACATTCTAAAATCGATATCTCCTGAACAATTGATGTCAGAAGATTGGAACTTTGTTGTTGTTCTTAGGGATACTTCCAGATTAGACAAGAGCTAAAATTTTTAAGAGGGGTGGTGGGGTGTGGGGGTGGGGGGTGAAAAACTTTGGATTACAATATCTTCCGAACTAATTACACCAGGAAGATAAAATTTAGTTTCTGTATATGGACTCACAAGAGGAGTCTACCAAAACTAAATTTTTTGAGGGGGGAGGTGGAGCACGAAAGTGGGGGGATAGCAATTTGTCAAAAAATTTAATTTTTATATCTCAAAAACCGTATCAGATATGATCTTGAAAATTTGACAGGAGTTGGGGTCAATAAACTTCTAGTAGGGAAAAAAATTTTGGTGGTGTGGGTGTAGGGGGTGGTGGTGAAAGGGGGTAGAAAGGAAAACATTCTGATTTTTATTTCTTAAAAACTATAATGAATAGAAAGCTAAAAATTTAGGATTATATAGAACCACTATGGAGACATCCTAGAAAAATAAAATTTTTGATAGGGGTATCAAGGTACGGAGGAGAGGAGTGGTTTTTTATATCTCAGAAACGGCTTATGCTAGAAAATTGAAACTTAGTACGTATATGTAGATGTGCTATTAGAGTAATTAAAGCAAAAAAAAGTTCAGATTTTTATTGGCGTTCAGAGGTTGAGTCAAAAAAATGTCCGTGAATCCACATTTTCACGAATTTCGTTAAAACTTTTAGACATGTCAAACTATCAAAGCAATTTTACTTCTGCGGGCTATTTATATAAGCGCCTAGTAACGGTAACGGTAACGGAATTTTTCGATATCCAACCCCTAAGGTGGAGTAAATTGGTTGTGTACATATTCACGAATTCTGATATATTCCTAAGGTATATTGAGATTTGGAGTTCACTTGTACTTCTATAAGCTTTAAACGTAGTCGGGAAAAAACCGATTTAAGTATTTTTCTCAATTAAACCCCCTGGGGGTATTGTTTAAGATTTTACTGATTCCGAAAATCTCTTAGGTTTAATGTGATCGAATTCGCTTTTACTACTATGAATTATTCTATTGATAAAAAAAATACGTAAATAAAAAAAAAAATCTGCCAACAGTCTGGGCGCAACTTTATTATTTTATGGGTAGAAGTCCGAAACGTGTTTAATGATGAGATACGGTGTTGGGTACTATGCGACTGACAACCGAAAAAAATAACCATTAGGCTATTTGGAACGTTATTTTTTAGGTTGTCAGTCGCATAGTACCCAACACCGTATCTCATCATTAAACACGTTTCGGACATCTACCCATAAAATAATAAAGTTGCGCCCAGACTGTTGGCAGATTTTTTAGCTTTCTATGGTTTGTGGTTTTTGAAAAATAAAAATCGATATTATTTTCTTTCCACCCCCTCCCACCATCAGCCCCTTCACCAGTACCTCCAACATTTTTTCCCTGTTAGAAGTCTACTGGGCCTAACTCCTGTAAAATTTCTAAGATCATATCTGGTACGGTTCTTGAGATATAAAAATGATATTTTTTTAAAAATTGCTGTCCCCCCACTTTCGTGCTCCACATCCCACCTCAAAAATTTTACATTCAATGGGCTCCACTTGTAATCCTATATACACAAACCAAATTTTACCTTCCTGGTATAATTAATTCGGAAGATATTCTAATCCAAAGTTTTTTACCTCCACCCCTACACACCACCACCAAACTCTTCCAAACTTTGTTCAGAATTCAATTCCTATCCTACTCTGGTAGCACTTATATATCTTATCAGATCTCTGCTTGCTGAAAGCTTCTCCGCTGCAGCCAAGAATGTGTTCTACTACCCGTGGAAGCAAATACCTTATTGCATCCAAATTTTTTTTCATGAAGTCACAGTGGGTCTACTACGGAATGAAATGAACGCCCATAGACGCAACTTTCAAATTGCTTCCATGTGTCTTCTTCTTGGTTTCTTTTCGCTTGCCTTTTTCGTGGTGTTGCCAATTCGGCTGTGTGAGATAATCGCGAGTAGTTTCTTGCAAACTTTTATTTAGATTGTGTTTGAAACATGAATTTTTTTCGCGATTTATCTGCGCGATTTAGAAAATGTATCTTAGATATTTTTCAGCAAAATGTAAGGGAAGCAATGCTTCCCTTGCTTCCATGGACGCCACGCCACTGGTAAAATATCAACTAGAAATAGCTAAATTTGAGTAGGTACATATACACAAAAATAAGCAGAAATAAAAAATGCCGTTCGAGTTCTAAAATATGCTATACTTAACAAAAAATATCGGGTCCGATAGTCGGATTTTATTATCGATACATCGATAAATCGCTCTAAAAAATATCGGCCGATATTATCATTATATCGCTTAAAAAATATCGTAATTTCGATATATCGATATTTTTTCAACATCCCTACTTCGTGGAGAGTCTCTATTGTCTACATACCGATAAAACTATGTAGATAAGTGATTTAGGCGTATAGTAGAGGGTAGATTTGCATACGTCGAAGTAGTTAGCTCCAATTCGATCATATTGAAATAAGGCAAAACAAGAACTTTTTAGTCTAAAATTTACTCAAAACTATAAAACGGTTCCACCTATCAATACGCTACAAGAATAATTAATTAATTTTAATATTTTCACTTTACCGGTGGGGTAGCAAACCTTCCCTCTACGCATGGTACGTAATAAACTAAAATTATGCAGTTTTTAAGAAAAGTACACCAATTTTCAGTAATTAATTTGAATTTTCTTTTATTTATATTTGATTTCCGGCTTTACATCCAATTTAATATAAACTTTCTTTTATTTACACTTACTACTAAATGGAACACATTCCTATCTTCTCAGATTCCGACATATTTCCACGCTTTCATTGAATCTTTGAAGCAAATATCTCTATTAACAAATACTAAAACTTCCGTGATATTTATAATCGTGTGCAAACCTTGCTGTTTTCATATGAATATGCTTCATACAGATTTATATTTACGGTTCCTTTAATTATTAAAACACGACAGATATTGTCATTAATCAAAGTGATGCAAAAATCTTTTGTCATTTTTATTACATACAAAAACTGTCTGTTAATTTATGTATATTTATTACAATCAATATGCGTAATACATTTTTAAAATTAGATGCAGTCTATTTATTTTTCGTTTATTTACCACAGAAATATTTTCCCTGACCTTTATTTTGCCATATTATATTAAAAATGCTATACACATTACATTAATAACAATAAGTTTTCATTGAACTAAAGGAAACATACACACCGATTCAAGAAAATAAGTATATCGGTAATTTGTCATTCGAAAACTTTCCTTTCAGCATTTGTATATTTTTTTACAAAGATATTATTTATTATCTCTAGTCAAAAGTTTTTAGAAAGTTATTTTTTTTATAGATAATATAATACGTATTTTATCTTTCATCTTTTGATATACTATTTAAATTTTAAATAAAATTATAAATTAAAAAAAATTAAATGAAATATAATTCGCCATACGTTTCACTCCATATTTTAAATATAAATCTGAAGTATATCTTGTTGCTGTGCATCAAATCTTTGCATGACACCTATTTTTCACCTTAATATATTTCAGAAGATAGCGAGAAAAAATTAAATCCAAGAGCTCTATGCTCATAACGAAGTGATGCGTGGAATTTTACTTTTTCCTCTATCTGGTTCTCTACTAGAAGTTAATTTTAGAACATACACGTATACTGGTTTTATATGTACGCATCATCATATGATACTTGTCGAAATTCAAAAATTTTGTGGGCGAATATATCGGATGAGTCAAGACAAGACATGGCTTTATTTTTAGTTCAACTTAAAAGTGAAAGAAAAATGAGAAAAAAATAAAAAAGAAAATTGAAAAATAATTTTATGACATTCTTGCAAGCATCACTTTAAACACTTGATGTCCTTTCTGTTGAATGATTCATACAAAATTAAATAAGCATGTTCGAGTTACAGGTATTTAACGATGTTTGGCATGTGTTCGCTGAATTCAAACAGATTTCAACATCTGTTTTAAAAATAGTCCGTTTTCCAGTAGAATAATGATTTTGAAAATGTACATATGGTATATCACAATCGTCGGTACCTATGAGTATGTGAGAGCCCCAATGGACACATGCATCAGCATTGATCACTGCTCCACAATATGCGATCCTGGATTCCTTATCGATTACTGGTGTTCTAACCACCAGATACCCAAAAAATCGTAAAAAAATCATACTGAAACAAATTTAACCGTACAGTACAACAAATTTCCAAAATTTCACTTATTTTACATTAAGTAGGTATATACCCGAGAATGGAATTTTTACCATAGAAGCTAATTTTAAGAATTTTTCGGTTGTTTTTTGACGTCAGAAGAGTTTCTTACGAAACACCACTGCGAAATTCCGACTGCGATTAATCGTATAAACTAAATTTTTGAGACTTTTAAGCTAGTATATTAAGCTGTATGTCACGCTTTCAAATATGTGACTATTTTCCCTGGCAAAAGCTGTTAGATGGTGTTATCGTTATGCTGTTATTATGTTTGTCACATTTTTTTATTTTCTCTTTTGGTCAAATTTTTTTAATTTAAATATTTGACAGCATGGTATACAGTGAAATACTAGCTTTAATAGAAATAATTTCTTAACTTTGTAATGCTGTATTATTTTTATACTCTCGATAAAATCATGGAGTGGATATCATAAGTTTAATCCAGCCCACATAGAACCGAGCCCCGGACGAAAAATTGTTGGATATTATTTTATGTTTTGCACAGCAGCCATATAAAAGTCCTTAACAAATTTAAGTTACAGAACCCATTGTTGCGCAAGAACCAAGAAGTAAAAATTTTATAGGAATGAGTTCAACAATTAGTAACATCCGTCAACTCATTCGGAAAGCTTCCGAATCTAGAGTATCATGCGATTAGTTGTTGAATATTATAACTATTATGGAAATATGTCAGTCGTTCGGGGGCGCGTATTAGTATTATACTGTATGTCAAATAATTGAGTAAGAAATTTGACGAAAACATTTGACAATTCTTTCCCGTCAAAATAGATTGGCTGTTGGAAACGAATCGGTTCTTTATTCTGTAACCGGATAGATCGTCTGTATTTTTTTTCATTTGTATACTCCAGATGAAATCATATAGAGTATTATAAGTTTAATCCAGCCCGAAAAGTTTGTAACGCATAGAACCGAGTCTCGGACGAAAAAAAGTCATATATTATTTTGTGTTCAGTTGTGGCCAAAAACCCCAAATCCGTTTGCTGTCCGTCCGTCCGTTTGCACGATAACTCAAGAACGCGTTGGCCTAGGAAGTTGAAATTCTGTCACCACCAGTAAAATGGAAAAAGTAAGGCTAAGTTTGTTAATGGGTGATATCCTTCCACTCCTTCGGGTACCTCCCATACAAGAGTCCTTTAAACACGTATTTACAATTATTGCTCGAATGCTTCAAGTTAGGAACTTGAAATTTTGAATACTTAAAGTTTATAATGTTTGAAACGAAAGTTCCGAATATGATGCAAATCGAAAGAGTCCTTCGTGTAGCAGCCTACAAAAGTCCTTGAAAAATGTATGCAAGTTACAGAATCCACTATAACTCTAGTACGAGTTAAAGCAGGGATTCAAAATTTTACAGGAATTAGTTTTATATCAAAAGCAAGACTGAGTTTATTAATTAGCGCCGTCCGTCAACTCCTTCGGGTAGCTGTCATACAAAAGTTCTTAAAACACGTGTTCATCAATATTGATCGATAACTTTAGAACGCTTTAAGTTACGATCTTGAAATTTTGTATACGTTGTTTTTATAATAGTCGCAACTGAAAGTATTAATATGAAAAATATCACATAAGTCCTTCATGTAGTTGCCATACAAAAATTCTAAAAATGTAAAAATGACCTAACTTAATTTATGGAACTCACTTTAACTCAAGATATCGTTTAACCATCCATCGAGTAGCCACTATATAATAGTTTCTACCTGTAAATAAAAGGTCATGCAATAATTGTATGTGCACTCATTCTTTTAATATATTCCCAACTAAAATATAAATCGGAGTTCAGTATTTCATCTAAAGTATAATACACATTGGCTTGCAGCCAATCGTGACTGCGTTATGTTTTTTTTTGTTTTTCTTATTTTGAAATATGTATGAGCGAAGGTTACAAAACATGCACTTTAAGACATACTGCAGTCACGATCGGCTGCAAGCCAATCGTATAATACTCTAGATGAATACTGAACTCCGATTTATATTGTAATTGCGGATAAAGTAGAATTACGTGTGTGCATGTTGTATGTCCTTTCTTAAGGACTCCCATTAGATTGCTACTCAAACCTAAAAGACAATATTCAGTGTTTAATTTCATACCTTGAACTGGGTAAGTCATCGAAAAAAAATTTCGTTTTTGAAGGACTTTCACATGGGAGGTGCAGGAAGGACTCACTCGATTTCTTACATATTTATCCTTTTCCTTGGAACCATTCAAAAATTAATGTGTACAAAATTTCAAATTCGTAGCTTGAAGCGTTCAAAAGTTATCGGAAAATATTGTTGAACACGTGTTTTAAGGATATTTTGTATGGCAGCTACCAGAAGGAGTAAAAGAATTTCGCTGATTAGTAAACTCGAACTTCGTTTTTACTCAAAACTAATTTGTACAAAATTCCCAATTCATAGCTAAAAGATTACTTGAGTTATAGTAAGTTCCGTAAATTAAGTGAAAACGTTTTGACAGGATATTTGTATGGTAGCTACACGAAGGACTAATAGGATTTTGTTCATAATCATATATTAAGCTTCAACTAGTGGAAAAATAACACCTACAAAATTTCAAAAACCTAGCTTAAACCCTTCCTAAGTTATCGGCCAATATTCTTGAACACGTGTTTTAAGGACATTTTGTATGGGAGCTACCAGAAGGAGTAAAAGGATTTCGTTGACTAGTAAACTCGAACTTCCTTTTCACTCAAAACTAATTTGTACAAAATTCCGAATTCGTAGCTAAAAGATTACTTGAGTTATAGTGAGTTTCGTAAATTAAGTGAATACATTTTGACACGATATTTGTATGGCAGCTACACGAAGGACTAACAGGATTTTCTTCATAATCATATATTTAGCTCCAACTATTGGAAAAATAACACATACAAAATTTCAAAGTCGTAGCTTAAACCCTTCTGAAGTTATCGACCAATATTCTTGAAGACGTGTTTTAAGGACATTTTGTATGGCAGCTATCCGAAGGAGTAGGACGATTTTGCCCATTAACGAACTTAGCCTTACAAATTCAACCAAACATCCAAATTCAAAATTTCAAGATCCTAGGTGGAGGCGTTCTTGAGTTATCGTGTTAACGGACGGACGGACGGAGGGATGGACGGACGGACAGCAAACGGATTTGGGGTTTTTGGCCACAACTAAACACAAAATATTATAAAACTTTTTTTCGTCCGAGGCTAGGTTCTATGCGTTACAAACTTTTGGGCTGGATTAAACTTATAATACTCTATATGATTTCATCTAGAGTATAAAAATAATAAATTACGCTGTATCAATATTTATTTTCCTATCCCGACATTCTCAGATTTGTCTTTGAGATTCGAGACGCATTTGTCCTGATACATGAACTTTTTTTTACAAAGTGTCTTTAAAAGTCTTGCAGACATGCCTACATGTCCCTGAAATAGAGAATCTCGCAGAATCAACCAACGGGTATCAACGGTCTAATGATGACGATAAAATGGAATACGCGGTTTGGAAGCAAGGCCAATTTTAAGAGCAACTTTGCAACGCATATTCGTTTTTGACGGGTAGCTTAGTTTCAGTTTTAAAAGAGTAGAGTAAGAGTAGCGGCATCAAGCACAGTATTGTAGAAAATAAGTGAATTTCGCAAGTAACTTCAATTTAAATTCAAGAAGTAAGTTCTATTAATTTTCATTGAAGTATCAATAAACAAATATAACCACCAACCGATTTCCTAGACAGTAAAAAACACCTTCCCCCTGTACTATACTACCCCAATCTATCACTTTACTTTTACAACGTGCCACCGCCATAGATCTGCTTAAACTCTAAGTTTAAGCTTTCTACCATTGGCGGTTTTTGCGAAAGTTTTCCTCCCATCTTACTCCCACAACTCAAATTTTTTTCCTCTTAAGTTCTATCAGGACTATCTGCCATAAAAATTCTGAGATCCTTGTGATATTTTACTTGCAGCATAATTACCATGTAAGTGTAACAAATTAAAAAACATACTGCAGTCACGATCGGCTGCAAGCCAATCGTATAATACTCTAGATGAATACTGAACTCCGATTTATATTGTAGTTGGGGATAAAGTAGAATTACGTGTGTGCATGTTGTATGTCCTTTATGAAGGACTTCCATTAGATTGCTACTCAAAACTTAAAGTCAATATTCAGTGTTTAATTTCATATCTTGAACTGGGTAAGTCATCGAAAAAAACGTCCTTTTTGAAGGACATGGGAGGTGCAGGAAGGACTCATTCGATTTCTTACATATTAATTCTTTTCCTTGGAACCATTTAAAAATGAACGTGTACAAAATTTTAAATTCATAGCTTGAAGCGTTCAAAAGTTATCGAAAAATATTGATGAACACGTGTCTTAAGGATTTTTTGTATGGAAGGTACCAGAAGGAGCAAAAAGATTTTGCTGGCTAGTAAACTCGAACTTCGTTTTTACTCAAAACTAGTTTGTACAAAATTCCGAATTCATAGCTAAAAGATTACTTGAGTTATAGTAAGTTCCGTAAATTAAGTGAATACATTTTGACAGGATATTTGTATGGCAGGACTAACAGGATTTTCTTCATAATCACACATTTAGCTCCAACTATTGGAAAAATAACACATACAAAATTTCAAAGACGTAGCTTAAACCCTTCTGAAGTTATCGACCAATATTCTTGAACACGTGTTTTAAGGACTTTTTGTATGGCAGCTACCAGAAGGAGTAAAAGGATTTCGCTGATTAGTAAACCCGAACTTTGTTTTTACTCAAAACTAATTTGTACAAAATTTCCAATTCATAGCTAAAAGATTACTTGAGTTATAGTGAGTTTCGTAAATTAAGTGAATACATTTTGACAGGATATTTGTATGGTAGCTACATGAAGGACTAACAGGATTTTCTTCATAATTCGACATTTAGCTCCAACTATTGAAAAAGTAACACATACAAATTTTCAAAGTTGTAGCTTAAACCCTTCCGAAGTTACCGGCTAATATTTTTCAACACGTGTTTTGAGGACATTTTGTATGGCAGCTACCCGAAGGAGTAGGACGATTTTGCCCGTTAACGAACTTAGCCTTACAAATTCAACCAAACATCCAGATTCAAAATTTCAAGATCTTAGGTGAAGGCGTTCTTGAGTTATCGTGTTCACGGACAGACGGACGGACGGACGGACGGACGTCAAGCGGATTTGAGGTTTTTGGCCACAAATAAACAAAAAATAATTTTTATAACTTTTTTTCGTCCGTGGCTTGGTTCTATGCGTTACAAGCTTTTGGGATGGATTAAACTTATAATACTCTATATGATTTCATCTAGAGTATAAAAATATATAAAGCTAGCTTGGACATGAGCATTCGCGAATTAGACGTGGTTCTTAAGAAAAATTCGTATTCTTTCACGCTACATCGTCCCTCTGAAAAATGTAGTATTCAACAAACTCCCTTTGTCAATAAATAAACGCAAACCTAATTTAATCTTTCTGGTGTAATTAGTGTGTGAGAAACTCTAATCTAAAGTTTTTCACCCCCACACGTCACTGACCCTCCTCCAAATTATATTTCCAAGTTATTAACCTAGTATACCTACAATCACTAAGTTTCAACTTTGTGGCATAAACCGCTTAGGAGATATGGAATTTACAATGTCTCGATCTTAGCGTTCGAGCGTTCCGTACGCATATTTTTTACACCCACTATCATTGATCTGTACAAGTTTCAAGTTTCAACTTCCTAGCATAAGCAGTTCCTGAGATATAAGAACCAATTATTTCATTCTAAACCGAAAAAAATGTGCAGGGTACCAATTTATTTTTTTCGTTTCCCTCTTCTCCTCCCTTACAACACCAACCCAATCAATAATATTTCAAAAGGTTTAGGACATACGAGCCTTTAAACGAGTTTGCGTATGGCGGTTAGATGGACAAAAACCATTTTTTTTTTCTGTTTTGCCGGTTTTGTGGGTGGAGGTGCAGGGGGTGATGTTGGGAGGGCATGGAAAGGAAAAAATTCTACACAAAATACAGTACTAAAAATTGACGACTACATAGAGCCACTATAGAGGCATCCTAACAATTTTTGATGGGAGTAGCAAGTGTGGTGGTAGGAGGTGGTTTTCTGTATCTCAGACGCGGCTTATGCTAGAAAGTTTAAACAAAAAAAGTTGATATTTTCATTGGCGTACGAAGGTGGGACAAAAAAAAGCAGCTGAAAATTATTTTTTCACATTTTCTCGAACTTCGTTATATCTTTCAGGTAGGTCGAGTTACTAAATTAATTTTACTTCTGTGGGTTGTTTATATAAGCGCCTAGAACCACTTTTCTGAATTTTGGATTTTCAAACCCTATGGGAGTGTAAAGTGGTTGCGTATATTTTTATAAATTCCAATATATTTTTTTTAATGAGATTTTCAATTCGTATTCACTTCTAAGGTCTTAAATATAATAGGAAAATAACCGATTTAAGCATTTTCCGATATTCAACCCCCAATGGTGTGTAAAATAGTTGAAGTTTAAGTTTTTACGACAAATCTTTTAGGTATGACGAGCTCGAATTCGCTTTTACTTCTATGGGCTTTGTATATAATGATCTAAAATTGATTTAAGGATTTTGCGATATTCAACGCCTAAGGGGTTGTAGAATGATTGAGTACGTTTTTACGAATTCCGACATATCACTTAGGTCTGATGAGATATCGAATTGTTTTTTATTTTAACGGGCTTTCAATATAATCGCCTGAAAATCATATATTCATTCTCTACGGGGTCTGTCGATATTTTATCCTCTATGTTTTATTGAATTTGAAGAGGACGTACAAAAATATACAGAGTCTGGGAGGAACTTTATTATTTTTGGGTAGAAGTTTGGAATGCGTTTTATACTAAGATACGGTGCAGGTTACTATGCGACTGACAACCTAAGGAATAACCACAAGGCTATTTGGAACGATACTTTTTTAGGTTATCATTCGCATAGTAACCTATGCCGCATCTCATCATAAAATGCATTCCAGACCTTTACCTAAAAAATAGTAAAGTTGGGCCTAGACTGTTGGCATATTTTTAGTTTTTGTTTAGGTTTAAGGGGGGATCCTGCTTTAGAAGGTTAAAAAAATCGATTTTTTTTTTATTGCTTAAATCGATTCCTAATGTATCTAAGAATATGTATCCAAAGTTATAGAGGCTGATTCACAATATTTTCAAATATACAGCACTAAACGCAATGGAGTGTCGAGCAGGTATACGAGCGCTCGGGCACGATCGTAAACTTTAAAGCGCGTTTTCTCGAGTTTTCGTTTTTACGATTTTTCTAAACTGGCGGGCGTGATTGCATGAAAACTAGACGACCAATCAAAACGAACCAAGGCTTCTTAGCTTCAGTTTTGTATTCTCTTCTATTTGAACTAGAATTAGAACTAGATTCATGAAAAAAAATTTCTAAACAACTTTTTTAGCAAGTTGAAATGATTTTTCTTTTACAAAAACCACATTTGTTTTTCAAACCTGACAAAACTTTCAAATTTCACAATTTTTTTGGTTTTTCTTAGTTCATATAGAAGAAAAATATATGAAAATTGAAATTTTCTTTGGTTGGGACGAAAATTACGAGCTCCATCTTTCCCGCCGATTGGAGACTGCAATTGCAAGGCGTTGCACAAATTTGCATAAAAATCTGCTGCGTTTGAATATTTTTCGCTCAAACAAATTTTTTTTAATGTTCAAATATGTAATAAAATAGTCTAAAAGGTTCGCTAGACTTGCTTATTTTTTTCTGTCCTAAAAAAATCCCCCCGAAAACGCTTTTTTAGGCCTCTTAATGCAGGATCCCCCTTAAGTATTAT
Organism: Beris morrisii; assembly: GCA_951812415.1. Classification (NCBI taxonomy): domain Eukaryota; kingdom Metazoa; phylum Arthropoda; class Insecta; order Diptera; family Stratiomyidae; genus Beris; species Beris morrisii. The sequence goes on along the minus strand of OX638313.1, from coordinate 49,884,854 downwards.
TTAATTTAGTCATTAAGGTTCATTCATGCAATTTTTTTTAAAATTTTGCCTTCAACATGTTACTTCAACAGATTAACGTAAGTTTTTGCAAATAGAATCCAAATTTATCAATTGCAGCTGTAAAGATCAAGATCTAATCTCTGAACAAATTTTAACTTATTATTATACAACTTTATGAATTTTAATACTATAATAATATATATATCTATTTATCTATCAATTATAAGGTACCTGTACCACATATATAAATTGATAATAATACAAAAATAAATTTATAATAAATATCATTAATATTGTTATTTTCTACAATACCATGCATTCAAAAATTTTCAATGCACAACTATTTTCGCAACATGCAACTAACAGCCAACACCCCGTAAATTTCATCTGAAATAAGTCGTGTGCCGGCATCGGTGCACATGACTCCAGGCGTTTATTTTAAAAATAGTGCAACGCCGAGCATTGCATAATACAGGTGCAATGTTTACAATTTAAATATAAAGTGCTATTTTTAAATTACTAGACCACATTTGCATCACACGATGACTATGAGATGACTTATCGTAAAATTCGCTTCAAAAAATTTCAGCTGTTTCTAACTGCACTTAAAAAGTATTTACTCTTGTTACAAAAACATTTTGACTCACGACAGTGCATTAAAAACACGCTGCTGACAAACGCCAAACTTTCGATCAATAACATGTTCGATTTTCATATGATTAACAATAGCAACACGTAAAAAATCCAATATCAAATAAGTTTCGAATTAATCGTTAATTAAATTATAGATTTATTTGGTTTCTTGTCGTATGGGCATAGATCTATAGATACTTATAACACGTGAAATATTTCGATACTTGTATGATACACTTTCAAACAACATAAAGTACATTTAGTATTTTTTAATTTTAATTTTAGAATACTTAGTCGGATAATTATTTTTAGAAATTTTTGATAAAAAAAAACAACAAAATATTAAAAGGCACCTCTCGGCATCTTCGACTATACGGAAAAAAAGGTGAAAATCTTGATGATTTGGGTATTTGTACCTTGTAAAACTATGGAAAATCTAACATCTTGTTTGTGGGAAATCGTCTAGAAACGAAAGAGTCAGATTCATGGTTTACCAAAAGATGCAGATAGATTTTCTTTCGTAAAAGACTAATACACTTTGCCCCACACTCTATGCCCCCTTTTTGTTCCTAACAGTTCCCTGCCTTTTTGATTTGTGTGCCGTGTGCACCTCAGTACATAGACTACCAGCGCACGGCCACCCTCCGATTCATTCGAAAACAGTGGTAGTCAGAGAAAAGAGCCTTAATCTCTTATAGTAGTATAATTCCGAAAAAATAATTTAGTTTAACTATTATTTTCAATTCCATTTCGACCAGGTACATAACTTTCAAAAACAAAACAAAAATTTGGAAAAAGAAACTGGTGAACATTTTTTTGGCAAATTTTTCAACAAGTTCGGTTTTAAATTTATGTAAAATAAAAATTTAGTGAAGTGAATATAAAATGAAAAACAAAATATTTAATATTGATTTTTTATTGAACAAATAACTGATATTTGGATATGTGATACCAGGACAGTGGATGAACTAAATGTTGAGAGTTGATAGTGGGGGAAAGAATTTACTTCAAATTTTCTTCAAAGGAAAATAACCAAACTGGATTACTCCAATAGTGCGATTATTAAAACAAATCTATATATTTTATTTTTTTTTGGTATTATGATATTGTGCTTCAACGAGTAACATAAACCCCTGCCCACCTAATATGGTCAGCCGTGAACTTATGTAAACACATATAGAATCCAACAAGAGGAGTTTAAGACTCATATCAAAAATTTTGGCCCCTAGCCAAACTGGTGGAAAACGAATACTACTATAAAATTTAAATGAAATGCAAAAAATAAGAAACACATCATGATTAGCCTATACGAAATTGTTTTTTTTTCATCTTCTTACGATTGGAACACGTATGGAGATATAGAGGAATAAAATACAAGAGTGATGGTGAATTTCGATATGTAACTTGAATTAGATCATCACGATTGCGCAAAGAAAATTTTCTAAAATTAGGAGGCATAATGCAACGCGTTTTTTATTTTAAGATTTTTTTCGAAAAAGTTTATTTGCAAGTGAAGAATTTATTTTATTTTCAATATTTTTTTTTGTTTTAATTGTGGGTGTGACTTTTCATTTTGAAATTTTCATTTTTTTTTTTTTACCTTTTAACATTTCCAAAAATGAAGAATTTCTTCTAGCATGGATCGTGTGTTGTTATTTTCAAAAAAAAAACTTAAATAGAATGGCTATTTCAAAATAGATTTTGTTGTGGAAAACAAATTTAGATTTAAATTTAATTTGAAATATCTCTGAAAGATTTTTGTTTCAAGCAAATATTAACACTTATATAAAGTGAAATATAGACATGAATTTCGGAAAGAAATTCAAAATGAGTAATAAGAGATAGGATTGATTTACCAAGTTATTTATATACTGGACGATTTTATAGGCGTGGGTGGGTGGTGATGGTCGAAACTTTTCTCCGAAATTTTCATTTGAGTTTTATTTGCAATAAAATTTTTGTTTAATTGTAGCGATTTTGAAAAAGAACATAAGTTGAAGATACGAAAAAATAATAATCCAATACGAATTTAGTGGATATATACAAATTTTAGGAATTTTAGTTAATTTATTAGTGGAACAGCTTTTCATGATTCGATTATATCATTGATTTATGAATGCAAGCTGCACACGGTATCCGAATGAAATAATTTTAGAGTATATCCAAAGTTGCATACCTGCAAGTCGCTATTAATTCGAAAAATTTAATTATTCTAACAAGTCGAATCAAAGTCCTTTTTTTAAATATTAAATTTAGAATTTCCTACATTCATTTATATGATATTTTCCGCTTTAAGCATTTGCACGACAATTTCTTTCGTTAGATTCGACTTTACGACATTTCAGTAACCTTGTTACAAGCTATCTAGTCTACCAAGCCAAAGGGTTGTGTTTGGGTTCGAATCACACTTCGGTAAGGACTGTTAGTCCAGGGTTGGATCACGCCGGACATGAAACAGAAGAATGTAGAAAGACTTTGTTTAATCTATTTAATGAGCCAGGATGTCTCCTTGTGAGCAGGCAGTTATAGCAACAATTTATAACTGGCACAGATGTCCTTCCTTGTCTGCGATCTGTGAATACTTATGCGAAATTTGACCTGAAATAGTAGAATCATATTTAAAGCAGTCGGTGAAGCAAGAAGAAAGTTGCAAAATAGGAAAAAAAAACCAACGCCCAGGTCAACAAAAACCAGCTTATATTGGTCAAATATGAAGCAGTAAGCTAGTATTACACTGTATGCCATGCTGTCAAATATTTGACTAAAAAAATTCAGTCAAATTTATTCTGGCAAAAAAAAAATAATGTGGTAAACAAAAATTTCAAGATTACATTATCTGACTCTGCATTTGCAATCCAGAATAGTCAAATATTTAACATAGTGTTATACAGTGCAATACAAGCTTTAAAGAAGTATCCCTGCATCATTCAAGTGCAGAAAATGTTAGAGAAAACGTCAAATTTTTGAGTGTGCTGCATGGAGTAGATTTGTTTTGTAATAAACATTGCTCAAATTTTGCTCTGCTCGAAATTTTCTGCAGGAAATATTTAAAAATTTAAATTTAGAAAATTTTACATCCGAAAATTAAACATTTAATAAATTAAATAAATCAGTGATAATTTTTAATGATTTTTTTAAATTAATTTTATTTTATAAAAAATTAGAATATCATTGACTAATATTTGAATTTGACGTGACTTGCAGCGGCTTCGTTAATAGGATCATGACAAACAAATCGCTGCCTATAAATGCAAAAATGCAAACAGTGCTGCATCGATTGGATCATGAACTACGTGCAGCACCTTTGCTCCCGTATGAATTGCATTTCCTTAGATCCAATCAATACTAAGAGCTAGCGCGCACACTGGAGACTATTTGGTTGGGGAACTTTTTAATTGTATCGAGCTGCGCACACTCTTATCTGTCCGACTAAACCATTTAGTCGTCGTTCATGCGCACATTGCGCAAACTACTCGGCCTATAGTTAAAGTCAATTGGTGCTCGTATCAACCTATCACAACCTCTTTCAGAGCATTAATGCTGAAATCTGCATATATGTTTATTATTTACATGTTACACACAAGACACGAAAAACGTAGAGAAAAAAACCGGCTGTAAAAGATTTTTAATCTGCTGCATGTGCGGATCTACGGTCTTGTTCGATAGTTTAGTCGGGCTTCGATCGAAAGGGAATCGTCTTGCATATTCAACTTTTTAATTTGGACGAATCGAATCGGTTGGTATGCGCGCTTCCATATAGATGCATAGCAATTTGTTTTTCAACTGAACTGTCGCCCAATTAAAAATTGCTAGTCTGTGGGTACTCTAAGTAATAAACGTTGTCGCATGCAGCCAACAGTCAAATATGAAACATAATGGACTAGCAGCATTTTTCTGGAATAAACTTAAATATTTCATTTAACTTTATTATTCCAATAATAAAGTATAGTGATTGTGTTTCTTATGCAAGGGCTAGTTACCATAGATAGGTACTTAATAAATTTCATTAGAGATAATTAAAAATATTATTTGATGAGAATCAACTTTCTATAATCTCGGCACTCTATTTTAGTAAAAAAAACTTGGCTGATTTATTATTTAATCAAATTAACATTGGCAAATATTAGAATTTGTCATGACATGCAGCGGCTACATTGCCAAACAAATAGCTGATTTTCAAAACATATGCATCTCTGCATTGATTGGATATAGTTGCATTTGGAGTTCTAGCCAAATGGGTAGCGACCAAAAAGGATTATCAACTATTCTGGGGTGGGAAAGGGTACTTTTTTTTCTGAAGATCTACTGTTGCTTGGTATGTTATTGGTATTTCTTACATTATTCTTCTTCATCAAACGGGCTCATGCCAAGATGAGTTACAATGAGATCTTATATTGACCTTCCACAAATCGTGCAATTAAAAAGCTTTCATGACATTTGATTATAGTTTTATCTCACAAGATAGTATACAACATTTTATTATCTTAGCTTAACACGTTGTTGAGTTATCGGTAGTTTGGGCGTAAGGGTGGTTCTATTTTCAAGGATTCGACTTTATAAGGATTTTTTTCATTTTTAATTCCATACATGAAATTATCCGATAATCGAAACACATATTAAAAATTTAAGAATATTTAATAACTTGTGTAGAAGAGTCACCTGAGCTTTCTTTTATGCGTTATAAATTTTTGAACTTGAAATAGAATGGAACAGTAGCTCGGAGAAACATCAAAATAAGCCGAGATTCCAACCCAATTGGAGCATGTACAACATTACTTTGAGCTGGAATCACGAAAAATTTAAAAAAAAAAAAAAAAAATTATGATATAGAAGACATGGATCTAAAGGAAGGAGGATCATCGGAGAGGACTCTGTTTATTCCTTGCTAGACCCAGGCTATAGAATTGCGATGTCTTAATGCTAGTTACTTTAGTTAAACAATATTATTGAAGCTGTATCTCGATATGAACCATGAAGCAGTAATTAGAACTCAAACCATAATTTCATCGGAATCATATTGGCGCTACAGATATAAAACGGAGCCAGAATAGTTTATGCTTTGAACATAGCACAACATAAAGAGTAGAAATTTTCACAGGGAGTGCAACAATTAATAAATGGAGACTAGCACGACCATTGCATCAATAATCAGCGTGAATTAATCAAATTTTAGTTTGGAACATTGGGCTGCCGAACACCGGTAGAGATAAAGACGAACACTCTGTTCCTCGAAAAGTAACAATATTACAGAACTTCGAAAGAAACTTTAAAAAAAGGATTGTAGAGTTGTGTACCGAACTTGTTTAGAAATCTAAAAAAAAAATATATCACATCTGTTGGAGTTATGTGGAAACTAATTAAAATTATTTTCTAACTTTCAGGACTATAAAAAAAATTTGTGACAATGCCTTTCACTGCAGTTGAAACTCCAAAATGCCCAAAATGCGGTAAATCCGTATATGCGGCTGAAGAACGTGTTGCTGGAGGATACAAATTCCACAAAACCTGTTTTAAATGCGGTAAGAATATCACCTCGATTTTCCCAAAATAAACCGAACAATTTTCATAAATAATTGTTATTTTAAACAATAGGAATGTGCAACAAAGCTCTTGACTCGACAAACTGCACCGAACACGACAAGGAATTATTCTGTAAGAATTGTCATGCTCGCAAATACGGACCCAAGGGCTACGGTTTCGGTGGCGGTGCAGGATGTTTGTCCATGGATGCCGGTCAACATTTGCAGTCAGAGTAAGTTTCAAAATATTGTTAATAAATAAAATGAATGATTTTTTTTCGTATCATATTATTACAAGTATCAGGAGAGTGATGTTTTTACGATATTGTTTTTTTTTCATTCTAAATTATTATAGATACGATTAGTAGTAAAATCAAAAACCAAAAATTCTTCTAGCTGTTTTTAAACGTATAATTTAAAGTCCTGATAGTTGTTATGGGTTTGCGTCTGCAATAAATGGTATACGAAAATATACACAACATTTAATTTCAGTCGCAAAATCCTACACTTTCAAGGAACGGACTTTAACTTTGCAATTGTAAAACAATTTAGTTTAGTGAAAGGGTTTTAAACTAAATAAAAAAAAATAGGACAAATAAAATTTTCTATTAATCTTCGGGCCTTTCCTTATCTCTTTCTATTTTCCACACATAATTAATTATAGTTTATTTAATTTTCTAAAATTATTACTTTATTAAAGCCAAATTAAATATTAATAACATAATAAAAAAAATTGAATATATTTTTAAATTTTTCACAACAATTGGTGAATTTTTTTTTAAGAAAAAAAATACCTTTATCGTTTACCAATTGCATTTTATTTTATCTTTTTGAGAACATTTTTCGTCATAGACTACATTTTTGAGAATGAGTATATTTTTTTTTGAATATATTAATGTTGTGGGTCATTCATGTTATGTATATGTACACGAATTGATGATAATTAACGGATAAAAATTCTCAATGCTATGGCTATGGAAATTAAATTTCAATGTTCAATTCTACGATTATAAATAAAATACAAATATGAAAGGTTAATTTTCAAAGAATTTTTATCCTGCATCAAATCGAAATGGCAGCAATTTAAATGTTCAGTAATTTAGTGTATAAATAGTTTCATGTTCGGAGATCTTAACCACTAATTTTTTTATCTGTATTGTAAATATTTTTCGTACTATCTGAATAAAACTAAGTGTTTCATCCATTTTCTGTGAAATCGTCATATTTCAAGTAATTTTATTCGTAAGAGTCAAGACGATGCCGGGATTTAAAAATATCGAAAAATAAAATACGAGTTGCACGTAATATTTTGCATACAAATCAGCGAAATATTTTTCCATCTTTTTTAATGGCGCAACTACATAATACGACCATTAGTCTCGCATACATTGTGTGCAACTTATCTTTACGGATAAGATTGATTAGGTGTGCACTCACAGTGGCGTACGCAGGAATTTGTTAAGGTGGTTACATAGAACAAGTTCAGTTTCATAACTGCTTCTTCGGTAAAAGAACTGATACAAGTATGACAAGCTAGTATTACACTGTATGCCATGCTGTCAAATATTTGACTAAAAAAAATCGACGAAGAGTTCTGCCAAGTTTTTTTCCGTCAAAATATACTTTGTGTAAATCAAATAAAATAATGTCACAAACAAAAATTTGACGCTTACACTACTGACTACTCCAGAGAAAATAGTCAAATATTTGACAGCGTGGCATACAGTGTAATACTAGCTTTAACCATATAAAAATAGAGCAACTGATTTGCCAATTGGCAGAAAATGGGATTCTGCCCGCCTCCGCAAGTTCCTCGTTATGTAGCAACATCACCAGAGGCAGTCAAGACTTAACCCATGACGATTGGATTCACTGTAATCGCAAATCAAACTGAGAACCGCGAACGTTTAAACCGATATGAGCAAACCAATTCTGCGTCGAACGCAAAATTTGTTCCAAGTTCAAATTGTCATGTTTGCTTAGGCTAGTATTACACTATATGACATGCTGTTAAACATTTGACTTAAAAATTTGACGAAAAGTTCTGTCAATTTCTTCCGTATAGAGCAAGTAAAATAATGTGGCAAACAAAAATTTGACGATTATACTATCTGACTGCATTTGCCAGGGAAAACAGTCAAATATTTGACAGTGTGGCATACAGTATAATAGAAACTTACACGAAATTTTGGAGAGTTTCGTGTGCAGCTTTCAATGTTGTTGTGATCTCCAGACTGTTGCCAAAAATTAAAGCAGTAGAAACTGTCGTGCCTGATATGTAGGATTCTCTTTATTCAAAAATCCAGCTTGCGATCCGAGGCTTTAAATGAAGCTCCGCAAAAGTGTGAATATGAATTAAGGACATCTGGAATAGTGAAAAGACATCCACATCGTAAGACACAAGAAACTATTGAGAAAAAAATTATCCTCGAAAAACATGATAAAGAATGAAACACATACTGCAAAATATATTTGAGGCAATTTGCGATCGAAAAGATATAGCTCGATAATCAGGCAGAGCATATGGACTGCATGTGAGCTACGGGTTCCTTTTCCAAAATTATGAAAGTACAGATGAGTAGGATTCCAATGGTCTGCCACACTATTTGAGAGACATCAATTCTGGAAACCGAATCTCGATGAAACGGCGATTAAAACGATCCGAACACTTTGTATTTTCACTGAAAAATGTTATCAATCGGCAAAAGTTTCACTTAAGAAATTCAAATTTCTATCTAATTCGTATTGAGATACTCGGAAGTATCTCTTCTGTAATCACGGTTCCTCCCACCGCGTATGGAATTTTGAATTGAACTGTGCACGAACAAGATGGCAATTCATTTACTTCCGTAAATAGTATTTATTAAGTGAACATCAGTGTCGAGACGGAGTTATATATGAATTTTGCTCCTCTGGCCGGATACTGTGAAAAATGAGTTACACATGAATTTCAATATACCGGTCATCGGGGTGTAGAGTTAGATTGTTATATTTCAAATCAATTGAGGCTGAAAGAACTTGGGACAAACAAAAGAAACAAATGTACCGAAAGCATAATTGCACAGATCGATGGTCAAAGAAAAACTTTGATAAGGCATATGGATGTCTGTTTTAGTAAGACACCTTATTGCAGAAAAATTCATACCATGAATTGCGTAGCCAAATTCTCCAAACTTCTTTCTGAAACAATTCAATCTGTCCAGCTTCGGTTTCACGTTCAAATACAGAGAAAACTCTCAGATGTCCTTCTCTAAGCTTTCGCCCAACCCATTTTTTTTTAATTTGTAGAGTTCGTTCTTTTATTTAAGAAAAAACCCTCAACATGAATATTGCTTCTGCCTGAAAACTCTTTCAGTAACAAAAAGTATTAAAGAAAGAGTATTAGGTTTGAATTGACAATAGTCATAATGCAGAGATTTTGAAAACCTGAGGTTTTGGGTTGCAATTTCATCAAGGCATGGGCTTATCACTCACGTGGTCTAAATAAAAAATTATATTTGAAGCAGGAAAAGTACCTTAGAAGAGCACTGTTACTGCCCATCGCTCCAGAACGAATCATTTGAGAACTGGAAGCTGTTTTTTGAATAGTGAATGCTCTAGTAACTGCGGTCTGAATTAATATCCATGTAAACCTGATCTTATTTAAACATCCGTATGTTCGAAACCCTTGTTCAATGTTCTACAGTAATCATGCACAATACGAGGTCTTATAGTGAAGCTAGTAACTACAAAAGTTCCGTTTCTTCAAAAGTTCAAAAAACCATCTTCAGCTTATAATTTCTGACTTTTGGACATGTGGGAGCAATAGGGTAAATTTAAACTATTATTTCGAAGAATATTAGTCATAATCTGCAGCAGAAGCATAACCAAGAACTGCTTTTGGGAGAGTAGGTACCTTAATTAACCTTACATAGTAAAGAAAAAAAAATCTCTTTCAACATAACACGTACGAGTTTAAATTTACATTTTTCACTTGATATACTTCAAGTGCAGTTTTTAACCTCGTATCCAACCCTTGCTACGGCACTGATCCGGAGTGGTTTCGAATCCCGCACTTCTGATTTGATAAGAAAAACGCTTGAATGACCTTAAAATATTTTTAACCTTTTTAGATCGTTTTCCGACCCTTTATAAACATTAGTACTTTTTTTATTACTTATTATTAAATTACTGAACGATTAAATAATTGCCCATATAAATGTTCGTTATAAATCGGCGCACCTAACTCCATACATAATTATACATTTTAATATTACGTATATAAAATAACACTGAGCAGTGCGTCTATTACAAATTTCTCAAAAAGCCCATCTATTTATTATTATAAAAACAAAAACATAATTATTACAAAAAAAAGAAACATTTACAATTATACATATTATAAAAATAATCTTAAAAAAAATTCAAAAAAACATTCAAGTATAAATGCATGACCAAGTCCCTTTTCTTGTTCTATGACAGCAACTAAATCAACATAATGTGAGAGTACATCTAGTTGGAGTGTTGGATCCTGTTCTATTTCCTCCCAAAACCAAAATTATGTAAAGCCTGGATTATGTGTACAATTCAAATGAATCCAAAAAACAAGATATTAAAATAAAAAACCTTGTACTGTCATCCCAAAAAAAACATCTTTTTATTTTCAAAACACACACACACATCACCCAAAATTTTTTTATATCTTTTTTTTTTAATTTTACCTTTCTTACCTTTTGTTGTTTTTACCATAAAACAGTCAAGTAATATAAATTTCTAACCATTATATGTTTTATTTTCCTTATTTTAAATTCATTAAACAAAAAAAACTTATAATTGTATACCATGAAAGCTCATCCGTGAGATGGTTTTCCGATGCTCTATATTTATAGATTTTTTTTTTTGTAATTATTTCTAAGCTTTTATACATTGGTTATGGTAAAAAAAATTAAATTAAAATAAACATAAATAATTTTTAAATTTGATAAAAAAAAACACAAAAAACACGCCTAGATATCGTCTGTAATACTGTAACACATTTAAAAATGTATTTTACGGTAATAAATTTTAAAAAAATCTTTTGTTAATAAATAACAAACCATAGTTTGTTTCTTTTTCATCGATTAATTTTAATTGAAATTGAAGACGACAAAAGATAGATCGATTATACACATTCTGAATATTTAAAATCATAATTTTGGATTTGTATTTTACACACTGATACTCAAATTATACCGGAGAATGGGTGAGACATATAAATATTTTTTTTACAACGGCTCACGATCGCATGGCTTCAAGCTGTACATATAAACTAAATAAATAAATTTCTATATTTTTTTTAAATACTTTATTTTTCATATTTTTTTTATATATGAAAAAAAACCTAATTAACTCCTTAACGAAGCTATGTACTAAATTATGTCTAATTTTGCTTACACTTTATTATTTTATATTTTTTTCTCTCTATTTTAATATTTTGTTACGAAAAAAAGCTGTCTCATTTAAATTTAATTAATTTGTTTTGCTAATAGTATTGGGATAAGGAAAGTGCCCTCATAAATATCCTGTTCATATAATTTCTGATTTTGAGGTTGTTTTTTCGACTGAGGGTTTTTTTCGAAGAGGACTTCAAGTGATAACTCCTACCAATTATTTTTTCTCTTTCTTTGTTTTTCTTTTAAGAGGGACTTAACCTTGTCCCAGATCTTCCTAATACTTGTAATTTAGATGCTAGGCGCTAATGCGACGCTTCAAGGGCATATTTTTAGTTTTTAGTTTTCTTTTTCTTTGTCCTAATTTCAGTTTCACATTATTCTTTACGATTTTCATTTTCCTATGTATTCTTTTTTATTTTTTTTCATATTTAACACTTAATCCTAATACATATAACAGGAATATCACAAAAAAAAATTGTATACCTTTCTGTTGTACATCTAATAAATATACTCACAAGTAATATTCAAATGAATAATAATAAAAAAAATGTATATCAAAATATTAAAATTAATAAAACAATTATATTCACCCAAATCCAGGGAAGTTGAATTGCGAAATGGAGCCCGTCTAGAGCCAAGAGTTATTGCAAAAGCCCCTGAAGGACAGGGCTGTCCAAGATGCGGCGGTTACGTATATGCAGCTGAGCAAATGCTTGCAAGAGGCCGAGTAAGTACAATTTTTATTACGTTTTTTTTCAATTACTATAAACAATATTAAATTTACAACGAAAGTATAAAAAGAAAAATTTAAATATAAAGACATTAAATTAAATTCATATCAGGGCTATCATAGGAGATGCTTTAAATGTTTAATTTGCAACCGAACATTGGACTCAACCATGCATTGTGATGGTCCTGACAAAGATATATATTGTAGAGGTATCTGATCTCTAATTAGTATTTTTTACAATTCCAATATTTGTATAATGTTCACTTCTATTCATTAGTTTGCTATTATTTAATGTTATGTTATGTTATCTATAAAAAAAATGCACTTCCATTTGTTGTAAAAGAAAAATTTAATGGAAGTTTTGTCAATAATCAAATCAGATAAATAATATATTATAATTTTCTGTATCATTTACTTTATTTCTTGTTTTGAAAACACTCCTATTCTTTTTTTAATGTTAAAAAAGTCAATAATCTTTTTTTTTTCTTCAAAAATTTATTTCTGAAATCAAAATTTAAATTCAATTTTCTTATTACAAAATTACCTACAGATGTGGCATAAAGAATGTTTCAAGTGCGGAAAATGCGCTAAAGGACTTGATTCAATAAGTTGTTGTGAAGGTCCCGATAAAAACATTTACTGCAGAGGTGTGCTATTTTTAAATTTTTCAAATTTCGAACGTATAATTATTGCATAAGGCATACGTTAATTCGCTTAAAACCTTAGTGGATTGATAGTTGTTTCGTTTCGGTTAAATTGCTTATACTGAAAAGTTACCAATAATATTAATAACATCAGCAGCTATAGTTTTTTTTCCTGTTCCATAGTACATATAATTTTACGATATATTTACTCAACGAAATGCAGTATCAAACTTATATTACTAACAATTTTTTCGCTGAAACTATTTTCTTCTGGCTTTTTTTATTCTTAAATTTAGCATTAATTTCATGGCCCGGTACTAAGATTTTCTCTTCGGTATGGTGGGCGGGAGGGACATAATTGTCTTATGAAAGATAAAAACAGTACAACAGTTTTTCATCCATTCAAATTCAATTAAACCCATGACCTAACAATATTAAGCGATATAATTAAATTAGAACTACTTGTGATCGAGCTAGTACTGTTGCATCTTTTATAATATAATATGTGTTTCTTGTACTTAAAAATACGTAAGATAGTATTACACTGTATGCTATGCTGTCAAATATTTGACTAAACAAAATTGAAAGTTTTTGTCAAAGTTTTTCGGCAAAATAAACTTTGAGTAGAGAAAATAATTTAATGTGACAAACAAAAATTTGACGATCACACTATCTGACAAATATTTGACAGCGTGGCATACAGTGCAATAATAGCATTAGAAAAAAAATTTACATTTCGGTTTGAGGAAAGAGGGAATCTATTCATACAACCGCTTCTTGTATTACACCTTCTACATCCTACCTAAGAGCAATGGCAGTATTCGTCCACAACCCCTTTTCACGTCTTCGGGGTGGAATATCAAAAATTGGGGAAACTAATTTTCACGTGTTTGTATAAAGAAGCAAAGGCAAAAGCTGATTCGATATCTTATCGGACCTACGAGATATGGCGGAATTTTTAAAAACATGTTCACCTTTTTTCATCTCTGCGTGTCGAATACAACCCAATTTATTTTTATACATTTGTATGAAGAGCCTGAATATGTATAAATTAATTCGCTATCTTCGTATGCCTAAGAGATCGAAATCTATGAAAATATATTCAACCCTTTTTACCATTTAGAGGGTGGAACATCGAAAAATCAAATCGCGATATTGATTTCTAGACTTTTGTATAAAAACGAATGTGATATTTCATTGGCCCTAAGAGATATGGCGGAAACCGTGTTATTAGGCGTTTGTACAAAGAGCGTGTAAATGTAGGAATCAATTAGGTATCTCATTCAAGTTCTGGAATTTTATTCTTGATTTCTTAAAGTTTTAATATTTATACTAAGTTTTAATTTTCTAAAAGAAGACTTGCTAAAATATAAAAGTACACAGAACCTCTTTCTAAAATTAAATTTGTTAAATGTTCTTAAAAGTTTGGGTTTCGTCGATTAATTTTCTTCAGTCGAATTTAGGACATTACAGTCGTTTCTTCGTCCGATCTGAGTTTTTCTCTCGAAGTTCGTGAAAACAGTGTTTTTTTGGGAATAGGTTTTAACCGAACCCCGCAGGGTGAGAAATGTTCTGCAAGATCTCTCAAGTATAAAATATGTATATACAATACTTATTAAGCATAAGCTGTTCTTGATATAAAAAGAAAACATAAAAGAATTTCTTTAACCCGTTTCTTAAGCCGTTCCCCACTATCAATCCCCATTATCGAAAGAAATTCTTACGTGGCTTGCAAGAGCAACCTCTAATAATATTTCGGGCCGTAATTGCCAACCTATAGCGCTGCCAACCAAATAAACATAAGGCCATTTTGAAAATAATTTTTGTTTAATATTGGCAGTTTCATCCTTCATATCTTTGCTTTCGAAAATTGCTGAAAAGGGTGCACCCAGTGCACTTACTGAGAAAATTTGAGAGGTTATTAATGATTTTCGAGATATCTTAGTTTGTCACTACTGTCGTACAACACTACAAAAGAATTTTTTATTAAATTGAAAATATGTTCCTGAAATTAAACCCAACCATCATTATAAAAAAGGATTTTTAAGGATGATATTTGCTAAATATAATTACCACTTACGTGCTTTTCGAGATAATTTGATATTGGCCCCCGTTTTCGTGCGCCCCTGTTCCACTGCTCCACTCAAACAATAAACATTCACATTCGTCACATTCGCTTTCGACGTCTATATATAAACCAATTTTCAACGTTTTATTTATTTTGATGGTTCGTGAAATATCGTAAATCAAAATTTTTTTCCGCCTTCCCCTGTTCCTTTATACTGTACTTGTACGTCTGCAAATAACACCCAATATATCTACATATAGGTTTCAAGTTTCAACTTTGTAGTGTGAACTGTTCCTGAGAAATGAAAATTTTAAGTTTTCGCTCTTGAAATATGGATGCAGCTTTCGCAATTTATTTCGTCTTATTTGTGCAATATAGTAAACTGTACCATTAGTGTATACGTCCTATGAATAAATCTACAGGTAATAACACACAGCTTTACTTTTAGTATATCCTCGTTAGGTTCAGGAGTCGGAATAGTAGCACACATCATAACAACTACTAGTTAAAAACAAACTTATGTATTTATTATAAAGTAATATCGTAACTAAATTTTACCGGCAGAAATAAATTAAGGGTTGGCTTTCTTTTCTAAACTAATCTATCTTTTGACTAATTTCGAAAGATTTCTAACGCATGTAATCACACTAAACCCCCCAAAATATTCCAATACACTGTGTAATCCTATAATTGTTTTTTGCACTGTTCCATTTACGAAACGTAGTTTGCTATAGCAAGAAGTTCGGTCCAAAAGGATACGGCTACGGTCAAGGAGGAGGCGCTCTTCAAAGTGATTGTTTTGCTAATGGGTATGTGTTTTTTTTATGTCATAATTTATTATTTAATTCTTACATCTATCCATTCATAATAATTTTAAGTTTCGATATCAATTTATACATGGTTTCTGTTCAACGTTGTAATTCATTAAAACAAATTGTATGCGATATTTTTCATTATTCTTGACAAAATTCAGCATAATTCGAAGCTTAAAATATCTTTAGGTTGTTATGCGCAAAAGTTTGGTGCTCGAGGTTACGGCCATTTAGGAATATCTTCTCTAGGCCTTATGTCTGACATAAAGGATTGCGAATGGCAGAGGTAGAAATTACATCAAATTGTTCAATTAAGTAAAAATATAAAAAAAAACCAATAAAATCCTCAATCCGTATGTCGTCTTGTGAGAGGAAATTGAAGTTGTGATGAGAAGTAATTTCAAATCTTGAGTAAACGGACTTCAAAATCCTTTGGTATATTTCCATATGTTTAAATAAGTCAGATGTCCTTTATGTCGGTTGGCCATAACATTAATAATAATTTTGTATAGTGTGTGGAGATCTAAGCAAAAAAAATATTTCCCAGAATTTAACTAACAAGAAAACTTTGTAAATGTTAGATTTAAAAAGAAATTGTTAAATAATTTGACGTAATTTTTATAGTGACATGGCGCCAAAAACGTCTGCTATCGACACGTCTCTAATTCAGGCCAAACCTGGTCAAGGATGTCCAAGATGTGGTGGAGTTGTTTTTGCTGCTGAGCAAGTCCTCTCGAAAGGCCGCGAATGGCATCGCAAGTGCTATAAATGTCACGATTGTACCAAAACGTTGGACTCGATTATCGCATGTGACGGACCCGATGGGGATGTCTACTGTAAAACATGCTACGGAAAGAAGTGGGGTCCACATGGCTATGGATTTGCTTGCGGTTCTGGATTCTTGCAAACCGATGGTCTATCGTAAGTAAAACTAATTCGTTCCAAGGGGAACCTTACTATTGTACTGACTTTGCAGCGAGGATCAAATTAGCGGTCAACGTCCCTTCTACAATCCCGATACAACATCGATTATGGCTGTAGAAGGTCAAGGATGCCCACGATGCGGTGGAAGTGTATTCGCTGCCGAACAGCAACTGTCGAAGAGCAGAATGTGGCATCAAAAATGTTTCAATTGTGCTGAATGCCATAGGCCTTTAGATTCGACGTTAGCTTGTGATGGACCCGACAAGGAAATCCATTGCAGGGCTTGCTACGGTAAACTCTTCGGACCAAAAGGTTTCGGTTATGGTCACGCTCCAACCCTTGTCTCAACCACCGGCGAATCTACTGTTGCTTTGTAAGTTCAATACGTCGGAAGTTTCCTGTTCAGCATAATTTTAATCGAAATATTTATCCTTACAGCCCCGATGGGGCTCCGTTCGCCGGAGCTAAGTCTCAAAACGGATGTCCACGATGCGGTTATGCTGTATACGCAGCTGAACAGATGATTAGCAAAAGTAGGATTTGGCATAAACGTTGCTTCCATTGCTCCGACTGTCGGAAGTCATTGGATTCGACCAATCTCAATGATGGTCCTGATGGTGATATTTACTGTCGAAGTTGCTATGGCCGCAATTTCGGACCAAAAGGTGTAGGATTTGGTATGGGGGCTGGTACCCTGACAATGGCTTAGGTCCAAAACTTTCAAATTATTTTCCAAATTTATTTATTTAATAATGTATAATATCCTGATAAATCCTTATAACGAAAAACTTGCAACTTCGACTAATGTAAAAAAATGAAAGTTTTTATAACTATCGACGATATGAAATGTTATTTTTTATTTTCTCGCGCGATAACTAGACGTAGAATAATACAAATGCACCCTAAAATAATTGTTTATTTATATAGAGTCAAAGATATAATTATTTTTTTTATTTCATTTTATTTAACTGAACAAACAGAAAAGATACTGCTTTTTATTACTACACTATTTATATAACAAATACGAACGATAGGACATGACCTGTCCTAGATTATAGCTAGCTAATGATCATTTGCGTAATAGATGAATAAGTTAATTGAGTACTCAATGGCGAAGTGATATCCCATTGAATTATTTTTTTCAAATTTATGAAAAATATATGTAAATTTGATTACAGTGTTTCTATTTATTATTTAAACATCGCACAATCCCTTACGTTTTATTCACAGGTTCTCAAAGAAAAACTTTAGCATATTGAGCAACATAGACCCCAATACGGTAATCCAAGCAGCAAAACACGCCTTGCATTTCGAATACAGAGCCTCTTCGGAGATGTTTTGCTCTAGAAAACCAAACTATGCCCACTGTCGTCTGTATCTTGGACTACATAATCGTCCTCGAAAGATAGGTCGTTGGAGAACTTCTGGTTAGAATATACCCAAGATGCGTCAAAAACATGAGTTCACGAAAGTTTGCAATTATTGGTATGTAGGTACTCGTATATATAAAATTTTACCGAGTAATAAAAAAATAAAATGTTACCGAGTACGAGCCAAATGCAAGCACCTATTTTTTAGCTCTAGCAGAAAGTCAGAAAGTATAGTGCCGGTTCATGGTATGTTTACCCGGTCGGCACTTTCCACCGTAGACTACATATACCTACGCCCATAGTATCCCCACTTTTTAAAATTTCCGTAGAAACATTGAATGATCGCGGAAACTTATAAATTCCTTCTAAAATTATATTTATTAGTTCTGATAGTGTATCGGCCGGACATTTTCATTCCGCTAACAGCATTGGCGCAATTTAATTAATTTTTAGGATATACTTTGGGATGTGGTTAAAGTTTCAAGAGCTATTGCGAAATTCGTGCATCTCAGTTCCACTTAATTTCAGAGAGTCTCATATAAACACGGTGTTTTGCCGTCCCCATGAGCTCTATATCCACAAATATGTGATCGTCGATAAGTCTCATTCGGGCCAGACCACGCCAACCAGACTACAACATTCTTCAGCCTGGTCCTTCGACAAGATTTCTTGTCTGCCATATTTCTAGAAGCTCCTGTCATCTCTCGTGTTATTTACTTACCCATTTAGCAAAGGCCGCACTTACAGAGACAACCGACTGACCAAAAATCAGTTTTGTTCGGATCAAAATGGACTTCGATCCGGACTTTGCTCAACGAATTCACTGCCATTAATGACCATGGTTCCAGCAGAATTCTACCCTCTCTTACACTCACATACCATCTTCGAAAAGATTATTAACTCATCCAGGGACTTAAAGTGACCTGAAAATCACAGCAAATGCAGATTCGTCTGTCTTTTTATCTTTCCTCTATAACGCATTCTGCTGCCTTAGGCATCGCATATATTTCAGCTTGAAAGGTTAAAGTAGACTTTCCCAGGGCGAAAGAGCACCTAAGATATTCAGTCTGGAAGTGCATTCTAACTCAAGACTCGTCTTCTGTCAGTGAACAGTCAGTAAAAATACCTGAAAATTCCTAACAAACAAATATGCTATATCAGGTGACTTCAAGTTACTAGCCGTAAAAATCAACAATCAATTAAATTGGATCCAACACATCTTTGATGTCGCGAATGATGATTCCAAGCGCCTAGGTATTCTATGGAAGTCCAAGAAATTCTGTTCAGCGTCTAACTTAGCTACAATCTACAAGGCATATATGACCGCGTCTTGAGTACAATTCGTTTGTCTGGGCTGCGGATCCAAAATCTTATTTAGCATTGCTCAATCGTATTAAAAACATGCGTTCCGACTAATTGGAGATGAAGCCGTTTCTGCTTCTGTGGACTCCCTTGAGCATCGCTGAAATGTTGAAGTACTCTGTATTTACTATCGATCATAGTAAGGAACTAAAAAGACCTATACTTCCCCTCTTAGTAACACTCGTCAAGCTACATGCGGACACGAGTATACTGGTCAGCCCCTTTCGTGGAGAACAGTGAAATTTATGGAGTCTTTTCTCCCCGGACATCAGTAATGTGGAGCGCATTACCGGCCAATCTGTTTCCTAATAAGTATAATCTTCAACAATTTAAAAATAACGTCCACCCCTCTCTCCCCTTCCACCACTCTAAATCCCATACAACACCATTTTATCCCCAACCTATGTCGTTCTACTGTGCAATCGCAATAAGGGGTCACCCCTAATTTTTTTATTATTTCGAGGACCGTAAAAAAATCTGAATGCATATGCAAGAAATAAATATCTGATAATTGCCATTGCACAGTGATACGTGCTTTCTCCACAGGGCTAATCTTATTAATCTGTGCCTAGCTCTTATTGCTTCCGTCTGAGCAACAATCTACAGCGGGCTGCCACCTTGGTATGCAAATCACCAGTTAAGCCGATAATTCGACTACTAGTACAGCCACAAAATCAGCATTATTTTGGACAGTCAGAAGTACATTCAGATCCTGCAGATCAAGAAGAAAAGAGTCAATGAGTGTATTCAATAACAGTGGCGCGAGCACTCCATTCTGAGTCCTTATAGCAAATTGCCCATACTCAGTTTGCACGCATAGCATTCTCTAAAAATCGTTCTTCGCGCCTACAGAGTGAAAAGAAGAAGCAACTAAAAAGGAACATAGCGTAGTACAAATTTTTATATAAGGTAGTATTTGTTTAAGTAGTCCTAGCTACACCTCTTTTCCGTAAATTTGATGACACTTACACATATGTGTATGAAAGAATAAAATAAAATAAATTTTAGCGCATATGCAACAACGAATTATTCTAAATCTTTTTTTACGATTTAATTTATTTCAGTAAAAGCTTTTTTACGGTTTTTGTGTGATAAGAAATAGAATGTGAGTAATCCCATACATTTTTCCTCTGATAATTTCAACATCAATAGTAGTGAAAAGCAGGAGTTCAATCAAATCAATCTTCTTTAATTGGAACTAAGGGGCCCATAGACGGGCATGCATGCATGTCATTCATGCATGTCGCGATACGTTTTGGCTCCGCCCATAAAAATCAAAATTTTTTGATTTCCATCATGCCGCATGATGCCAGACCCACACATTCAAGTTTCAGACTCATACACTCATGGATGAATGACATGCATGCGTGCCCATCTATGCGCCCCTTAAGTTATAGAAGAGCTAGTAACATCTATTCTTTTTGTTATTTACACGGCATATTGCATGTGCAAATATTATAGGTAACACAAATCGACCGATATTTTCAAAAGTTTGTATCGGCTTCAAGCGAAACAGGTGATGCCAATTTCACTTCTTTCAATGTATTTAACTAACAAATCTTATAATCAAAGTGAACTTTATGCTGGCTAAAGTATATAGTCGTATACCACAAGTATTTCATTGGTTCAATTTCACATTATAACTTGCTAGGAGAAAAACGAAAAAAATGTAAATAAATAGAAATATAAGATAGAAATAGATGTGCGAGTTTCATGTGGACAACGTTTGAGAGTTTTTGATGCTTTAAACAAACAGTGCTTTTTTCCACTTTATGCATTAGATACTATCGCCAAAAATATCTACTTTAAGGAAGATACAAGTAAATAAACTTACATATTTAATATTTTATTCTTCGACTAAATACATCTTATACAATTCTTCTTCTTCTAAATTTTTAAATTTTGGTAAAATATTAACTTTGACAATTTCCGAAAAGCCTTCTGAAAGTTCTGGATTGGTGTATTTTTTTCTGAAAAATATAAAAAGCAAAAACAGAAGTATAAAACTTTAATAATCAATCAAAATATATCTTTACTCTGCAACAAAAAAATGTTGAATCGCATAAACTTACTTCATGGAATTAAAAACAATGCTTGAAATTTTCATGTGTGCTGAGTCGGTAAGTTCCCGAAATACGATATTATGCTTAAGTTGAGACGCAGAGACGTTCATAATAAAACAACGGCATATTACTTTAAACTTTTTCGCAATACTGACGTAACGACTTCGAGTTTCAACGTCGATGTTGGTGTTATCAATTACACATGATTTTTTTGCCTGTTATACAAATGAGAAATTAATTTTAAAAACAAGATTTGAGCCGTGTACTACCTACACTTATGCTCTGCTCACACAATTTAATACAGGCTTGTGCACTACCAAGAGTATCTCTATTTACAATTTGATATCCGAGTGGCTGTAGATTTGTTTTTGCAAAAACGCTTTTGCCCGATCCTGGTAACCCGACCATTAGTACGATCTGAAAGAGAAATTTATAACACAAATTTAACAAAAATGTAGCAGAACATATGTTTATTTTCACGCCAATGACTTTAAAATATTCGTGTCGAATGGAAAAGAACTTAAAATGTTAAGTCTTTTTATTACATTAGTACGTATATGATCGATGAAGATGAGTTTCTTAACGAGTAATTTACTTAGCGATTGGCGGATGCTTCTTGAAGGACAGTGTCAAGATCTTCATCTCGAGCTATGCTTCAAATTGGCATACCGTTGACTCACTGATAAAATATGCACAAATTAAATACGGAGTGGTAGTTGGTTACAAAGATAATATACATTTATATATTTAGAAGTATAAATATTTAGGAATTGAGTTAACATCAAAACTGTCGCTGCAAAATCACTTCCTTCAGAAATTAAAGCAGGCTAAGATATGTTTGAATGTAACGTGGAAGCAGTTTATGATGAAGAAGTTTCCCCCACATGGACAAGTTTAAGGCAGTGGGTCGGTCGATATTATGTTACGCAGCTCAAGTTTGCGAATTTGAAGAGTTTGATTAATAACAGTTGAAAGGCTTTTACGTTGTTTTGTGAAAAAGTCCACGGCATTCCAAGAAAGAATCTGCTTGGCGACAAGTAATTTTCGTGAATGGGATTGGGTGCCGGACTACCAGTTCACTCAGCTGTAAATGAGTACTTGAGTTAAATCGGGGTAATAATCACGGACGAGCGTGTGGCTGACCACTTCACCTCCTAGCGTTCCGTTGATCTAGTAATGAAGTAACTCTAGCATTACTTCAATGCCTAGGCCCAATTTGGTCTGTTGTGCCATTGATTATTATTATTCCAAGAAAGACACCCAATTACGTAAATTAAGCTGAATCAGGACTGAATTACATCACTTTACTTTGAGGATACATTCAAATTATACAATCAAAGTAAAAAAACTACGGTCAGTAGATTGCCACATCAACTATTCCAAAAAGTAATAGCAGGAAAAGTATATTGGGCTCTCGAACGGCATAATGTCTGTAATAGATTTGAAAACGCGGCAGTTTTTAGAACTGCGGCAGAACTTTAAAAAACTTCTCAATTGATGTTAGAGGAATTGAGTAAAGTACAGTGTTTAGAAGATAGACTTAATGCCGGAAGATTACCTTATGGCGAATATAAACATCTTTCACTGGAAGGAATGACTTATTTGGTAGTGAATATACCATTAGATTTATCATCTCTTATATTGAAAGCAAGGGAAGTACTGTTGAACGTTAATAGTAAACCATATTCGCAAGTAAGGTCAGAACTATATATCGTGTGTTTGTCGAGCTGAGGTTGACTGGTCATTTATTATGATGCAAAATTTAATGTTTCATTGTGCATTGGACGATACTTTTCCCGCATTGCCGCACATCAGTATTGGAAAAATTTGTACTACTGGCGGAACTTGAAAAAGGCAGATCACATACTTAAGTAATCTACTTCACCAAATGTTCGTTAAAGTTTAAACTGACGAAAGAAAATAAGTGAGAAATAAATCGTCAAAAAAGTACTGAATCATATCTCAGAGACAAAACTATTTAAATTCATTGAAATAGTAGCGTACGCTGACGACATAAATATTTTATCTCAGTAGTCTTAGGGATAAAACTTGGTAAATACGACAATGAAAAGGATGAAATTCAGCACATACTATCATGTCCATAAAAATCAAATCCTTTAAATTCCGAATATAGACAGAGGACGGTTAAATGACATCTCCTGTTATATGACTGTGAAAAGCAGACCCAAAAAATTAATAATCGTATTCGACCATGAATCAACGAATCTTACAACCAATCAATGATGTTCAGAATGGCGAATTAGCTACAATAACGAATTATACAGTCATAATAGACTCGGAGTTCAAATTCTCTAGTCGAATGAGAAAATTGACTCAGCTTCAATGGAAAGAAGAATTTTGAGAAAATGATGTTTATTATCTCCAACTATAATTCAACTACGAATTCAGTAGTTTATTTAGAGAATCTTACAATGCGATAAGTACTGGTCTATCTTAACTGCAGTATGTTTTCATATTGAAATAGAGATGGGTCACTACTAACTTATTACGTATCAATCAGAAATGAAAGACGAAGTTTAAGAAAATAATCTATAAAGCTTCCAATGTGTGGTACTAAAAGACATTACTTTCATTTCAAGACGTTAGAAGTAATATCTATTATATACTTAACCTAAAAAGAAACTTAAATTGAATGATATGTTGATCGCTAGCAAGACTAACCTCCTAGGCAAAAAAAAACGTTTAGTAGGACGGCATATACTACAATCATAAACTGGAAGCAGTTGAATGCAACTACCAGAGTTTTTTTTCTTCTCCTGAAATTTTCCATTTTGTCAGTTACGAATTATCACGGTATTTGAAGTGAGATATAAAGTAGAGAGAGGGCAATCTCAATTAACCCACCCATCCCTATTCGGAGCAGTTCACTATAAAAATGATGAATCATCAGAGAGAGATTAATGTAATTTGTCAGTTGACCTCATAGAGATATTTATACTGGAGATGACAAGCAGCGATTGAGTTGAAGGCAGACGTCGTCGCCTTCTCTCACACGCAAAACAACAACGATTGACACAATGACCCTGTTTTTTCTCACTCACATTTATATTATGTCTCGCTCTTGAAACACGCTAAACAACAACCATTTGATATAACGATCAGGGTTGCCAGATAGTTGGCTGCAGAACCCGCCGAGTGAGCTCATGAAATAACCCAAATCCCGCATGAAGACTTGTAGCCCAAATGCAATTTTAATAGACCTACTTAAACCTGTTTAACACAATTACGATTTTGACGACGAACTGTGTTCCAGAATTCGTATAATGTATAATAAATATTTTGTGAATACATAAATTCGTATTTATCACCATTTTAAAAATCTTATTTGAAAAACATATTAGGTGCAAATTAAAGGTAAAATTATAATAAAACATAATTCGATTTCATTTACTACTTGATCGCTTTTATCGATGAAAATCACTTTAAAAATACTCTTTCGCGTAGACCGTCGTTTCACTCTCGCAGTGGAAAAACTTTTCCCCCGGCTCTGCGGCGTTTATATACTGCATGTGTTGAGTCGAGAAATTTCCAGCATATATGCGGTTGTTTGTGTGAAACGCGCGAGAAGTGTCTGGAACACGCGAGAAGTATATAGAGCTCTTTAGAGTTGTTGTTTTTCTCTGGAAACTTTAATACCAATAACAAGTGAGTTATTCGGGTTGTCAATACAACAATAACTTTAGAGGGACTGAAATTTTTGCAACACGTGTCTGTAACCCACCAATCCAATTATAATTAATACATTATGCAAAAAATAAAGGAACTCTATGACAGTCATCAATATTGGTAAATCTATTGTCTCTTGTATGTTATATTTCTACGGGTGTCATCAAAGAAAGTGATTCATTTGTAGAAAGTTCACAAATAATGAACCGATTCTAAATTAATTTTGCTTTGCAAATACCAGATAGATATCGTGTGAACTATTATTTTTCAATATTATGACTGGAGAACCGAAATTTAGTGGCAAAAGGATTTGTGATATGACGTAGTTTGCAAACGTTGTATTTTGTATTTTAGCAGATTTAACCCAAGAGACGACTGAAATTTAGTTTTCTAATTTTTCTATTTTTATTTTTTCCTCGTAAATCGGGTGTTGTAAACTAGCAAAATAACCCTATGTGCGTTGGCCGAATAGCCCAAAAAGCTTTTGAAATTTGTACCCGCGAATTGAACATTTAAATAGCCCAAATCGCGGGAAATAGCCCAATCTGGCGACCTTAATAACGACCCTGTGTTGTCTCACTTCTGTGGCTTCAAAAAGCTTTATACAAAACCGGTGACTTGTCGTCTCCAGTATCTCTATGGTTGACCTAGATAACTAAATTACAAACCTCCAAATCATTTGATGAAAGTTGCGCTGTTTTCGGTTCGAGTAAATCTAGCTGCCTGTTTTCCTTAGGATTAAACGTAGGCAATGACCAAGGCGTTTCTTTCTTTTTCTAGAAAAAAAAATACGTTAAAATATATCATGTTCGCCACAAAATAATGAACCGTACCAAGAAATACTCCTCGGGTGTGTAAAACGGTACACCCAAATTAATCGCATACAATCTATCGGCACAGCTATGATCCTTTTTTACTTTATATGGTACAGTTTGTTCCGATCGGCCTGCTGCATCACCCACATATACACTTTCTTTTCTATTTATTTCGATACCGTCGTTTTTCTACAAAATAAAAACAAAAATTTTCATATGTTCGCTCTTCAAATCCAGCGGAAATCCCTTACATGTTTCTCCAAATGGTTCCACATTCCTAATTTCGGTTTCCGATAGAAACTAACAGTTGTTGCTATAAACGCTTGTATTGGAATATTAAGTTTGGCTATAATTGATGTGATTTTCAGCTGAAATTCAAGAAATTTATTACCAAGTCGGTGTTATTGAAACGGATTGATATTAACTTACTTTGAATTCTTTCACTGTCATCTTTCCCTTCGAAATTCCGCCTTGATTAGTAAAAATTACAATCTTATATCCTTTTGAATGTAAAGATTTTAGTCTTCCTGGCACTTCGGAATAAGCTATTTGCCAATCGTCTAGAGTTTTTGGAAATACTTTGCCCGATTTGGTTGTAATAAGCGTACCGTCAAGATCAAAAGAGGCAATCTATGCAATTATACATTTTACAATCGGAAATTGAAATTAGTCTACGCCAAAAAAATCACCAGAGGTGCAAATGCATTTGGCGTTGGATTTAAATACGTTCACGAATTTTAGCCATCATTTTCAATTACTTTATTATCCGCAATTTTTTTACAAAAATTGTTTCTTTCCATTTTTTTGTCTTACTCAATTCAATTTGATTTGATTTTTGTCAGATAAAGTTATTTCTAACTAAAAAACGAAAAAAAAGCATAAAAATTGTATCAATTTGTATGCTTCTAGTACACGGTCATACACTCAGATCTGAAAACTGAAAACCTATGTTCTAATAGGACATTATTAGTTTACGTTGTGCTTCTGATAGGTAATGTACGACTAGTGTATATACTTTTATTTTTCGGTGTTGTGAAATGCCATAAAAAAAGCAATTGAGTCTGGGATCCTCGTCAGTGATTAAATATTTATCAGTTAAAATCCATGCATCGTACATTAACTCAAATTAAAGTTTAAATATCGTGCTAAAAGCCCAGAAATTGATACAATTTTATAAATTTCTTTCTCGTTTGAAACTCAAAATTTTTACTTTTTTTCGTAAAATTTTAAAGCTTTTTGGTAATAACTTCATACCCCTGAAATTTTCAAAAAATTTATTTTTGTTTTTTACAGATTTTTATTTTGTATATTTTTAAGAATTAAAAAAAAAATTGAATTTAGAAAATTCCACTCCATTACAAAGTTATAGCAATAAATGTCACCAGACATCGGTTTGGAACGGCTTCATGGCTAATTGCCGCGCCATTCTCAACAGCAGCGTTTAGCATTTATTTTTTCGTAAAAGCTGGGTTTCATAGAAAACATGGTCATTTATAGGACCATCTGTGAAAAACATGAAGATACAAGAGGAAGAAGGTGTACAGTACGAAGCTGGAATGGGAGACTAGCCGTAAGTTCACTTTGTACCTACACAAAAACTTTAAACGCATTTTTCTCGAAACCATGTTTTTAGACATGGTCGGCACTATAACTCAGTCAATTTTCAATATTTTTCAAATTTTTTGTTTTTTAAATTTTGATAACTATTTTCTCTATAGTCTGGCGAGAGGTTTTTTTAATTTTTTGCTTGGAATTTTTTTTATAAATTATTAAACGCAATTTTTTTTTTAAAAACTGTTTACTAAAGTTTGAAATTCTGTAACTTATTTATTTTTAAAAAAAAAAAAATTCCCTCCGTGAGACTATAACTACTACATTATTTTACAAGATTCTTTTTTATTTTTGCAAATTGAATCATTTTTGGTGAAGTTATGATGCCGACCAGGAGGAGCCATGTTTTTCATAAGTAGTCCGTTTATACCCGTAAAAAACAATGTTAATATTAAAAAATAAAAAAAAAATTCTTTTTTTTTATAGCTGAATAGTTAATAAGATATGTGAACTCAACAAATAAATTTTTTTTTCACCATATAACCTTTGTAATAATTTTTAAAATTTACTCGGTTTTCAGCGTGTGCAGGGGTATGTGAGCCCTTAAAATTTTTTTTTCTACTTCTGGTTTAGGCATACTTAGGATTTTCTTTCCGTAGAATGACGTATCGCAGCTCTTATCATAATTTTATTTTTAATTCAATGCAAGAAGTTAGCAAAGGAAAATTGTTTATAAAAAAAATTATTGATAACGAAAAATTGTAGGGCGATAAACAAAATATATAAAACGATTTATACTTAGCTCCAAACACTACAATAGTATACCTTGTCTGAAGCAGTCACTCCACTGCTTGTGAACACGAACATTTTGCCATTATCAACCGATTCAAAATCTCCCATATCGCAGCTTGTTTCACTTTTGATTACCTCCGATTTCTCGCTTGTGCAGTTCAGCTCTGGTAGCTTTAAAAATAAGACTTCACGAACTCAATATCGAAATAAAAAAAACCCACTCACTTACCTTAACACCATTTGTTGTACAGTCTTCGAACTGAACTTTATACGGATAACGACCATAAACTACTTCAATTATATCGTCATTATATGCTTCATATCCTTTGCCGTGTTCAAGCATAAAACCATTCAGTCCACTTGGATTCAAGCCTTTCACGTTTATAGAAAGCGCTGACTTGGAGAAATCCGGTTTCAATAACACTGCAAATTTTTAAGAAAAGTGTTAATTTAAATTAGAAATAAACAGTACAGGCGCAAACAACCTTGTTCTTTTGAACAAAATATATCGCTGATCCCGGTTTTTTCTGATCGGCCAAGAAATATTTTTTCTTCATTCAACTCAATGTCCAGCGCATCTTTCGATAGACTCTTCAGTATGCATTTCCTTTTTTGTGGAACGGTCGAGTTAGTCGGTTTCAAAAACCTGTTAAGTAAATTGTACAAATACAAGAAATGAAAAAATTTTAGTAAACAAATAAAAGAACATAAAACTGATCTCTTTTATGTTCTTTTATTTGTCTTTTATAAAATTTAGTCTGGTACGTTTAGTTGGTAACTGATAACTCAGTTGAGCCACTAAAAGCTAATTCTTGAAAGAAATCAAATTCGTAGACAATCTGGGAATGGGGTCAATAGTTGTCAAGCAAAGTCGTGCTTATCGTAAAAGGCGAAATTTTCCCTACTTGGCCTAAAAAGAGAAATAGTCCAACTAACTAACTGACAAACGAGCGCACATAAGCTAGAGTTGAACTTTAGGCTAACAATAAATTCCAACAAAAAATACAACAAGGCTACGAAACTGCAAGAAAAGCCTCAGATCGAATGGAAAAATTAACGAAGATATAAATTTCCAAAGTGGACTCGACCACCCTAACAAAAATATACATACAAAAAACTAAATCATATTTTTTCACTAATTCTTCGAGTACACAAAGTTTCAAATGAATCGGCGATGGTAAGGTCACATCTGTGGTCGATTCTTAATGGAATGACCCTTTCATTTTCCGTGAAAGGAACATAACATTGACATCACAGCAATGCTGCGTTCCAACAAGACAATTCTCGATTTTCGGGATCAGGGCACTGATTTTCACCGTTGATAGACAATTGCTGTTAAGAAATTTGATTCGATAGCATCAATTCTTTTCGCAATGATGTTGAAATAGAAGAGATGCTGTCATCAGACTCGCATATTACGATGAAATTTCAACGAATTACGTACGACCGAGAACTCTGAAAACAAAGGCGGTCGAGGAATATGGAGCTCCATTTGTGAAAAACTGTTCACTGTTATCGGGACCGATAATGAAATGAATAAGTAAATAAATCGAAGTCTGTCAGGTTCGTTCTGTTCCACTATTTCGGCACGTCCTAACATCAAATTGCGCACGCGCCTTGTTGTTTTTCTGTGCGATGTTTTGTTTTACTTTGTTGCGGTTGCAGATCGTGTAAGCAAACAGCGAAAAAAGTGGGTGTAGTGCAGCCCAGAGCCCAGAGTGGCAGGCAGTCATCATGCGAGACCACTTTAAAAAGAAAACGCGGTTTCCACTGTGCGGCCAGTTCATGAACGTGCTGAAGTTTCCGTTTGTGTTTTTTTGGTGGGTAAAAAGATATTCAAAAGTTTTCGGATACAAAACAATTAAAAAGAAAGAGAAACAATTTTTTATTTTTTTTTATTTATTGAATGTGGCACCATCATAATTGATGGGCCCATCATATTTTCGGCCAAGCCCGAGAGGCAAATGGCACGTCGCATTACAATAGAAAGAGAAACAACAAAGTAAAGAAATGAAATAAGGCAACAAATAAAATGAACATGGCGAAGAGAAATAAAATAGAATAAACGAGACAAAATAAATTAATTTAAAAATAAATTAAATAAACATAAAAATGACAAGCGATGATAAAAGGACAGAAACAGACTGCGACAGGCACGATAACAAAAATTATAAAATGAAAAATAACATGAAGTATAAAGGAGAAAATATATAAAGTTTAATAAGAGCAAACTTCGCATATACAAGACTATAATAAGACCTATGCTACTATATGCAAGCGAAATGACACCTAAGCGTCTGAAAAATCAATAGACGATTTTGAACGACGAATTCTTCGAAGAATTTTGGGACCAGTAAGAGAAGGCACTGAATGGCGTATCCGGTACAACAATGAGTTGTATAATATCTACGATGACCCAGCCGCATCGACCCTTATAAAATTTCGTAAGCTACAATGGATGACGGAAGAATTCCCAAACGCACACTGAAAGGTAGAGCTCAGGGCAAACGACCGGTACGAAAACAACGGAAAAGATACGAGGACTCAGTTGACGCAGATTGCAGATCGCTTCTTAGATGCACAAATTGAAGGACGCGGGCGTTGAACCGAGATGACTTCAGACAATGTATCCTGCGGTCCCTGGCTCGATTTGGGCTGTCGCGCCATTTATGATGATGAATTAATTATTGGTCAAAATGAAATTCAAAGCGGATCACTGGGAAGCCAGGTAATTCATTCTTTTATTATTTGTTTCTACTTTTTTCTGATTTGTTTTTTTTTTGTATTGCTAGTTTTTCCTTTTCTTTCATAAACGATTAAGGAGGAAATAGGAAAAAAGAAATGGTAAAATAAAAAGCCATTAAAATGGATCCTGTCGGTTGAAGGCCTTCGTTCCGCTCATTCCTGTCTCTAGGGACCATACCAATTCAAATTTTTGAGGACAAGTACGGCTAAGGTAGGGTGGCATAACATCAGCGCCAGCCGAGATTTTCGTTCTCTCATGACCGATTGGGAATCTTATCCCAATTTTATTACCCGGGAAGGTCGGCGTGACATTTTTGTTGAACAGGCCGAGGGTTTCATGGTCGGAAATATGAACGTACTCTTCCACAGCCGCAGCTAGCCCGAAAGCGAGCAAGCACGTCGCTCCAGTTCACATTCTGAAGTAGGCGGAATTGGCCCATTGTTTCCCAATATTTAACCTTTCTTTCGGTTATTTTGACCATTAAGTAGAAATAACCTCTCCTAAGCCTCCGTTATCAACAGGGTTAGGCGACATACTAATTAAAAAATCTGGTGGCACGGAATAGAGTCAAAAAGACGTTTTCGTGTGTATTCCGGAGGATTCCTTTTATGCTTGTAACAGATTGTGCGGCGATGCGGGCGGCGTTGGTTAAGAAGGACCTGGCTCCTCGTATAGCTCGAGGTTGGTTGGCTATTGACAGAAGTTCGACATGGTGGTTGAGTATCGTCCGGATAGTGAGGAGTCAGCATGTATATGCTCTCAGTCGAAATTTCGCGGCACAAGAAATTGTACAAACTTTAACGAAAGGTTTAGAAATACCTGAAATAATGGTGAATTACAAAATGCGATTATATCGCAAGACATTGTGCGGCAATCGCTTATAT
This sequence comes from Beris morrisii, assembly GCA_951812415.1. NCBI lineage: Eukaryota > Metazoa > Arthropoda > Insecta > Diptera > Stratiomyidae > Beris > Beris morrisii. The sequence continues at coordinate 49,852,843 of OX638313.1, read as the reverse complement.
GTCCCGGCGTTCGAGCAATTTAATCTGCTGCAGGAACTGATTTACTAAAATGGGGGGTTTCATTTTGAATTATGTGAAATCGTGCTTAAAGTGTTCATTCACAAATGGTGAGGGGAAAGATTTCTATATCCTGCAAAACGGTGAACGATATCGTTCGACACAGTGCGTGTAGGCCATTTGGATCGGTTTGTGAAGGGAAATTTCTATTTGTTGGCGCGGGCGACGAAGACCGTGAGATCTACCGAATGAGTGGCGAGACTGAGAGATATTTTCCGAATATGGTTACCCAAGGCGAAGAATAAGTAATTAGTAAAGTGTTTAATATTATAGAAAACAGAATTAAATTAAGCCCTTTGCTGACAAAGTAATTGGTGAATACCAGGGTGGATTTAGAGCTGGGCGATCGACCACGGACCATATATTCTCAGTTAGACAGGTACTTGAAAATGCTGGGAGTTTAACATTGATGTGCACCAGATATTTGTGAACTTCAAACAGGCATACGACAGTATCGACAGGCGCGTACAGTATAAAATAATGATGGATTTTGGAGTTCCACCGAAACTGGTTCGGCTTACAAGACAATGACAATGACAATGACCGATTCTCTGTCACAAGTCAGAGTGGAAAATGATCTGACTCTTAGCTTTAGAACTGACAACGGGCTTAAACAAGGTGATGGCCTGACACCAATGCTTTTTAATTTGACACTCGAATATGTTGTTCGGAAACTTCCCGTTGACTCCAAGGGAACACTATGCTTCAAATCCACACAACTAGTAGCATATGCCGACGACATAAATATACTTGCAAGATCCCTGGAGAGTGCCAAGAAATATTTGTAAACCTTGACTCGGTAGCAAGGGAAGTTGGACTACGTATTAACGAAAGCAAAAACAAAATCATGACACAAACTAGGAAAAACACGCCAATCAGACAAAATATTACAGTAGGAGACTTTAACTTAGAAAACGTAGACAACTTTGTATATCTCGGGGCAAATATATCAAAGGATGGAAGCGAACCTATCGAAATTAGAAGAAGAATAATGATGGCAAATAAGGCGTATTATTCGGTACTCCCAATAATTAAAAACAAAAATGTGCATAGGAAAACAAAGCTTAAACTACTTATACAAAACAGTTATAAGACTCAAGCGTCCTAAAAATTAGTTAACGCCTTTGAAAGAAAAGTCCTCAGAAGAATCCTCGGACCTGTGAGGGAAGACTCGATCTGGAGAATACGATACAATAGAGAATTGTATGCCATCTTTGATAATCCGGAAGTATCGATCCTCATAAAATGCAAAAAGCTACAATTGGCTGGTCATGTGGAGCGGACGGATGACGGGAGAATCCCCAAACGCACACTAAAGGGAAAAGTTAATGGACAAAGACCAGTTGGAAAACCACGGAAGCGCTGGGAGGATTCTATTGACGCAGACAGCAAATCACTGCTAAGATTCTCAAACTGGAGGACGCGGCCACTGAACCGGAGGCGGCACATTCAGGAGTCCAAGGTCCGATTTGGTCTGTAGCGCAATCGTAAAAATAAAAAAAAGGGTTTAAGGACATTATGTAGGAGAAAGCCGTTAGACATGTCGTCCTAAATGCAATAACTACACAGAGGGCGAATCGTCAGGTAGAAAGGTCGAAACTTTCTACAGAGACATTGGCTGAAGGCTACTGCGACCAAGGGTTGTAGGTCGGAGTTCTCGACGGCATAGCTGTTTTCTGACCGAAGTCGTGGTGGTAACTAGCGAGGCGAAACCTCAAGGTGATATGAAAAGGTTGACTGACGACTCTTGCAGTTCTGTGGCACAAAAAGGTTATTATTGACCCGCGCGCAGGCGGGTTTGTTTTAAACATTAAATGCCGCCGGTTAAAAATCTCGTTTATCCATTTTTCAGTTTGCCCATATAATGAAACGACAAAACCACATTAAAAGAGCAACTAGTTGAATTGGACGCCGCCGCAAGCTAAAAGTTTACTCGAGCGATAAATTTGTACGTGAATCGCGTTACTAATTGGAATTTACTTTTTGCAAAATTTAATCAAATCAGTTACCTTTTCAATGCCATGATAATAATGATAACAAGAGTTGTGATAATATGTCCGGTGTGAACTCACCGCCTTGTGTCTTCACAACTTTTCACATTTATTTACTTTCGTTGTCAGATTTTTCAACTGTCACTGTCACTGTCATATCGAAATTCGTCTTCTTCTTTAGGAAAAACACAACTGTTTTTAGTGGTAGAAAGGTTCGAAGAACAAATTGAAAAGGCTTTTTTCAAATATTCACTAATTTTAGATTGTTTTTAGGGTTATTGATTTCGTAACAGTACCGAATCACTCGTGGTTACATTAATAATTAGGAGAAAAAACCTTTCAACCCGCATTCAAGGTCGAAACATAGTAATAAAAAGGCCTTTTTCCCTTAATCTAAATTCCAAACGCACGCAAATATCGCCATCATTCCATATCGATAACACAGTTCGATTTTTTCGACTGTGTAAACGTACCGTGTATCTTAAGTTGGTGAAGTTTTGTTTTCTTTCGGTACGAGTTTTTTTTTTAGTACGAGTTAAAAACAGCGAAAATACGATAAAATCGGCGATTAATTTGTAATGTAACGTGTGCGAAATCAGAACCATATGCAACGAAATTAAAATTGAATTCGGTCGAAACGCGAGCGTTCTCCGCCTAGCTACCGCAGCCAAACGAACGGAACGGAAAAAAACGAAAATTTCGTCGACGGGTGTCTGCTGCACGACAACGAGACGCAAGTGCCTTCCGCAGTCTTTCCTGCATTTCTTCTCGCCGATTAATGAAAAAAATCAGGTTAGCGCCCGAATTGCTGTCTAAATGCAGGTGTTCTTTGGAATTTCGAAGCGACGATTCCAAGTGATGGGGGGCCGGAAAAGTGGTCGAGACTAGGCTGAAATTTTCTCAAGTCGACGAAAAGAGGAAAAAAAAAATTCACCTTTTGCTGGGCAGGGCTGACGGACGTCACTTTTTCGCTGGTAATTAGCGCAAAGTGTCGCGCAATTGTTTTCCTCGTTTGTTGGTGTCCGAGCGATTGACTAGTGGAGCCAAAGACTTGACGCTCGAACGGTCGTTCGTTGGGGCCGAGTCTTCCGTACAGCCCGAGGAGCTGTCAAGCGCCAATAGTGGCAGTAGTCGAGGTCGCGAAAAAAGCGACTTGTGAATTTTTTGTTTCGCCGAGTTTTTCGCGTGCAATTGCCCGTTCTTGTGGTGCAGGGCATTGACTTGCTTTCCTCTTTTCGTTTGCATAATTTGCCTGCCCATTTCTTCCGCTAGCTTGACGTTTGTTGCCCTCGATTCGTGTCGAACGGCACGGCACAGCCCATAGTGTGTGAGCGTAGTACGCGATTTTACTCGGGCATAGCTGGGTCAGGGCGTTGGAGGAATTTTCTTTTTACGTCGGCCGTCATGGCTATTGCGATGATTTACCTTGGCTGAGCGGCAACTCCCGATTGTTTCGCAGACCTCGGCCCTAACAACAAGTGCACGGGCACGGAAGTCAAAAGAAAAACCGGAAAATTTCTCCGCACATCTAGCGGTCAACGGGCGATTTGGACTAAGTAGCTAAGCTGCTTAAGCTAAAATTAGATTTGGGTGAGATCAATAGATCGAGGCGATTAGATCAGATGGGAAATTGGCTAATTGAATTTAACCAATTGGTCACTGCTTGGAAGGCTCTTGGCCTTTGCTCTGGCCATTTGAATTCTACGTCTGGTCTGGGCGCATTCCATTCTCGCGGAAGAAACTTTGGTCGGACCGAGACGATTACGCTGTGCGGGCGTGTGTCCGCTAGACCTTTGAACCATTAAATTGTGAAATCATATTTTTTCGTTTTTATTAAGCGATTACATGCTACTATTATGTGGAAGCCATGACTCCAGTGACGAGCTTTGTTTTGTAAACAACGACGTAGTATAATCAGACGTGACAGTCAGACCCAATCCTACGATTGCAGAATCAGCTGAATTCAGCGTGTTTAAAAGCACAAGAGAAAAGTTATCAATGCAAAACGTACACTCACATTCCAACGAAAACTGAAAATCAAGGTAATGATCAAGCTGATCCTGCGTTTCAGCTAGTATTGGGTGGCTGTGGTCTGGTGTAATATAACCTCGTTGTAGAAACCCGTTTCTTGGTAGTCGCACTCAATCCCAAGGCTTCAGTCGCACGACCATTATTCATAGCACCTCTGACCAGTCCAAGATAGGCTTTGAAATTCAGAGATTGAAACAAACGTGGCAATGAATCCTTCGTTTATTAAGGAGCCAGAGCAAAACATTTACAGACAGGCACACAAAATCGTGAAGCGTTCCACATTTTTTTGAAAGATTTTTGCGTGGTGGTCAATTGAGGTATATAAAATACGAGAATATAATGCTTTACCGACAAATATACAAATGGGAAAGATGTGCTTCACTTGAAACGTCTTGCAAAAAAGCATCTTCTATGTCGAAACTAGAAACGGAATTAAGAATTGTTGCATTTATAAACGACCTGGAAACAGATAATTATTCAGGAGGCGTCTCGAGATTATCGAAGATTCTAAAGAATGGTTGTAGATTGTGTTGTTGCATGTACAGTGTCGGAAAAAAGTTTGGAAACATGGTCTCTCAAAGTACAATCATTGCTCTGAAACCGAATTCCTTGTACTTTTTTTTTTTTTTTTTTTAAATTCAATTTTTTTCAATTTTTTCCATCTACAATATTCTGTACAAATAGTAAAATGATTATGTGTTGCATTTTGTTCAGTACTTCCTAGACAGCAATGGCTGATATAATGGAAGTAATAGTGATGAAACTAATGTGGGTGAATACGTTTAGCAAATTTAAAGATAACATAATAATATATATATAATACAATGACAGTAATGAAAATTCAGCTAGGCACAAGTAAATAATTCATGAGAAGGGTGCCAAAATAAAAAACGAATTATCCAAAAGACTATATAGGAAATTATAAGATTAACATAAATTGAAGCAGTATGTAATAACATAGTAAGACAACGAATGAAAAATAAAAATAAAAAATAAAAAGGTGATAGATAAAGAAGAAAACAAAAACGGTTAAGAACGCAAAGACAATGATGATACGATGACTTCTCTTCTCAGTTAACCATGTCCAAAATCTGTTACAGCCTTGGTCCTACCTGATCCGTTAGCCTACATCCAGCTTATGTCGCTGGAGTTCACCCAGCTATACTGAGTGTCCAACAGACTCTACTGGATGTCAACTACGTCAGGATTACTCTTTACGTAGCTTTTCAGCATCTTTGTAAACTTTGTGATGGTTTTCGCAGTTTTAATTATGTCCGGAATTGCATTATAGAGTAAAACTGCTCCATAAATTGGGTCCTCTCGTACTCGGTTTGTTCTTGGACGGTGTAGATTCCTTACGTTACCTGAATTTCTAGTATGATAGTCATGTATTTCGCTATTAAGCATTATTGTAAGTGAAGTTTTTGTATTACCGTGCAGAGAGTTAAACACAAATTTGGCTCTTTCAATAGCAATTAATTGCTTAATATTATACATCCCCGTGCGTTCATATAACTCTACTGACGGAGTCAGGTGAGGTAAGCCGAAGACAGCCTTTATGCTCTTGTTGAGAAGTCTGGCGATAATGTCAATCTTACTCAGTGATGCGTGCGACCATACAATCAAGCCATATGTTAGTACTGACATTATATATGCGTTGAATATCTTTAGTTTTGCGTCCATTCGCAGATCTTTCAGCCTTCGTAATATGCCGATTATAGGAGCAATCTTTTTCCTTACTTGGCGAATGTGTTCATTCCAGTTCAGTTTACTATCTATAGTAATCCCTAAATATTTTGCTTCCGTCACTCTGGATAAGGCTTGTCCATTTATTATTAAATTCAGTTGTATATCCGGTTTATTCTTTTGTTTAAATAACATATAATTTGTCTTTTTGATGTTTATTGTTAGTTTGTTACCATATATCCAGTTAATATAATTGTCTAGATCAATATTTATCCTATTTTCCAGCGATTCGAGGGTCTTGTCGCTATATAGTAATACTGTGTCATCCGCGAATATCACGTACCTTCCCGTTAGTCTAGCAAATTGTAAATTATGAACGTATAATAAGTACAGTGTTGGTCCTAGGATCGATCCTTGCGGTATACCAATATTGACTGTCATTTTGTTACTTAAGAGCTTGTTGTTTTTAGTTATATATATTCTGTCCTTGAGATAGTTTGAAATTAGTGAGTTGGTTGTACCTCTTATACCTAACTCTTCTAAGCCCTGGAGTAACACTTCGTGATCAACTGTGTCAAAAGCTTTCCTCAAGTCAACGAAAACTGCAACCGCATAATTAGCTTCATCTAGTCCTTTGTTGATAAATTGCATAACGTCGATGATTGCCCCTGTTGTGTTGCTTTTTTGCTGAAACCCGTATTGGTGTTTGTCAAATCCTCCGATTGATTTCACGAATTTAACAATCCTCGTGTTCAGAATTTTTTCAAAAATTTTGCTTACGGAGTTAATGATTTCAATTGGTCTGTAATTATCTAAGTTTTTGGTGTTACCACTTTTAAAAACTGGGATTAGAACTGTCGTTTTGAGTATGTCTGGAAAGTTACCAAGTGATAGATGCGTGTTTATAACTTCAGCAAGTGGACCAGCTATAATATTGGTTAATATTTTTAAATCATTAGTTGTTATACCGTCAACTGGTGATGCGATCGACTTCAATGTTGCGATAATACTGCTGACTTTCTCTTCGTCCGTAGGATATAGATACATCGTCTTAGTTACTCGATTATTACTCTGTCGTATTACGTTATGATCCGGTAATTCATTCGCTAAGTTTTTGCCTACATTTGCAAAGTGGGAGTTCATATGATTTGCTATTTGGCCCTCGTTGGTTATTGTAGTCAGAGAGGTGTCTATTTGTATAATGCCTGTCGATGCCTGGGAGTTAGAGCTTTTCCCCATTGCTCGCCGACCACTTTCCATAGCTTTCTTGTGTTTCCATCAGCGTCTGTCAGTCTTTTGTTGAAATGCATATCCCTAGTCCACTTAATTACTTTGTTTGTTTTATTTTTAATCCTCCTGTATTCGTCTCGCAATGCTCCGTTGGTACTGTCCTTTCGTAGTTTGTTGTAACTGTTTCGTTTTTGTGACATTAGTGTTAGAATTTCTTGCGTCATCCACTTGTTGTCACGAGCTCTCAAGGTCTTTTCCCTCCTGGCTGATTTTTTAGCTGTAGTGATGGCGTTAATTATACCCTCACAGGAAAAGTTTTGGAGTTTAGATAAGTGGTTCCGTGTCTCCTCTTTTAAAATGTCATAATTTGTTAGCGTAATGTGTGTTTTTGTCATTGGTTTCTTCGCCATAGTCTTATTATAGGTGGTCAAGGTCATGACTTTGTGGTCCAATTCAGGCCAATCGTCAAGAGTCAGATCAGAGACCGGGTCACATATTGGTGACTATGTGGTCAATCAGAGTTTCTGACGAATCTGTACACCTCGTTGGAATAATATCATTCAAAATGGTGCAATTGTTGCTCTCCAGCATTTCCAAATAGTTGCGGGTAGTTGCCGAATCAAGTAATACATTGATATTCACATCTGCAATGGATATGATTCTGGGATATTTTGAATATAGTGGATCTAAGTGCTCAATGAGCTCACTGTCAGGTTCATTTGGTACTTTATAAAACGTCATAATTCTGGTCGTCTCATTATTTATTTTTACTTCTATTATAGTCGTGTTGAATCTTGTATCAATATATGTTGAAGTAAACGCAATACTGTCTTTCACAAACATTACTGTCCCTCCTCCTCTACTAGTGTCGCGGCAGTTGTGGACAGCTGTATAGCCTCATAAGTTAAAATACAGTGCTTCAGTAGAAAATAGCCATGTTTCAGAAAATATTAGTAATTCAATGTCTTTATTTTCTGTGACGAATGCCTCTACACTTATGAAACTTTACATAGAATTGCAGTGTCGCATTTCTTTTTAATCTTTAAAAGGATATTTGATTATGGCAACTCTAAAAAAATAGTGACGACAGTTTCGAATATGTCTGGTAATACTCGCGGAAAAAAGTATGGAAACACAAATGTTTTGGTTACCAAAAAGTTAATTAGAAGCGTTTACTTTGAAATTGAATGTCATTAGCAGTTGTTTGGTGTGCGACTGCATTATTTTTTAACCCCAATTAAAGTTTTTTTTATAAAAATATAATTAAAAATGCCGAAGGGTAAGTTGTACTCAACAGATTTGAAGGAGAAAATCGTTTCTATGTACAATAACGGAACAAATTCAAATTTCACAAAAACTTAATATACCAAGAGGAACAATTTCGAAGATTATTAAAAACTTTCATAAGCGAGGGACAGCCGAGTGTGCTCTTAAGTCAGTGAGGCCTAGAAAACCAACAACCACCACCGAGCGCATGGTTCAATGGATGTCTAAACAAAATCCAGAACAAACGGCCACTGTGATCAACGCCGAGTTAAAGAACAGAAGTATTTCAGATGTGACAGATCGGACAATTAGAAAAAGATTGATGGAAAGTGGCCTCTTTGGAAGATCTCCACTGAAGAAGCCACTCTTATCAAAAGCAAATATAGCAAACAGACTAACATTTGCAAAAAAACACATTCTTTAGACTCCAAGCAAATAGCATACAGTTCTGTGGAGTGATGAATGTAAGTTTCAACTATTTAGAAGCGATGGAAAACATTACGGTAGAAGATCAAGGGGTGAAAGGTACAATGTGAAGTATCAATTACCAACGGTTAAACATGGTGGAGATCGGTAATGGTTTGGGCATTTTTTCACGTTCTGAAGTTGGACCAATTTTTCGAATAGACGGGATAATGGATCGGTATCGGTACTTGGTAATACAGTGGATACCGCTTATTGTAATCACTTTGGGACCGGCCAAAAACAATAACATTAACCGGGTGATAGCAATAAACGAAGAAAAATTCTGTTTGTGGAAAATGGAACCCAACTGTTTTGATAACAAAATACGGCTTATAACATTAACCGCGATTACAATAAGCGGCATGCACTGTATTGCAAAACAATATGCTTTCATATGCTGAAGAAAAAATGCCGTTACGTTGGATTTTCCAACAAGATAACGATCCGAAGCATTCTTCCCGTTTGGTGAAGGATTGGTTCCAACGGGAAAAAAGTGAAGGTTTTGGAATGGTCATCACAATCCCCAGATCTGAATCCAATCGAACACCTTTTCTAATAAGAACGCACTGTACGATGAAATTATTAGAGAGTAAAAAAATATCCCGGTTTTATTTTGTGAAAAGTTGGTGGACTCAATGGAGAGGAGATGCAAGACTGTACTGAAAGCAAAAGGGAGAAGTACCAAATACTAAGAAAAAACATGTTACTTCCTTTAAATAAACTTTAATACTATGAAAGAAATATGTGTTTCCATACTTTTTCAGCGAGTATTAACAGATATGTATTCGAAACTGTCGTCACTATTTTTTTCAGAGTTGCCACAAACAAATATCCCTTTGAAGATTAAAAAGAAATGAGACATTGCAATTCTATGCAAAGTTTCATAGGTGTAAGTACAAGGAATTCGGTTTCAGAGCAATGATTGTAGTTTGAGAGACCATGATTGCAAACTTTTTTCCGGCACTGTATTACGTGTTTATTTTTAAAACTTTTCACAATCCTCTCTCTTTTTCACTTATATTTGTTTATATTTATTTATAATTTTATTTTTCTATATTAAAATATTTTAAAACGCCAAATACAAGTTTCTTTTTAAAAATGCAATAAAATGAACAAAATTAAATTGTTTTCCATGTATTATGGCTTTATTAGTAAGAGTAAACATTCTCATTAATGATGGAACACAACTTCGTTCAAGTGGCTGCCTCGGCTAGCTGCGCAGTAGCGCATTCTGTCACTCCAATTTTCCAAGACCTTGTTGATGGTTTCGGGCTGTAGCTCACGGATTGCTTGGATGATATTGGCCTTAAGTGCTTGAATCGTTTCTGGATTGCTGGCATAACATCGGTCCTTCACAATCGCAGCTCCGAGGCGGCCAATTGACATCGCCAAGACGGCTGATAACACGATTTGGGAATTTGGTGCGTAAAAGATCGATTGTGGAATGGCGCGCCATCCTGCATGAACCAGAGGTCGTCCAAATCCATGTCTTCAATTTCAGTAAAAAAAAAATCGGATGACATGGCTCTGTAACGTTCACCGTTGACCGAAACGTTGTTGTTGTTCCCACTCCTACTCACTTTGGAAATAAGTTTTCAAAATAAACTAAAATCGTTAAGTTTCCATCATTTTTTAATGATTTTGTTTTCCAAATTTAATTTGTTTTAATTATATTGTTGATTCAAATCACACAGATGGCTTTGGATCTGCTTTCCAACCTCTTCTTCTTCAGTTTTTTATCAGCTTATGTTTTCTTTTTCGTTTGAAATATAATATAAATACAGTGTAACCAGGGTTTAACGTACCTTGAGGGGACCACAACAAGTAGAGCGTTATAACCGATAGTACGTTATAACCAACATAATGACTTTTCACATTTGTGCATGGGGATTGAAAAAAAGTACTTTATAACCGAAAGTACGTTATATAAGTGCACTTTATAAGCGAGTTACACTGTAATAAGTTTACCACATTACCAAAATATTACCGAACTTTCTCACTTTGAACATCTTTTTTTGGGCAATTTTACTGATAGGACAAATCTTCGGTTTGTTTTATTTTGCGTAGATTTTAATGTAGAATAATATCACTTACTCCCTTAAAATTGATGTTAATGTGCTTGAGTAAACAAAAGTGACAATTTTGTTTGTGTTCCTATATACTTTTGTATGTACTACTCCCAAATTTGAATCTTGTCTATATCACAATCAACCGACTCGATTTGCAATAGCGGATCCTCACTTGTGTAAATTTTATTGAGCCGGTATATCACCAGCAATCTTTTTTTTGTGCTGTCAATTGAAGAGCAGTTACCAAGTTTTGTTTTAGATTCGTCTAAGAATATCTTCGTATTTTCTAACGTATCTGTTTTCAATGTAATGCCCCCCTTTAATATTTGTTTTTGAAAGTTATTGAAGTTTTCAATTTCGTAGGTTGAATTTCTGTCCGATTTTGAGACATAGTGAAATCACTATCTTGCTCCGTATTTGGAGCCATTAATGGCTGTTTTCGCCACCGACTCCGGGGAAATTATTTTTTTTGTTTATCAAATCAGTTACTCTTTGTTAAGAATTTCTCCGTGAAGTGAACTACTTGTTTCTACTAATTTCTACTCGTTTATGAATCAACCACAAGTGAACGAAATTTTCATCATTCAGTTTAATTACAATAATATTCTGTTTATAAAACACTAGACACAAACAATATAAATGTAAAAGACTATTGCTATAAAATTGTAAATTTTGTATTAAAATTGTTGCGTCTCTTTTAGTTGTCTGTTGCGGATCTGCAAAATGGTCGTAAGGAAGATTACGCTCAATAACGAAAAATTAAAGAAATGAAAACCTTTAAAAGTAAAATGGTAAAGACTAAAAAGGAACTCCGACTTTGACTGCGAACTTCGCCGCATGGTCATTAGAATACACACGATTGTATGCCAATACTCCAATACCAAATTCAGACGCGCCGCGCCTCAATCCGACAGCGAAATCATAATCTCACTCTATTTCTAAATTTACCGTCTGCAAGGACCCGATAATACAATTAATGGTGGATTTGTACAGACACGTTGCGGCGCGACTTTACTTCACAGAAACCCAACACAAACCTGTTTGCGTCAGCTGTAGTCTTTGCTGCGTTGATAGCGATTTAGAGCCTATATGCCAATGCGTCGTACTATTCCTATAAGTGCGACACGACAGAAATACGATGATCTGCGAAATTCGTGTTGCCACAGTTCATTGTATCTGTGTGTATGCAAGGAAGCTATGATGGGGTAAAGCCGCGCCGAGCACGTTCGGTGTAAATCCAACATAAATCCTCCATAAACGTCCTCATATTCGAGATCAGAGTTGTAAAGGGCCACAGTTCGATCTGCAGATTTTGGTCTGTACAGTTAGACCGTTCGTGTATGGAGAACGAACTGAGTGATTTAACTCCAGAAATAATCGCAAACTTGAATCTTTTGTCACAGGTTTCTGATCTGCAGATCGAACTGTCGTCTGTGTGGCCCTTAAGGAAAGTCCCGAACACAATACTTTGTTGCTCCAAAATGCTTTATTCAATATTTACTCAGAATTTTATTTAATAAAAAGTTTGATCACTGAAATAATAGTTACATTAATAAAGTCATTTAATAGGTTTATATGAATCTTATAATATCCTGGAGGTATGTACCTCGGATAGTTTTTAACGTTTGTGACATAATTGCGCAGATAGTAATGACCTTTAGGAATGGGTGAATCAAAATCCGATTTTGGTTTGTACGGAAAATTCGTGTAATTCCGCACATCTTCCATAGCTAGACGCTTGTAGTAACGATTCAGAAAGGGATAAGTGTGCGTCGGAGAAAGTCGAAACGGTGCTAGTTCAAATTGGTTATTGCCAGTAGCACTCCGATAAACAGTAGCTGCAGCCTGCAATACTTGGTTAATTAACTGGTGATAAAAGCTGACAAATACAAACATTGAATTTACCGTAGCTGAATTGTCAACATCGAAGGAAATATTCACATATCCGTCAAAGCCATAAACGCCTTTCTCAATCCGTTTCATTTTGATATCAATGCTTACTAAACTTTCGTTGCTTATGTAGAACTTTAAGTTTATCACTTCAAAGTTCCATATCTAAGCACATATAAATTGATTGTTACACTGTTAATAAGAAATTATTGGTAATTGCAATATATTTACCGGCTCTGATAGACTGAGATACAATAAACCGTGAATTGCAAATATTTGCAATTGGATGTAGGCTGAGTTCATGATTATCAGGCGAGAATTCTCAACACTTGATTGCGAGTTTTAAATTATCCTATTTATATGCGATTAAACCAATTAACATTGTTATGGAGTGCATTCGCTCGTAAAGATCTGATTAACACGTTCATGCATTCGCTTTATTGTTTTATATCACTATCGAAAACAATCAAGACAAAAAACACGCGTTGATTTCAGTAACAAAAAAATGTACATAATGACTATAATGAAAATGTTGTATAGTATTGATATTGTCCCCTGAATGTGTTTTTTTACAAAAGAAATATTTTTTGCCATAAGTAAAGGCGTTAGTCAAAGAATAAAAACAAAATTATATAAACAAATTTAATTAGTTATTTATTACATAGTTATGAGCTTAAAATTATTTACACCTATCCAAAATGTCTATTACTTACCGTTCATGAGTCATACGGTATGGTCACTCGTCTATATATAGAGCCGTTGCTTTGTTTTGACTTCTTGTTCATAAAAATGTTGCTTATTAACTCCTTCGAAAGACACTTCATTTCACAATTTGTTTGCAAAAAGTTTGGCACTGAACGTGTTTAACAGATTAAGCGTTATCTCCACTAGAGCAATTAAGTTACTTTTTAAGGGCTCAGATGAGAAGAAAATCATCATCAAAATCAATATTCACACATCATCACACAAAAACAGTTTGCGAACCTCCAATGAGTGGAAAAAATGCCAATAAAAAAATTAATAAATACGAGGGCGGTCCGACAAGTACCAAGCCTCACCGCCCGATGGCGCCACTATCGCAAGAGAAATTTACTATCGTGTAGTACATTCTCGTAGACGGCTACTGTCAAAATTTCAGCCGAATCGGACTCGTAGTTTTGTTTTGACCGCGTGTGGAAGTAGGCGTGTCCGCGGATTTTAGAAAAATGGAAAAAGAGCAATATCGGTCGGTGATTCGATTCTTGTTTTTGGAAGGGAAATCGCGCAGCGAAATCAAAGAGCGCTTGGATGCTGTGTACGGTGACTCTTCTCCTTTGATGGCGACCGTCAAAAATTGGTTTAACGAGTTTCAACGTGGTCGCACGTCGGTTTTTGATGAGCCACGCCCAGGTGCCCCAAAAACTGCTACCACGGAGGATAACGTGACAAAAATCCACGATCTCGTATTGGCAGACCGCCGATTGAAGGTGCGCGAGATAGCTGAGACAGTAGGCATCTCAAAAGACCGCGTGGGTCATATCCTGTATGAAATTTTGGGCATGAGAAAGCTGTCGGCGCGATGGGTGCCGCGTTTGCTCACTCCGGACAACAAGCGCAACCGTGAGACCACTTCAGAGCAGTGTTTGACGCTGTTTAAGCGCAATCCGAAGGAGTTCCTGCGTCGTTTCGTGACCGTCGACGAAACATGGATCCACTAGTACACATCAGAGACCAAGGAACAGTCGAAACAGTGGACTTCACCCGGCGAACGTGCTCCGAAGAAGGCGAAGACTGTCCTATCGGCCGGAAAGGTGATGTCCACCGTTCTCTGGGATTCACAAGGTGTGATCTACATCGACTACCTAGAGAAGGGCAAAACGGTCACAGGGCTCTCCTATGCCGAATTATTGGACCGATTCGACGCCGAATTGCAGAAAAAACGGCCCCATTTGGCGAAGAAAAAAGTGCTCTTCCACCATGACAACGCACCGGCTCACACCTCCGCCAAATTGGTCGAATTGGGCTACGAACTGCTGCCCCATCCACCGTATTCTCCAGATTTGGCACCGTGCGACTTCTTTCTGTTTCCAAACTTGAAAAAGTCACTCGCAGGGCAGAAATTTGAGTCGAATGAGGAGGTCATCGCCGCCACGGAGGCCTACTTTGCAGAACTCGAGAAAACGTATTTTTCAGACGGGTTAAAGAAGTTGGAGCATCGCTGGGTCAAGTGTATCGATCTAAAAGGAGACTATGTTGAGAAATAAGTCGCCACTTTTCCAAAATTTTCGTTTTTTCTTTTGTAGGCTAAGTAAGCACTTATCGGACCGCCCTCGTAATGTAGATATTGAAAACAAGATTTCCGAAAGGCTCTGACAGAAGTTCCTAGCCTGACGTATAGATGACGGTTTGTATTTGAAAGAAAATACTATGGTAGAAAGCACCATTCCTATAATACCATGGATACACTGCTTGTATACAAATTACTTTATTCAAATCATGATATGCGATACAAGATGGCATGATACACAGCCCATACATGTTATACTTTGACATTTAGCTGTTAAAGAAAAATTTATAGATTTCAAGCGTCTATCAATCGTGGTATTGTGCTTATATTGTGATATTTTAAAATTAATATTAATTCAACGCAGCAACAAAATTGAATGGAACTTTTAATTAATCTGGGACAGCAAAAAGTGCATTCGGAAATTTTAGCAGTGAAGAAAAAAAGACTTCGACTGCTAGCTCTTCGTGCCAAACGTCGCAGTACATATAAGGAAATGTTGCGGCGAAAAGCACTTTCATTGCTAATAAAGAAATGTAGAAAGCGGACCATCACATCACACACAAAAATGAAAACACACTCAAATAATTTTAACTGACGGAAGGATATAAAAATCCACAATTGTCATTCATTGGAATTTCAGTTGATTCCACTTTTAGATGGCGCTGATAGCTGTTAAAAGATGGCTATATTCGCTAAAATCATCGAATTTATATACAAGGAAACAGGTTGCATATTATGTAGATATCAGCTCGTTGACGTACTATATGCATATTATTGAGTGATACACTGGTGATATTGACGATATTATGATATTGTTGCGAGCTAGGGGTTCGCCGGGATTTCAAGTAAAACACAATTCGGTTAAAATAAAAATAAGTGATAATTTATTAATCGCACTTTAAATTCCCAGAATTATATTCGCACAATAATTCGCACTGTATGGCAGCACTGCCCGCTTATTCCATATATCGCTTGTCTCGATCACTTTCGCTCTCTACCAACACGGTCGCGTATACACGCTCGCTGTCACAGTCGACGTAATCAAAATTACTGTGTCCCTTGCTGAAAGCTTCATCTGCTTTTATACTACTTGATTGTAGTCGAGACTGTTCTTGAATCTTCGCTCGGTGGTGTGTGTGGACGCAACTGGAACGCTTGAGAGCATTCCATTCGATCTTCTAGGCTTCCAGTACATTCGAGCGCATTCGATTAGAGGGGAGATATAGTCGTGTTGTTTCGCTCTCTTACTTACCTTCAACTAGGTTTCTGATTGGGTTATTTTGCAGCTTAGGTATTCGGTTGTTGCTGTTTCCTATTCGTAATCGATCGAGTTGCGCGGTGGCCAGGCTTACACGTAACATTACTCCCTCCTTAGTTTCTGTTCGTCCCGAACAGAGTAGCTCCCTTGTCAGTGACGTCATTTTTCATTTTGGTCCGTGGTACTCCCTCCTTTAGTTGCGTGCTGACTCGATGCCATCCTTTACCGTTGCACTGATGTTTTGACGATGTTTCCCTCTGTCTTCCAGTGCTGTGCAACAATACTAGATCGCCATTTCTGTAGCTGGACGATTTCGCTCGTTGACAATGCTCTGCATTCTGGTGATTAGTTGTTGAACAGATTTTGTCCCGAGTTTGGCAATGTTTTGCCTGCTGTCGATCACAAACTTTTAATCGTCGCAAGTTTCCCACGACCTCTTTGTCTTGTTGACTATTCTGCATCTCAATACGCTGATGTTGATTTCGCCAGCCAATTTCCGTCTCTTCTAATTGGCTCCGTAGCTTTGCGCCTCTGGTACTCCTTTGTTCGGCAGTACAATCCGAACAATAATTCGGCGTTTTCTTCGGCTTCCGACAATCAAACCTTAAGTGTCCTTCTTGTCCACATTTCCAACATCGCATCGCTCCGCGACGTTTGCCTTGTTTTTCGGTTCCTTTCCACCAGCAATCGGTGTCAACAGTTCTTTCCCGCTCATTACAGCTATTGCATAGCGGTTGTTTTGAAGTGTGGTCATCGTAATTATTTCTGTTTCTTCTTAGTTGCCAACAATCACGCCGTAAATGCCCGTCCTGTCCGCAATGCCAACATCGGAGAACGCTGAGCCTAGCGTGTTCCAATCTCCGACTCACGTAACATTGACCCGTGCCCTCACTGCGGCAATGGTGGGGTATCGCTCTTCCAGTGTAATCCGCTGATCTGCAATCCCGACTTAAGTGTCCCGCCTTTCCGCAATTCCAACATCGGGGGGCACCAGATCCTTCGCTCCGCTTGGTGTACTCTGTTCTCTGACATACACACTCTTCTGTTATTTTTCGGACTCGGTAGTTACTCCACGAGCTTTGCTTGGCAGCTTCGAACGTAAGCCCATATACTAAGGCTTCGCCAATCGTTTTCTTTCCTGCCAATTTTAATGACAACTGTAGTTCTTCATCCTGTACGGCATTATTAAATGTGAAGACAGCCAAATCACTGCGTTGTTCGCCTTGCACATTAGGGAATGCAAGCAACGTAAGTCGTTCTATATCGAGCGCTAGCTCTGGCAATGTCTCGCCATCCTTTTGTCTTCGGTTGTGGAGTTGCATCTTGTAGATCTCTCGCATGTGGTCACTGCCGTAATAAAGATCCAATGTCTGCACTAACGTCGAAAAATCTTGTTGCTGCTCTTGAGGAATTGTTTGAAGAACTTCTGCTGGTGGACCTCTTAGCGCCAATTGCTCTCTCACGCACCCTATTCGCCAGATTTAACCCCCTTGGATTATTTTCTCTTTGCAAATTTAAAGAGCTGCAGTCGGTGGTTGATAGTTATTTTGAAGAGCTCGACAGCTCTCACTATAAAGAACGTGTCGACACTATCCAACATCGCTGCGAAAAGAGTGTCGACTTGAAAAGAGACTATGTTGAGAAATAAATATTTTTTTCTACAAATTTTTTGTCTTTTCTTGGTTAGGCTAAGTAAGATTGGTAATGTTTTTTTTTTTTCAATTTCAAGATGAACTGTAAAGACATTCACCAAACCAATAGTCAAAAATCGACAAAAGAAAAACTGCGAATTTCCGAATCTAAATCTTTTGTGCCATGAACTATTCGCTGAATAAAACCGTCTTTGATCCGTAATGTCGAAAATCAAAATTTTAAAAACTAGTATTTCAATATAGTTTCATTCATCTACCATTTTATCGTCAAAAGAGTCTCAACCACCGCCAACATACTCGTACAATACGTGTATTATGCTACTACCTCTTATCTACCTCCTGGCGATCAAAGCCTGTGTATGAGATCACATAATGCGCCTGTGACTTTGTTGGAGGAAAGTGATAGAGTCGGTGGCAAGTGCAAGAAATTTTTAAACGCTGCGGAATATTTTTCTGTTCGAAATGAATTCAATAATAAATTCATCGAAATGGAATTCACGTAAAACTCAAGATTGATTCGTCTAGCTATACGTGCACATTCATTTACGAGCCTTTAACATGATTTAGAAAAAACTCGCTTGACGTTCGCCCTTCCTGATCACACGGGGTAGAAACGACCCGACGACAAACTTTGGCTGTAAAATGGAACTTCTTCATATGTCGGAATAAATACCTTTTTTGGAACGCGCACTATGCTACTATTTTTTTTTCCGGAAGCAGCATATCTCAGAATTGAAACGCCAAAATTTTATGAAAAAATATTGAACATTGACGAAGCTATAATTTTTTTTAGCGAAAAATTGTCTTGTTTTCACCTCTTCTTGAAATTTATTTAAAATGTCGCCATTCTATTTCTTATGAATAAATTGTTTGTACAACATCTAGAATGTTCAGAGCATGTTCCGTTATTTTGTTAACCACTTCGGACGGATAGTTTGGTCACAATACCGTTTTGAACTTTTTGAATCTGTAGAATCGACCCAGTGTGACCACCTAAATTGAATACAGAGGTGTGACCACGAACGGTTAATGCGTTTTGGATTAAAATGTTTGCTATGATGATTTCATTTCGATAAATAAATACCCATTTGATCTCTTGATACGGAGTAGAGTAGAACTACATCCAAGGGTTCTCCATGAATCTTAATTTTATACATCATTTGTCTCCTTTGTAAGAATTCTTTACGAGAATGGGAATTTTTCATTGTAAAGCTACCATAGAAGCTAATTTTTAAGAATTTGTTGGTTGTTTTTCGGTCAGATGTGCTGTTTCACACAAAGAACTCTGACGCCGAAAAATAACCGAAAAATTATTAAACTCTTTATTGTTAATACTAAATGTTAATCACTATTGCATTTATAGCTATGTCTAAAAACATATTGTTTTTTTTTTAAGAAGTTTTTGTTGTTTTCCGGCGTCAGTGGAGTTTCTGGTGTGAAACCCCAACACGAAATCCCTGACTGTTGATTAATCGCTGTCCTTGAGGACATGACAGTTGGAAAACCTTCACTGGATATGGCAGTTTCTAAGACTGTGTTGGACTAGGTCCGAAGGAGCTGTTTCGTCATCGGAGGGCATAGACTCGTCAGAGGGTGTATCATGCCTACTATCCGAAACACCCTTACAGCTGGTGGTATTGCTGAGGATTATTATATATATGCAGATGTTGAAACCAATTTATTATCACGAATTATATACTAGTGAAGTTCTTGCCTTCGCATCCTTATACTTAAGGTAGGTGGCACTGAAGATCACCTAATATTTCAAGAAATTTTTGGTTGTTCCCTAGGATTTACAAAGCTCAACGCTAAGTGCGTGGCATCGAATCCTACCAACAGTAATTTTTGTTTTTTCCCGAATTTTAATGAGAATTGAATTTTTTCATGGTGAGAAGCTACCATAGAAGCAAATTTTAAAGAAGTTTTTGTTGTTTTCCGTCGTCGACATATTTGTTTTTTATATTTTGTTTTTAATATAGTTTCTGTATTTTTTCATTTGTGTTAGGCCCTCCCGTCAACATTTGGCACTGGGCAGCATGAACTCTAGCTACACGCCACTGTTTGTCACTGGCCTTCCGAAAAAAACACTAACTGACAACATTCCAACATAAGCTTAACAGATTTAAATTCTTTCCAGGTCATGGTGATTGCTAGTAAAGATTGGATGGAAAATGTAGCAGACACAAAGCCTCTCCTGGATCCTAATAACCTAATAATGGCCTCACCAGGTGCGGTTAATTCCACTGAAAATACTATCCGAAACGATTGGAAACAGCAAGTTCAGTCGACAGTAAACGTGACTGGTACTCGTAATAGTACCTCTCCCGAATGCGCTCGAGCTCTTTTGCTGTGCCATCCGACCTCACTTCCTTTCCAAGTAAGTCGACCACAAAGTTCTTTGGCTACACAATCTTTTCTTTTCTCGATGCTCGGATAGCTAACATAAATATTACTACTTTTTCAGACACGTACTCTACTTCTAGAACCAAATCAAGAAGTGAAAGTAGGCAGATCTATAGCCAGAAATCTGGTATCTCAAAATAATGCTATATTTGACTGTAAAGTATTATCGAGAAATCATGCGGTTCTGTGGTATAGCGATGGCAAATTTTATGTTAAGGTAATCATATAAAACGAATGCAAATTGAGAAAATAGTAACTAAAGCAAAATTGATTTAAAATCCAGGATACCAAAAGTAGCAATGGAACGTTCATCAACGATCGGCGGATAAGTCAATCGGAACCAGAAGAACTAAATTGTGGTGATATTGTTAAATTTGGTGTAGATGTTATTGAAAATTCACGGAAAGAAGTTCACAGCTGTATTATTGCTAGCGTTACACTATATTTGCCCGATGGACGCGAATTCATATCAAACAATACAAATAGAATAATTCCGGGCGAAGGTGTTATATCGTTTGACGAGCTACATCGGTTGCATCATTACATGCAAGAGGCAGTCCAGCGCGAAAAAATGTTAGAAGCTAAACTGCATGATATTCAAAAAATTATTGAAATGACCAGGTATATTATATTAATCTTTCGAAAGATTGAATAATGCAAATAAATTCGAGTAATAATTACAGACGAAACACATCGACGTGTTGGCAGGCCATGATCGATGAGGATCGACTCCTCAATCGAATAGATATACTCGAAAATAAATTACAATTTTTTCAAAAGAACGCACCCGAAGACAGCCTTAGAGACGAAATTCTTAAATTACAAGAAGACAAATCGTTATACCAAGTAAGTTTTACATTTTATGACAATAATAAGTAGTCGTCTATAATATCTGAAATAATAGAACTCAGCCAAAGAAGCTCTTCGAAAAGTGTACCAGGAACGAATGGATGCAATGCAAAAGCTCTCAACTATTGAACGGGCGCTGTGTAGTAGCGATGACGAATGTTCGTTACTTCGCGATCAACTTCTGCGAACTCAGCAAAATTTACAAGTAAATTTGAACTTTTCGTATAATTTCGAATAGAAAATAAATTCATGTTGTTTTCTTCGCAGGAAGTAAATTGTCGTTTAACACGTTTTGAAGCCGAATGCAAAGAATATCGTGAAAGTTCCGAAAAGGCCCAAAACCAAGTACAAAAACAGGATAGTGAAGCGCAACAGCTGTACGCGCAGCTAACCGAAAAAGGAGATGAATGCGACGAATACAAAACTCAAATAGATGCACTGGTGGCGGAAAAAAATGTTTTGCAGAAATTATTATATGGTTCAGTGGTAAGATGGTTAATTTTTCTTTTTCAAATTCGAACATAATCTAATTGGATCGTTTTAGAAACTTGGAGATGAGAGTGATGGAGACGATACAATTTCGAAACCGAGTAATCTATCAAATAAAGGAACTGTTATGAAATGGCTAGAAAATAGCGATTTGAAGAACAAAGAAGAATCTGCTGAGATATTTAGAGCCATTTGTAATGTGAGTTTCTACTTTTAACGTTATTTTATTTATTTGTCTATAATTGAATTCGATTTCATGTGTCCTTCGATAGGGCTATAAACAGCAAGAGTTCTTCTCAACAAGCCGCGATCCTAGACGATTGCCATTTGACTTTACACTTCTCGACTTTCGTTCTCAATTGTTCATATCTATGAGTTTTCCGTACGACCCACCAAACGTATTCCTATCGGATTCCTATTTAGAGTTTGTTTGGAGATGTTTTGCTTTGGCGATCCATTGCCACTTCCATTACTTTTCTCTAGGTTTTTCGATTGTTTATCTCAAAGGTTTTTGTCCGTCCTCAATAGATCATGTGACTAGAACGTCTTGATCCGAAAGTCTGCAATTTCATTATTAGTTTATCGATTACCGTGCAAGTCATCCAGTCGAATTCACGACATATTCGCCAGTTTGTACCAAGAGTGATCTTATCACTCTATAGCTTTTTTAATGTTGGTATAATTGAGAACAAAAGCGAAATGGAAAGATTGGTGTATTGAATGTAAAGTAACTGACGTTAAATAATTAAATAAAATATTCTGTCCTCCCTCGCAACTTCTACTCCACAGCTTATGGGCCCATTTTGTAAGCTTAAATTCTATAACTTAACTTTGTATGTTTAAAATGGAACTGGAAAAATATGGAAATAGCTTTCGACAGATTGAAGGGACGTGAAAATTTCAGTGCACAGGCTGAGCAAACTTCGCATATATAAGACCATAATAAGACCTGTGCTACTATATGCAAGCGAAACGTGGACTCTCACCCAAGCGTCTGAAAAATCAATAGACGCTTTTGAACGACGAATTCTTCGAAGAATTTTGGGACCAACAATGGTACAACAATGAGTTGTATAACATCTATGACGACCCATCCGCATCGACTCTTATAAAATTTCGTAAGCTACAATGGGCAGGCCATGTGGAGCGAATGGACGACGAAAGAATTCACAAACGCACACTGAAAGGTAGAGCTCATGGCAAACGGCCAGTGGGAAAACCGCGGAAAAGATACGAGGACTCAGTTGACGCAGATTGCAGATCGCTTCTTAGATGCACAAATTGGAGGACGCGGGCGCTGAATCAAGATGACTTCAGACAATGTATCCTGCAGGCCCTGGCCCGATTTCGGCTGTCGCGCTATTGATGATGATGAAAATTTCATTATTTTAAAGTTGGTGCTAAAGGACATTTCATTGTCAGGCTATGGAATTATATGACAACGTTAGTGGGATCGAATTCATCGGCAGATGTATTGTTGAAAGACGAAAAAGCATTGGATGAGTTAACGCTTTTATTGGATTGAAGTCTGTATATGCATTTAAAAAAGTTAGAAAAACGTGAAAAATTACTGAAATTCGTTAACAAGAGCATTTAGATGTTGTGAGAAAAGTGACTATGAAAACTGTGGATCTCGTTGAAACTAGAATACTGTGATTCGAAGCAGGACTATGTATGTATGTATGTATGTTTCTTATTGTAATATAAACTGAATTATGATGTTATACTGTTGATTTTGTGAAGAACATTTTATTGCAAGAGATTGATTGCAATAAAGGAGATCAAGAAAAATAACTTCATGTTAAAAGTAAAGAATTCACAATGAAGAAATTTTATAGTAAAAGAAGTGCATTAAAAATAATATTGCTTTTAATGTAGTGGTAAATGTATATATGTAGAAGAAATAAATTACCCAAATTAACAAGCGATAATATGCTCTTTACTTCGTTTTGTAGCTCAGAATGCTTCATCAACGGATTGTTTTCTCGTATGTGGTGTAACCGTACAAAATGGCGAAAAGAATTGACATGAAGCTTGTGAACAAAAGCGACTAGCGACTAGAGCATCCAAAAATATGCAATATATGCTCAGTTATGTTTTTCTTCGAGCTTATGTCTGTGACGTATTTATGAAATTATGCATTCGAAAGTCTATGCAAAATGTTTTCATCTTAGAACGTTGGAATTTCGACGCGAATTCATATCAGACGGTTTTCGCTTAAGCCGGCATTGCGTCCGTGGTGCTTTTAGGTTGTCAGTCGCATACGGACCTGCTACGCATCTCAGCATTAAACGTGTTACAGGTTTCTAAGGAATTCGTGAGTAAACTCGGGAGATGCGAGAGATACATTCGATTGAAACCATTCATTCTGACCTCAGCATACTTGTCTCACCACCGGAAGAATTGGTTAAAGTAGTAGATAATAGTAACAGATGCGCGAATGCCCATCACACCCAATGTGGGAGCAACAATACAAATGAGAGAGGTGAATCACTTTTTCAATTTATTATATTGTTACATGCTACATTGGCAACCCGCGCAACTCGATCAGTTTTCAGTGAGAAAAACCACAACGTAACAACGTCGCAATACCTAACTGGAAAGCGGGGAAAAAAATCCGATTGGCCGCATTGCAATTCATAATGAGAAGGCATGTAAGAATCTGCAGACTTCTGCAAAGTTCTTACCATTTTCCGAACATTTCACATACGAATATACCACCGAATATGCGAGAAAGTATTCGACTCAAGACATGCAGGATATGAGCATGGACGAGTTTGCAGCCGCGACAGTTATACTACGGTGGCACGACGAAGTAATATGACGAACAATTTCTACTAGGTTAAAGGGACAGTCAGTTCTACGTGAAGTATTTGTAAAGCGATTTTGATTGAAAGCCGCGACCGAACAGTGATAAAGTTGTATATAGAATTGGGCAGCGTTGCCGGTAGTGCGATTATTTAATGCGAACATTAAATTGTGGTTTCTATTGATTTTCAATGAATAGTGTTTTACTTGAAATCCCGGCGAACGCCTAACTAGCAACAATACATTTCTCTCTGCTAATCTGTAATCGGGTTAATACCCAACTTTTATGAATAAAATTAGACGGGAAGTCCTTGACCTAAGAGTCGAGAATTGAAGAGTATCAGCCATTCCTTTTGGATCATTGCCTGACAACTTTTAACGAAGGACGGAACCCCAAGAAAACAGACTGGAGTAAATTCACAGAATTAGTGAATGGAAAACTGAGCACGCGAAGCATGGATACAGTTAAAAACAGATCAGAGCTCGACATTGCGGTAGAGGACCTGACCTGCGTGCTGTGTGATGCATTTAAGAAAACGTGTCCTATTAGCAGACCTGTGAAAAGACCTCGTGTCTGGTGGAATGTTGTGGTTAAAAGTGGGCGTGTAGAAGCTCGCAGAATTTTTAACAGGACTGAATTTAATAATTCTGCAGATGACTGGCAGCTCTGCAAGCAAGGACTTAAATGCCTTAAGATGACTATTAGGCAGCGACGAAGTTATATTGTACAAACTTCTGTGAGTCAATAGAATCATCGCATGAATCGGCAAGACTAAGAAAGATTTCTAAAACCTCTGCGATGAATACTTTTATCCAGGATGAAGAGGGAACTGGGCAGAATCTCTCGAGGCAATCTTAGAGTTTCTGATGTCCACTCATTTCCCCGGGTGTTCGCCAGCCAACATCACTGACTCTGTCAGTATCGATCATGGTCGGGAAGAAGAAAACCAAGTCTTGTCCAACTAAATACTTGACAAGTGGTATTGGGTATTTAAATACCCCTACATTTACTCATGGAGTCATTTCAGTTTTGGACTTCATTGAGATCGGACAGAAAAAATAGAAAAAAAATGGATTCGAGTCAAAAACGGGTGATACGGGTCGCCGATCGGCACAATGGTTATATGCTGACGAGACCCCAAAACACATGCCGAAACCTGGCCTTCATCCGAGGAAGATAATGGTGACTGTTTGGTGGTCTGCAGCTGGAGTTATTCACTATTCCTTTTTGAAGCGTGGTGAAACCATTAATGCAGAGAAGTATTGTGCCCAACTCGATGAAATGCATCAGAAATTGCGTGTTCAATGGGCTAGATTTCTCAACAGAGATGGAGTTATACTGCTTCATGACAACGAACGGCCTCATGTTTCAAGAACAACGGTCCAAAAACTAAACGAGTTGCAGTATGAGACTCTTCTTCATCCACCATACTCACCAGACCTTTCGCCAACCGACTACCACTTTTTTAAACATTTGAATAATTTGTTGGCGAACAAACAATTCGATAATGAAGCAGCCATCAAAAGTGCCTTCGAGGTATTTCTTCGCTCTAGAAAGTCGGACTTCTACGAAGCTGGCATAAATTCACTTGCATCTCGTTGGGAGAAGTGTATTGCATGTGCTGGTGCCTATTTTGATTAATAAAATTAAGTTTTATAAAAGTTACAGTTGTTTGAAATTGCAATACCGAAAACGATATTTCATCTGACCTGTTGTGCCCCGCACATTTCTAACATACCGCTTCCATGTCGATTAGTTCAGATTTGCTCTCAACTGCCAGTTACCAGCAAGTCGGCTTACCATCTGTAAACGAACAGAATGAAAAAACGTAAACAATCGTATAGCTCGTAAGCTGCAAACAAACGCAAAAACCATAAACAGCTGCGATAGCTCGTTCTGTCGGCGACTTGCTGCTAACTACCGGCACCACATGAGAATTAGTCATAAGTATTTATATTTACTACGGAGTTTCCGTCTTGGGTCTTGACGTCGGCTCGCATTACGGAACATGAGGCGGCAGCTCTAGACAAACCGGCCGTTCGCCTAGAGTTCCCAATTCTGTTGCACAACTGCGACCTGGTTACGGTTCGCATTGCAAAACATGGAATTGCAACTCTGGACAAGCAGTCGACTATTTGCTCGGGGTTCGCGGTTTTCCTTTGCGCAACTGCGACCCGGTTAAAGACATGAACTGAACTCCACGGAATTTCAAGAAGTCGATCAAGTGCCCCAAAATTGATCATATTCCCAAAGTGGAACAAAATAATCAATTTCGTGTCACTCGGCACGTTTTTAGTATATAAGTTTTGAGTTTGTTATCATTAAGTCTCAGTTATTTTACAATCTACGAGGAAACGCTGTCGAACGAAAGTATCATTAAATTCAAAGCAACAAATATTGTATTGTATTGTCTTTTGACGTACAAAATCGGTAAGTATCCGGGACTCAAAGGTAATTTGCGTCTCTTATTGAGGCGCTTATACCTTCTTTACGGTTCCCAACTGCGGCATTCTCACGAATGACGGGACCACTTTTCAGCTTTTAAACATACTCTCCGATTCTCCCTCAACACAACTTACTGTCTATGATGTCCTGGGGATATCGCGAACACAACAGCACCAACCTAATACTATAACAACTCTTATAAAATCCGCAAAATGATTTTTGAATGCATTAGTAATCATACTCAAACGGGGAGCACAACGGAACACTAACGTCTAAGTGAAGGAGGATAACATCACTACCTCACATACCATAGGCTGTGTCATGTGAGCTGTCATTGATCATGCGGGTGTTATATTGCATATGTAGGAGCACAACGGACCCTTTCGCATTCCTTGTGTCTTACTTCCTGAAAGGGTAGTCAGTCACCTTACGTAACCCTTCTAACATTTATCCTGACCAATTCAATTACTGTCCGAACCCAGGTCCGTATATTTCGTTCTACGTTGATTTGTGTTAAGTTCTGCCTGTGTGCAATGGATCAATAGTGATCTCGTGATAGACTGTGGTGGTACAAGGGCGTAGTTCCCTTCTCTTAACCTGAGCCCTGCTCCCTAGGCACAATTTTCTGAGTATATGACAACTAAATTATCAGTTGATTGAGTACAACTAAAATCAAAATGTTTTCTTTACAGGATATCGACGATAATGGGGATGGAAATATCGATATTGATCTCGACCTCACCTTAGTCTATAACAAGTTGGTTAATCTCGAAACAAATTTATCTCAATTGGCAAATGAATTTAAAAAGAAGGGTAAGTATAATTATAAAAATTTTACTCAAAGAACTTATCGTCATTATTATAGAAGAAAAAAATGAAGATGAAAACTGTACAAGTTCGACACCCTTCAATAATGGAAATACCCACACCGAAACAAAATACGAGGAAACTCTTAAGGTGAGCGTATCGACCTTAATGGATGTTTACAACGAGCTATTCCAAAATATTTCATATCTGAAAAGTGCAAAAGAGAATCTGCAACATCGTGAAAAGAACATCGATATAAAAGTAATATTCTTTTTTTTTTGATTGCATTAAATTGAAGGAACTGCCTACTAATCTTATTCAATTTTCAGCTAACACGAACTCAAGAAGAACTGAATAATTTACAAATCGAGCTACAAACTCGTCCCACATACAATCAATTCCAAGAGAAGATCAGCATTAATGAAGGACTACAAAGCGACATTGAAACGTTAAACGTGAAACAAATCGAGCTCCAAGAACAAATTGATAAGCTCGAAAAAGAAAATCTTTCGTTACAAGAATCAATAGAAAAATCAAATGCGAAAGATACAATCAACGTTAGTTTACAAACGGATATCGAATGCGAGAAAAACCTTAATGAAAAATCATCATATAAACTAGGCGATAGTATAAATTCGTTCGGTCCACATTTAGAAGATGAACTGATCGAAAGCGATTTAGATATGTTACGTAGTCCAGCTATTCAACAAGAAGAGGAGTTGGTAATTTTCAAAGAGAAATATGAATGTGTAACGAATGAAAATCTCCAATTGAAAATAACGATAGCTAATTTGCAAAAAAATGCCCAAACTGTTCAAAGGACAATGGCTACGAAACTATTGTTGTGTGGTGCTGTTTTGATTGTTTTTATCGGTTATCTTATTTCGTGGTTTTTTAATTTGTAGTTTACTGTCTTATAAATAATAAAAAGAAAAACAATCAGCTGATTAAAAAACAGAGAAAAACACAAAGAAACATACATTTTTGTTAAAACATAAGAAACGCAAGGTGCAATTTTTTGCTTCCATGTTTCGAACAACAATCCACAAAATCGAAACAATTTGCAATAGATTGACTCAAACATAAACAATAAAACAGTCAAGAAAATAATTAAATGATTATGCTTTACGTTTCGTGCGCGCATTTTCTTAACGAAAGTGGAAATTCTTGTAATTTGTGAATACATTTATCATTGTTAGGACTAATATAATAATACCGAAAATCAGTAGTTATATGCTTTACTCATTCAAAATTATTTATATTAATTATACCGCATTCATATATAGTTTAAAAAAAAATACAGCAAGAGCATTAATTTTATAATCGATAAGAGAATACAACTATTATTACAATATATTACTTTTTGTTATATCAGCAATTCTTAAAAAAAGTTATATTATTAATTCTATTAGTTCTTTTTTCTGTTCGAATATTGTGAGAGTTGCCATATTTATAGATTTTTTATACTATACAAAATCAACTTGATTACCTTTACCATTATAGTACACAACAAAAAAAACCCCGAACATCGTTCGATTAGAAACTTTTTTTTTTATTATTATTATTTTTTGTAGTAATTTGCTAATTGTTTCTCTATTATTTCTTTTTTTTTTGTTATAGTATGTATGTATTATCATTTGAAAACAACACCAATAGCTGATAAGATTGTACATATGTGACATACTATTTTGCTTATTTATTTGTTATATGTATTTCCTAATTTTTGGATTAAAACGTTCTAATTAATGACATTATAAAAAAAAATATTCGTTTTACCGTTATGTCAAGCATTTATTTAGAAACCAATTTTATAAAGAAAAGAAACAGCACGTCTCATTTAAATTAGTGTAATTTTTAATCGAATAAAATTATTTAAAAAAAAGTACACATGAGAGAATATTGTTAGAATTTTGAACTGTACAGCCAAACTAATTATAAAATGCGTAAGTAGATCCACCATTAGCTTGCAAGTTATGTTTTCTGCAGCTTATTGTATGCTGCTTCGGAAAGAAAAAACCCTCTAGCTAACCCGGATTTTACAATAACAAACATTTCAATAAAATTCTAAAAGAATAAACTCACTTTCCCGGAATATTTAGACAACTTCGAAGCCTTAGTGTTCGTCAAGTGATATATCGTCCGTCAACATCTTGACGAGTCTAAAATTGAGCTATGTTTGTCATTTGCTTGTGATTAAAATTAATATTGCCTTTCAAAAGTGATTGATTGATTGCGACTCAGTTCCGATGCAATGTGCACTTCTAAGTGTTTCGATTACGACCGTCGTAAGATAATAACTGATTTCGATCGAATGTTATTGGAATGTCCATCTTCTAGTTCATCCATCTAGTTAAACAACAATTTTTTTTTATCAAACTATATGTTGTTGCTTATAGCCGATTAACACAATAACATCGCACTGTGCATTTCAATTAGTAACGAATTGTTCGCACAGCAATTCGCTCCTTGCCTTCAGAAATTTTGGAGATACTGTGGTTGCGGCCTATTGTAATCGCGGATAATATTATAAGCCGCATTTTGTTATCAAAACAGTTGGGTTCCATTTTCCACAAACAGAATTCATCGCTTATTGGAATAAGAATTCGGTTTTAGCAAGTTTTGTGACTGTATTCTTAATCGGTTCTTTTTTTTTCTTCATGTTTAATGTAATCAAAAAGGCGGACAAGAAACAATATCAAAAAAGAAGCGAGAGAAGCCTAATGGTGGATTTACATTCACCCTTGAGGCGAGCCTCTACCCACATGAGGCCATTGCAAGCCGGTTTTCGTCGGCTGTGTTAATAGCGATTTACAGTGAACTTGCCTATAAGTGCGAAAGGACAGAAATACGATGAGCTGCGGATTGTGTGCTGCCACAGTTCATTGTATTTGTGTATGTATATGGAAGCGTGTGTCGGAGAAAAAGTTGAAGAATATTAGACTCTTGCGACTCCACGAGCCACCTGGTTAATTTTATGGTGGGGATAGAGGCGCGCCTCAAACGTTGAGTGTAAATCCACCATGATGAAAATTCAGAGAATTTTGTAAAAGTTGAGGTGAGCTTGAGTTGTATATAACACTTCTTGAATAAAAAATTTATATGTTAGATGCTCCGAGCAATCTACCAGGTGTGTGAATATGAAATTTCCGTTTTTTTTTTTGAAAATAGAACGTTTATTTTGAAAGAATGGTACATAATATTTCATTCAAAGTATTGCCCATCGCTAGCTACACATTTTGTCCACCTTTCAGGCAATTTGTGGATGCCACGCCAAAAAAATTGCTCTTCTTTCGATGAAAACCATTCAGAGACCCATTTTTCGACTTCTTCAGATGTTTTGAAGTGCTGCTCTTTAAGTGCATGTCCCATCGATGAAAACAAATAATAATCAGAAGGAGTCAAGTCTGGTGAATAAGGCGGGTGAGGTAGCAAATCCCAGCCAAGTGACTTCAACGTATCCTGAATCGGTTTTGCTTTGTGTGCCGGTGCGTTGCCATGAAGCAAAATAACTTCACCATGTCTTGTCGCCCATTCTGGTCGTTTTTTGATCAATGCTTGGTTCAAATTGATTATTAGTTGTCGGTAGCGATCAGTATTGACAGTTTCACCAGGTTTTAAAAGTTCATAATATATACCGCACCTTTTTGATCCCACCAAACACAGAGCATTCTCTTCTTTCCAAATCGATTTGGTCTTGCAGTCGATGTTGACGGTTGGCCTGCTGTAACCCATAATTTTCTGCGTTTAGGATTCTCAAAATAAATCCACTTTTCATCACCAGTCACAATTCGATGCAGAAATGACTTTCTTCCGTGTCGTTGAAGCAACATTTCACTGATTGTTTTTCGATTTTCCAAGTGCCTTTCAGTCAATTCATGTGGCATCCATTTTCCACACTTTTGAATCTTTCCCATAGATTTTAAACGTAGAGAAATTGTTGATCGGTCAACATTTAATGCATTTGCTATTTGTATTTGAGTTACTGTATCATCTTCATCCAATATTTCTTGCAAATCGGAATCTTCAAACTTCTTCTGTGGTCTTCCACGTTCTTCATTTCTCACATCAAAATCGTTACTTCTGAATCGTTGAAACCAATTTCTACATTGTCTTTCCCTTAAAGCATATGATGCGCTTCAGCCACACTTTTCTTCAGAAAAAAACAAAAACATAATGAAATCCGCAAATCACAACTTTCTGCTACAAAATTTTCCATTTTTAATGAGGTAAAACACTATGTTGTTGCATAAAACTTGAAATGTGGTATACTGAATATTCCTGACAGATGTTGAACCAATTAAAAAAAAATATGGGTATGACTTATACACAATGAACGTTACCTCTAGAGCGATCTATGTGTGAACGGCAATTTCATATTCACACACCTGGTATAATCAAGCGCAGGAAAATATATGAGAAATTTTTTTTTCTTCGTCTATTGTTATCACCCGGTTAATGTTATTGTTTTTGGCTGGTCCCAAAGTGATTACAATAAGCGGCAACCACTGTATATCCATTTATTATGAAACAGGTCGGCGGAAAAGTTAACTGTGATTTCCCCAATTTTAAATTTTTTTAAACGCGTGAACGATTCACTTTTATTTTACAGTTACAGTT
This sequence comes from Beris morrisii, assembly GCA_951812415.1. Lineage (NCBI taxonomy): Eukaryota > Metazoa > Arthropoda > Insecta > Diptera > Stratiomyidae > Beris > Beris morrisii. Next base: position 49,820,563 of record OX638313.1, on the reverse strand, counting down.
TTTAAAGCTTCTTTGAAATATAATTGACACCAAATAGAGCAAAGATTGTATCGGCCCTTCTCTCGCAGATGAAGTGAGAGAATATTGGACCTTGTTCTGCCTAAAAATATTGTTTCAAGCACAACCTTTTTTAAAACAAAAATCGATAAAGCCGTTTCCGACTATCGCATGTGCCGGAAGCCTGCTGCCTGTAAGTACACCGGACACACTTGGACCTAAAAGGTCTGTTGTGTTACCACACGATCATTGAATCTGGTCCTACTCGCTAAACCATTTAGAGCTTATAATGCAGTGTTCAATTCTCATAACCTCCAACGCGGCAAAGTCGCTGAGACTGTTGAAGAAGTAGGCTCCTAGGTGAAATTTTCTCCTAGTGGATAGAGCTGGACAAGTGCAGAGAAGATGGAGAACTGTTTCCTTCGTTATCGAAGAAAAGAGGCTGAGTCTTTTAGCATGCCGGCCTATAAGACAGTGTCCGGTCAGGACACCAACTGTGGTGCTGATATTCGTCCTTTTCAGCTAAATCAACCTTTTAAACCGATTCAGATGCTGCTTGGGCCAGATTTGTCTCGCAGTAACATGTGATCACTGCCCATCTTGAGTTGGTTTTCTCAACTGAGTCCAATTCAAGTAGCAGCTTACATGAAATAATAAACTCCGATTTACATTGTAGCCCTAACTACAGACTAAGAGCGCATTTAGTTTTTGCTTTATTAAGGTCTCTCGTTTGGTTGCTACTTGAAAGTGAAAGACGATATCAGTGTTCAATTTCAATTCTGGAACTAGGTAATCCACGGAAGTAAAATTTTCCGTTTTTAAGGACTTTCAAATAGAAGGCGCAGGAAGGGCTTACTCGATTTCTAGCATATTTATCCTTTTACCTGGAACCATTTATAAATTGAAATTCCTAGCCTAATGCGTTCAAAAATAATCGGAAAATATTCTTGAATACGTGTCTTGAGGACTTTTTGTATGGGAGCTACCCAAAGGAATAGTCGGATTTCGCTGACAAGTAAATTCGGACTTTGTTTTCACTCAAAACGAATTTGTAGAAAATTCCGAATTCGTGGCTAAACGATTTCATGAGTTCCGTAAATTGTGTGAGTACTAGAGGTGAGTGAAAAAGCGAAAAGCGCTTTCAAATACAGTAGATGCCGCTTATAGTAATCGCGGATAATGGAATTAAAAATTCGCTTTATGTTATCATTCGGGCCAGATTTTCATACAGCATTACAAGTTTTGTGACTGTATTCTTAATCGCTCCTCTTTTTTCTTCATGTGAATGTGATCGAAAAGGCAAAATAAAAACAATCTCAAAATTAAAGATGATTGCTCTTGGTTTTACATTTATGTAAAAACAAGACGATACATATCATAGATTACTTTGAGAAATTTCAGTCTTTTCGTAGCTTCTGAAAGCTATTGATGTTGCTCTCGTTCAACGGAATGAGTTCAACTTCGAGTAAGTTTTCGAGACAGTTTAATAGAAGTGGCGCGCTGAGCTGACAGATATGACCGAAGCTGGATCTAAAACGCTGTACAAGGCTGAATTTGCTAAAAAGGGAGAGAATCAGCACCACAGTAAGTGTCCTGACCAGACACTGTCTTATAATCCGGCATGCTAAAAGACGGCGATTCTTTTCAAACTTTCTGTAGAAGCTGCCTGGATGAGGAGAAAGAGGAAACAGTATTTCATATTCTCTGTAACTTTGTGAAACATTGAAGCTAGAGTTGTAAATAACACTTAATGAATAAAAAAAATAATATTAGCAAATAATATTGGCAATCTATATTCAAGCGTAGGAAAAAAAATGAGAAAAATTTTCCCCTTCGTCTATTGTTATCATCTGGTTAATGTTATTGTTTATGGCCGGTCCCAAAGTGATTACAATAAGCGGCATCCACTGTACTTTCCGTTTTTTCGTAAGCGCTTTTCTTCTCGTCGCTTTTTTTATTATTTCACATCACGTTTCCATTTCCATGGCGAGTTAGTTTTCATGGAATTACGAGTTGAGTTGAAATTAATATGGAAACTAATACAACTTAACTCAGCTCAAGTAATTAACATGTAAAACAATTTACGCGTCGCGTATTAGTTACATTTAGGTGTGATTTTTTAATTCATCATTTCGGGGGAGGCTTCAACCACCAAAACCCCCCTGCGTTCGCGCCTGCTTAAGATTCTTAAGCGATCATCGTGAGCAATCTGAACTATAATATTTCGGATATTTTAACTTTTTGAAGTCGACATAACCGCCATATTTTTGGCCAGAGAAATGTCCAAAATTGTAATACAGTAAATTTCAGTGGCGGTCATAGAGGTGGGGGGGGGGGCATGGCCCCCTAACAAATTCGTCACCCATGATTACTTTATCACGTCTGCTTTAAAGAAAAATTATTTGAGACTATTAGATTAATAGATACATTTAATAAAGTGTAATGCACTTACTAAAGTATAATGCAATTAAATCTGATTTCCCCTTATGTCTTTATTTAACCCTTCTTTTGTTTTTTGTCTCCTGATTGAAAAAAAGACTGTACTAATTAAAAATATATCAATCGAAAAGTAATAAAATTTCGAAAATCAATCTTTGGGCTGTGGTGTTTTATGTTAAGGAAGTAGCTTTTAATGTTTGAAACTAATTTTAAAAAATTTGGATTTGGACTATCCTTGGACAATTTTCATTATGTGCATCCTTATCCTAAATTAAGACGTAAATTGTGGTAAATGTGAAACACAATATCTTTGCTGTCCATGTCGGGTTGAGTGAATTTTGAGCTATGTTTTCACAAAACCTAGTCACAAGAGCAGATATCAAACTTATTCAAATTTATGGATAATCCAGCAGATCTTAATAGTTTTGTCGAAATCACGAGATTTCTGAAAATTCTGTTTGAAATATTGCGTGGTAAGTCAGCTATAAGAACTTAATTATGAGTATTTACACTATTACATATTAATAACTGATTTACATCCAAAGAAGATTTTCAATCTGCCGAAATGTCGAGATTTCGATAAGATTCTATCAAATTCTAATATACACAGTGCGACAAATAAGTTTCGAGACTGGTCATGGAAAGGATCATTAAATGAAAAACTCTGGATATTTTTCATTTTTTTTATTCAAAATATTCTCCTCCAGTTTCAACACACTTGTTACAGCGATTCAACAGTGATTCAAATGCGTATTCTAGGTCATTTTGTGGAATTGCCTGTAGTGCTCGTGTTGAAGCTGTTTTGATGGCGGAAATGTCATTAAAAAAACATCCTTTCAACTTCAATTTCAATTTCGGGAATAAAGAGAAATCGCATGTGGCCAAATCAGGTGAATACGGTGGATGATTGAACACACAGACTTGATTCTGAGCCAAAAATTGACGAACAATGAGTGAAGTGTGACTCCGTGCATTATCCAGTTCTCTGGATCACAATATTCGGGTCGAATACGACGGATTCTGGCCATCACGCGTCAGTAATTGTTTGGCCAGTTGAAACGAATTCCCTGTGAACAATTTCTTTGTAATGAGCATTGTTTGAGCAACTATTTAATATTTCAACATCGACAAAAAAGTTGTTTTGGGAGAACTGTCATAACTTTGCTATCTATCAACCGATTTAAACAAAATTGGTATTACCGGGAAGAAGAGTGTCACAGCTTTCAAACGCCGTTCTGTACACATAGATGGTCCTACTAGTTACTCAGATATGGTTCGAGTCTCGGAACTTATTTGTCGCACTGTGTATTTCCCATATTTGAATGAATTTGAAATCTACTCAGGTAAAAAGGGTATTTCAAACCCTAATCAAAGCTAATCACTCAATTTAAAAATTTGGAATTTTTTTCGCAGCACCCATCATAATGGCTCGCCTTAGTGTAAAAATATACGTTTTAAGTTTCATCTCGATAATATATGGGGAATACGTGCCTCAAGGACCTTAAGGAAACCGAAATTGTATAAGATTCCAAAAACTCCCAAGATATCGACACAGGGTGGTGTACCATCGAAAATGCCATCTATACCTAATAAATTACATTGACAGAAAATATTTCTTTCGTAGATTTTAAGTATTGTAGGATAACTTAATAACTGGGGTGATCACTTCTTCGTCGGGATTTTAATGCCCAATATTGAGTTTCATCAAATATGTATGATAGTAGAACTAATAAAAATTAATTACTCTACTTTTCTAATGGTCTCAAAAAACAGCTAATTTACATCCAAAGATTTCAAACTGGATTTGGCGAAATCTCGAAATTTTAACAAAACTCTCGAAATCTACTAGATTTCTCATACATGTGAGAGATCTTGAAGTCTGTTTGGGCTTCTAAATTTTTTCGAATTCGAGATCGAGATCGACTTCTACTGAAATCGAAAAATATGTTCATCAAGCTTTGGAATCAATTAATTTTATTTTCTAGTTCCTTCCCATGCTATTCAATTTTATACTGCAAATACTTAAATCATACAATACAGGTTCAAATTCAATCAGCTAATAAATTGACCGATGGTATAGAAATCCCTTCAGAGCGACGCTAATGCTTTTTAATAATCTGAAATTCGGTTGCCAAAATCTGTCGATTCAAATGCTGAAATGAAAAGTTGATATTTTCAAGCAGTACCAACTGCAGCGGCCACAGCATTCGCACAATTTCCATCCACGCTGCATTAACGGGTAGCTACCGCACCTACTTTCTCTACAGTAGCTACTGAACTTTAATGGTCCCCCCACCCTTAGAAAAGAAATATGACCGCCACTGGTAAATGTGAACCATTTCAAATTTCTCTTTCTACTTTCTGAAAAACTTAAAAAACGCGACTATTTCATTACTGATTTTAACTGTAAAAAGAGAAAGAGAAAGTGAATCGTTCACGAGTTTCTATTAATCTAAAATTATAGAAATCGTAGAGCACTTTCCCGCCGGCGGGTTCCAGAATAAGGGTAAGAGTAATCGCGAAGTTTTTCTTTGCCAAAAATTTTATTCGACCAAATGTTTAAACTAGTTAATGTTTTCTGGTAGTAGGTTGTTAGCCCAGCACATGAAAGGTTAGAGACTAATTATAAGTTTTCGAAATATTTTAAAACAAATTTTTTATAGTTTTCTTTCATAAATTCCACGGATAAATTTAAATTATAAAAAAATATTTTCTAACCAAAAGTTGAATATTTGATCTATATAGCAATAACATTATTTGTAGAGCGTTATAATTATTACAATAGGTACATATAATAATAATCGTATTGCCGATTTTCGTGTATAGCGCACTCATTGAACCAAGTCCAGATACGAAATGTCTATTCCACTTGATATAGAATATATTGTACGATGTTTTATGCCGATAAGTTCCAAGTCCTTTTAATAATAATTAATTAAAATTCAAGATTATTTTGTTTAATGTGCCTTAATTAATGTCACGTGCCTGCGAAAAAGTAAATTGTTTGTTTTAGTATTGAAATTAATTGAAAATGTGGATTAATTACTCGTCAGCTGCTTTCATAAAAAACTTTACTCGTGGTAACGGAAATCCATTAAATGGACTGGCAATAGGAATAGTATAAGCTCCCATATTCTCAAAAATTAATAAATCACCAATATTCAACTTTGGTAGTTTTACTTGTTCACAAATCTAAATAAAAAAAAATTAAATTATTTTATGTCGAATTCACAGGAATTAAATGTAAGCTCCAAAAGTAATTACCCGATCAAGCGCATCGCACGTTGGACCCCAAACGGAACTGCTGTAAAATAGTCCGTCATTATTCTAAAAGAAAAATTTTAATACACTTTTATAATACAACAGCTTTTAGATTTTACGAAAATTATATTTGTTGAAGTGCTTATGGGTGTCACGCTTTTTTTCGGTGAAATTCAAGGACTCTACTCTACAGGCTACTTCAAGTTGCTTTTCTAAATTGTTGGTGATAATAATAATAACGAAAAGCAAAAATAGCTCATTTTATAGGACTTTAAAAATTGAAACCAATCCTTTCATGTATGAAAAATAAACGGGGTGTTCAAACTTCAACATAAACATACTGCAGTCACGATCGGCTACAAGCCAATCGTATAATACTCTAGATGAATACTGAACTCCGATTTATATTGTAGTTGGGGGGGATAAAGTAGAATTACGTGTGTGCATGTTGTATGTCCTTTATTAAGGACTCTACTCAAAACTAAAAGACAATATTCAGTGTTTAATTTCATATCTTGAACTGGGTAAGTCATCGAAAAAAAATTTCCTTTTTGAAAGACTTTCACATGGGAGGTGCAGGAAGGACTCACTCGATTTCTTACATATTTATCCTTTTCCTTGGAACCATTTAAAAATGAACGTGTACAAAATTTCAAATTCGTAGCTTGAAGCGTTCAAAAGTTATCGAAAAATATTGTTGAACACGTGTCTTAAGGACATTTTGTATGGCAGCTACCAGAAGGAGTAAAAGGATTTCGCTGATTAGTAAACCCAAACATTGTTTTTACTCAAAACTAATTTGTACAAAATTTCCAATTCATAGCTAAAAGATTACTTGAGTTATAGTAAGTTCCGTAAATTAAGTGAAGACGTTTTGACAGGATATTTGTATGGCAGCTACACGAAGGACTAATAGGATTTTCTTGATAATCATACATTTAGCTCCAACTATTGGAGAAATAACACATACAAAATTTCAAAGACGTAGCTTAAACCCTTCTGAAGTTATCGACAAATATTCTTAAACACGTGTTTTAAAGACATTTTGTATGGCAGCTACCAGAAGGTGTGAAAGGATTTCGCTGACTAGTAAACCCAAACTTTGTTTTCACTCAAAACTAATTTGTACAAAATTCCGAATTCATAGCTAAAAGATTACTTGAGTTATAGTGAGTTTCGTAAATTAAGTGAATACATTTTGACAGGATAATTGTATGGCAGCTACACGAAGGACTAACAGCATTTTCTTCATAATCATATATTTAGCTCCAACTATTGGAAAAATAATACATACAAAATTTCAATGTCGTAGCTTAAACCCTTCTGAAGTTATCGGCTAATATTTTTGAACACGTGTTTTAAGGACATTTTGTATGGCAGCTACCCGAAGGAGTAGAACGATTTTGCCCGTTAACGAACTTAGCCTTACAAATTCAACCAAACATCCAGATTCAAAATTTCAAGATCCTAGGTGAAGGCGTTCTTGAGTTATCGTGCTAACGGACAGACGGGCGGACGGACGGACGTCAGGCGGATTTGAGGTTTTTGGCCACAAATAAACAGAAAATAATATATAACTTTTTTTCGTCCGAGGCTTGGTTCTATGCGTTACAAACTTTTGGGCTGGATTAAACTTATAATACTCTATATGATTTCATCTAGAGTATAAAAAGTTTAAAAATCCCGCTCATCACCAGCTGTTTTCAGGGTTACTCCAAAAAACCTATTAACAACTATTTTGATATCTTTCATAAAACCGGAGAAAAAGGGACATGACTTAAAAAAAATCTACTTTTCAGAAGTGCTGAAAAATAATACATATGTTTTTTACGTTATTATTTTTTAATAATAAAGTATTTTTCATTGGGTTACTGAATGAATTGTTTATCAAAAACAGGTGAATAAAATAAAAAGAAAATTTTCAAATTTCATGTAGTGACTCCGTTAAAAGAAGCATATTAAATACGTACATACATGGTGCGCAGAAGTTTACACCTTAAATTTGGAAGGATAACTAGGCACGACGATGTGTATCGTTTCTTCAGGTAAGTAAATCTGATATACTCTGAGTATCTAAAGCTGTAGCTAGCCTAGAATCCATCGAGTATTTGAGTCTATCTCGAATTCTATCCACTAGTTCGGGTAATTTTGTATGATATCAGTTTGGCAACGAAATATTAGAAACATGCAATTGGAAGTACCTTTGTCATTAATGTTATTATTCAAATGTTAAAGCAAAGAAATAGCTCATGGGGAATAATAAGGAAAAGGTCATTACTTGCTTCTGTTGAAGCGACTTAGGGCCGGTTTCACAGTCGAAGTTTAAACCAAAAATTTGGTTTAAACTTAGGAACTTATTCGTTTGTTCCTAAGTTTAAACAAAATTTTTGGTTTAAACTTCGACTGTGAAACCGGCCCTTAAGGTTCCAAGTAAGCTTCATTTGTTTGTTGTTAGATTCCAGAGGCTACAAAGAGTATCTCTTATTTAAAAATTTTGAATTTTTTTTGAGGCACCTCTTAAAATGATTCCAATTAAAGTAAAGGAATAGGATTTAAGTTTCATTCCGATTTGATAAGGGGAACACGTGCTTCAAGGCCGTTAAGGAAGTAAATATTGTATGAGATTCCGAAAAATTAGACCCGATATAACAGCTTGGATAATATTATTCAGTAGGTGATTGTGACTCAAAATGTATAGTTTATATAATGCGATCTAGTGTCCATAATCAGTAATTGTATAATAGTTTTCCTTATTAAATCATTTTTTTAACGAGGGTCACTTTATCGCATACCTACTAATTTTTTAACTGTTACTAATTTTAGCTTAATACTAAAAATTATAAAACCTAACTCATACACATCTATGCAGCTTTAGTAGGTAATAATATGGCACATACAAAATTAAATTAATAAGACATCTTAATAATGGGGTTTTCTGAAGAAAAAAATTACATTGAACAAAGAATTTTTAGAGTCCCAGCAGCAAAAATTTTTATTTTGAAATAAATTTCTCAAGATTCGGTACAGCTACTATTTCGACGATAACATCTAATGAAAGGTAAATTGATTTCCTTGAAAACAAGCTACTACATGTTGAATTGTAATTATTAGTTTTAAAGATATAACAGTTTACGTGAGTGAAGGTGCATGTCGTAAAGACTTTTTTACCACCCAATATCTGCGCGGATATTGAAAACTGTAGAACATTTACTTTTTCAAAATATATCAAGGAATCATCCCTTAAAAAGTTGCCAACCAATTTAGGAACTACTTTGATTATAGCCTTTCTAGAAAAATTTTCACAGTGGCCTCCCTGCTTAGTAGTCGTCGATTGTATAAAAATTGGGGAATTCCTTTTTCGTTCAATAGTGATATTTTGGAGAATAGACCACATAGTGCCTATGGAACATGCAGGCGAAGGAAGGTTCAAGACAAACCTTTTGATATTTGGGAACTTCTCGTGCCATAAACATGAATCCTATCGCAACTTGCCCTTTTGCAGTGGGATACGGACTATTTTCTGATAGCGAACGGTTTCACTCACTATGGAGGTTTCCATGGCAAAAGATTAGTACGTGAAAGTTCTAGTGTTCAAAGAAGGTTTGTAGACCAGGACTGGAAAAGGCTGTCTGACGAAATTTGATACGAACGAATAATATGTTAATTGAAAGGTATAAAATAAATATTACCGTGATGTATTGTGGAGATGCCACGTGATGATCGTATAGAATACAATTGAAGGAACCGTAAACTCCATCGTTAATGAAATACATTATCTTCTCGAGTCGTCCATCTTTCATAATATCCCGCTTAGAATGAATCTTACAAATTAATGTATAAGCCGATGAAACGAAATAACGCCCTGGTTCCGCAATTATTGTAATATCATCTTCGGGCATATGTTTATCAAGAGCTTCATTTATGATACCGGCGACCTAAGAATATTCGGATTGAGATACGTACGCTATCTGTGCAATTAGATCAGCAAACCTCTTTCAGAGAAGTACCCTTGTCACCCGGAAATCCACCCCCGATATCTAACAGTTTGAAATCAAATCCTACAGTTTGAGCGAATTTGAACAGTTTTCGGGCTGCTGCAATAGCTCTTTCATATACAGGAAAATCTGCACATCCCGAACCGACGTGAAAGCTGACTCCGATTATCTAAAACCACAAGAAATATTAAATTTTCTATATTTTCTATTATTGTATGTAATTTATTTAAATATTTACATTCAGTCCTAGTTGCTTTGCTAACGAAATAAGGACTGGCGCTTCCTTTTCTGGATCACAACCGAACTTCTCTCCGAGTGGACACTGAGCCTTCTCTGCATCACAACGAATTCTGATAACCAAACTATAATTGCGAATTTTTAAAGTCAGTATGTGTTTTGATTCAGCATAAATCTTGTATTTGATTGTATGCCACGCTGTCAAATAATTGATAACAAATCCAGTTAAATTTTTCAGATAGAACAGACTTTTTTAAGGTCAAATAAAACAATTTGGCAGCTAGCGTAAATAGTCAAATATTTGTCTAAGTAGCATATAGTCTAATACAATCTTTAACCTTTTATTTTAACGCATTGACTAAAATTTCTGTCAAATATTTGGATAAGAATTTGCCAAAAAAATCAGGCAAAACAGACATTGTAAGGAGCAAATAGAATAATTGTATAGCCAGTGAAAATAGTCAATATTTTAGAAAGTTGTATACAGTCTAATGGTTTACAATGTTCCCGTAAATTTTTTGCTTGCTACAATATTAAATTTGCTCTATTTTGACGGAAAAAATTTAACAGAACTTTTCGTCAAATTTTTTGAGTCCAATATGTGACAGCACGGCATACAATGCAATATTAACGTTAGTAACAATTATAATTACTTTGCTTCCGGAAAATTTTTCAAAATTTTATACAATTCAAAATCACTGTCGAAAGTCATATTATTAACTTCTTTAGTTTGAGCATATGAAACATGCGAATTTGGTTTTGTCGGATTTGCAAAAATTATTCTCTTTGACTCCACTCCGATGGAAAGGATCTATAAAATAATTGGGTGAAAATTAGAATACTGATAAGATTTGTCCAGCAGTGTTTGGCATGCCTTTTTTATTTCTCCTTTTGATGCACAATCAAACCCAGTTCCCAGTGCGGCCAGTAACTTGAGGATAGCTATGTTGTCATTGCATTTAACAGCTATTAAAAAAAATTATTTCATCATAATGAAAACGATATAAGTCATTCATATCTTACCGTAGAATGGAACTACCCGCGGCATGTATTTCTTCCAAATGTAATACTTATTTTTAATATCACTTAAATCACAGACATATAGAGCTTCTTCGTAAGTCTCGAGATTTTCATTTTGAATTATTTCCCGCAAATCCATTTCGTCTCCGTAAATTTCTATCGAATTTTTGCCTTTGGCTTTCATTTTAATGATATTTACTGGAAATAAAATAAATTTTTAAAATTAGTATTTAGTTAAATATTGTAAAGTTTTAAGTGGAAACGAATTTTTCACTCTATATGCTAACAAAGGTATAACAATGCGTCCGAAACACTCGAAAGCTGTAATAGAAACATTCTAAAAAATTTCCGGCACGGTTCATACCACAAGGTTGAAACTTGGTGATTGTTTGTAGGTAAACTATAAAAAAATCAGAAATAAAATTTTGAGGGCGGTCAGTGGCGTGCGATGATTCCGATATCTCACGAACGAAGTACGCCAGAAAGATGAAATTTTGTTTGTGTATAAGGTGATAGAGGAGTTCGCTTAATGTAAAAATTTCAGAGGGGCGATGGAGGCATGGAAGTGGGGAAGATAAGACTTTTTTTCAAAAAATTACGGCACATATATCAAGACCAGTTTCAGACAGGATTTCGGAATTTAAACGGGAGATAAGTTCGATAGATCGCTAGCCGGAAAAAGTATTTTGGGGATGAGTATGGTTGGTTAATGATAAAAAGCTGAAACCTGGAACTTAAGTAGAGCTATAGTGGTGGTAGGCTCTAAAAATAAAATTTATTATTATTAGCGGTGGTATGGTAGAGGGGTGGGGATGTTTTGCTCTGAAACGGCTTGTGCTAGAAACCTGGCGGATATATCATTTGGCATGCGAAGGTGGGGCAAACAAAAGCCAGGAAAATGGGGTGCATACATTTTCACCAATTTTGTCATATTTTCTGAAATATTAAATTATTGTTACTTCTACGGATAGATAGACGCATTTAATTCAACTACTGAGGTAATGCGAAGGGGCTTTATACCCTTTCACAAATTTTGCTATATCCATTAATACTGATCAGAAAAAGAATAAATTTTCACTCTAACTTTTTTTTATATCATATAATCGCTTAAAAACAATTTTTTTACTTTTCAACCCAACAGAGAGTGTAAGCAGGTTGTAACCGTTTCACGAATTCAGCCATATCTCTTAGGTCTGACAAGGTTTTGAATTGGTTTCTATTTCCACGGATTTTTTTTAATAATCGGCTACAAACCGATTTTGGGATTTTGTGATCATCAACCCACAAAGAGTGTGAATAGGTTGCATACGTTTTCACGAATTTCAACATTCCTCTTAGATCTAATGAGATATCGAATTGGTTTTTACTTTATCGGGATTTCCATATAATCGCCTAAAAATTGATTTCAGTATTTTTTGGTATTCAACCCTCAAAGGAGTGGAATACATACATTTTCACAATTTTCGTCATCTCCTAATTCTGATGAGATATCAAATTGGTTTTACTTCACCGGGCTTTTTTAGGTAATCGCCTAAAACCTATTTCCAGATTTTTGGAAGTCCAACCCCCAATGGGATGTAATGGAGTTGTTTACGTTTTCACAAATTTTGTTATATCTAGATCTGAAGAGAATTTTACTTCTACGCGGTTTTTACGTAATCGCCTAAAAACTAATTTCAGAATTTTTTGAGCACTCCAAGGGAGTGTAAAAGCGGTTGCATGTTTTTACGAATATATGAAAAATTCGAGATATCTACACAGGGTTTTTATACATATGTATAATCAGGTACGAATAGATTTCAGAATTTTTCGAAATTTTTACTTCCATCGGCAGTTTGTTTATTTAAATGTTTGTATAAAGAAATACTGATGAATGTTGAAAGTTGTATCTTACAAGAAGCTATTCTAGTGACAAAATTAAATAATTTTCCTAAAAAATGACTTGCCTCTAAACATGATGCATTTCGACTTTGACTGCGTTCTGACCTAAAATTATTGATCATGTGTTAAGGGTGGTAGTAGAGTAAGCACTTCTGTACCACCCTGACTTTATCCGCTTTCCGAATTTTGACCCGAAAAATATTAAACTTTCGACCAGTCTATTCATAAATTTCTTTTTATGTGTAAGAATGTAGAGAAAATTTTCCCTAATTTACAAATGTACCTTAGCAACGGTTATATTTGACGTTACAAGGGGCTTATTTACCATGAGCCAATTAAAAAAAATAAAAAAATATTCAGCTTTATCAAAAAGATTTCTTTGTGAAGGCGAAGAATGTCGTATGAAAATAGAATTCAAAATCTATTTATTTTAAAGAAAATGTTATTTTACAGGTCGTGCAAGTGTTAAACTACAATGTATCCAATGGTGTCAAATATTTGACTAAAAAAATTTTACGAAAAATGTTGTCAAATTTTTTCTGCCAAAATAGATCTTGTACAAATCTTGCATAATGTAATAATGTGGCAAATGAAATAGTCAAACATTTGACAGTGTGGCATACAGTGTAATACTATCTTTACAATTTTCAATTCCCAAGTATCGTCGAATATATCGCGTTGAAAATATATTATTAATTAGACAATGCGTTTGATACTATGTCACATGTTCCCCTAAGACGTTAGTGAAATGTACCTAATATGGATTTCTGTTCGTTTGTTTTTAAATAAACTTTTTTAACTACTAGAACTACTTTTAGTACACAAAAACTTACTAAAAACATTTTGCATGATTTGTTTGGCAAAACTATTTTCTTAAAAGCAATAATTATTATTAGAAAACGGTGGTGTAATTTTGGCAGAAATTTTGATTTCATATATGACGAAACCACTAGGTTATATTCATTTATTTGAAAGACAATGAAAACCGAAGAAAATTTAATGGTTCTGGGTATTGATAATATAGTTACATTTTTTTATATGATGAACCGTTCATGGCCAAATGTGACCCGGTGTCAAAAGTACCCGACTATACCATGCTACGCGACAGGTGACTGACATACTGTCTTGTTGAAACAGTTAAATGCTTTACGTGGTTTAAATAGGTTGGAGTGTCACGGGTATACCCATCTTGAGTTATGACCCGAGAAACATGTTTGAGTACGGCAGAAGCACGGACAATTTTTTTTTATAAAATGAGAACATACAAAATTTGGAGATAGGAACTTCTTTTTAAAATTTCTGGTAGCTCACAAAATTTTTATCAATAAAATATAATAAAGTAAAAATTGTCTAGGATCTGAAACGGGTTGAGTTAGGATGCTGACTTTTTAAATTCACAGTAAAAAAAATGTATTACTCTCAGTGTAGGCAATTTAGTGCCTACTCTGAAAGCTATTGTCAAATTTCATTGCGCACTTTTGTGATTTTTACTACTCGCGTTGAAGCACATCGCTATTAATGCGTAAATTCACACATAAGTGTGGAAATCAATCGCCAAAAATGTGTAAATTTACTATTGGTGTGAAAAGATAAAATTTTACAATTCGTAAAATTACAAACGGTATGGTAAAACTAATATGTACTACATATGTACTACAAAAATGAGACATGTTTTTGTATGCTGATTATTATTATTAATTTTTTAATAATACATATAATAAACTTGAAGTGAATGGTCGATATATGAATTCCTACACGTATTTTGAAGGATAAAGACACAGCAATCGACAATTGGAAAATTTCAATGAGATCAATCATTAAAAAAACAGGTTAGGTTAAAAAGAGAAGCAACTATAAAATATCGATAACTAAATAAATGCGTTTTCTTTATTACATTGAAATAATAATTCTATTACGAAAAGTAATAATGATAATAAAGATAAAAATCGAATCAAAACTAATAATTCTGGTACTTAAAAAAAAAATAGAATACTAATAGTCCTTATATACTTTAAAAAAATAGAGGGAATTGATTCTTCATAATCTCATACATACATTATATTCTTTTATAAAAACAGTGAAAAAAACAAAATAATTTTAATTTTATAGTATAAATTTGTGATTGTATAAATGTTTATTATATAAATTTAATTTATTTGTTTTAAAGCTACAAACATCTCACACTATAAACATTATTTACTTTTACAATTTTAAAACATGACTTGCACAAAACCGCGAAACAAGTGAATTTAACTACGAAGTGATCAAGTTAATACATATAAATATATTAAGAACAAAAAAAATTACTACGTATAGTGTATCAAAACTACATGAAAAATGGGTAATTTTATACACAATGACAAATTTTACACATTTTTACTTCCCAGCCAGTAAATTCTTGACGTAAATGTGTAAAAATACAAAGCTTTAAGAATTATTTTCAATTATTTTGTTAAATTTAATGAAAATTTGTTAATTTCCTACATCAATTCGTAATATTTTAGTGCTTTAAGGACAGTTATTTTGACAACATTTTTTACTGTGATATTTGGAACTTGACATGATTTATTATTAAAACTTTGTCTTCCGCTACTTTTGGTAGCACACCCTCCTCTACAACACTACTCTCTTTTCATATATATAAACGGAGATAAATTTGGATTGGGAATAACTTCGATTTAATTAAGATTTTCAAGGAAAAAAAATATTAAATCAAATTTTAAGAATTTATAAGCATAACCAAAAAAAATTCTTCTTGTTATGTATAATATTTTAGGAAAAAACTTTACAATTACTAAATAAAATAAACATACAATATTTACTGTAGACGGTTCATCACATACTTTTCACAAATTTAGCAGTTTATTCGCCATAATCAGTTCCACTATTATTACAGTACCCACTTTAATTAGTTTAAATATAAATTAGGTACTATAAATTATTTAATTCATGTTAGATTGTCTTACCTAAAATTTAGTTTATTTAAATTTCTTTCTTTCACAAAAAACAGATTATTTCGTCTAAGTGACTCCACTTTCAGTGACTTGTAATGTAAGTAAGGTACAGTACAAGATTGCTGCAATTACAATTAATGCAATTTGGCGCAAATTCTGTTTTTATATTAACTTGACAGGGTGACTGCAGATTTTAGTCGAATAGTATGTTATTTTTGGCGATTTCGATGTTGGAGTCTAGGAAAGAATGGCTAGCGCGCTATATAGAAAATACCAGGGATGGTTGACAACATGTACAGGATATACTGACAGGCCATAACTCTCAATAATTCGAATTCAAATGTGTGCCCACCTATTTATGAGTTCGTTTTCATCTCCTACTCGATAGGCTACGATCACATTCCCAGTAGGACAGAACCCATTTGTCGAAAAGCCGTCAAAATTCTACACATTTTCAACGAACATCCGTATGTAAAATAGAGACAGATAGCTCAAAGCTATTGGAAAAATTTCTGTGTATATATAAACATATTGTATATGTAAGAAAGGCCAACTACTTATAGGTTTTTATATTCTAGATGAAATCTGAGAGTATTATAAGTTTAATCAAGCCCAAAAGTTTTTAACGCATAGAACCGAGCCTCGGACTAACAAAAATTTTATATTATTTTTTGTTGCCAAAAACTCGAAATCCACTTGACGTCCGTCCGTCCGTCCGTCTGTCTGTCTGTCTGTCTATCTGTCTGTCCGTTACGATAACACAAGAACGCCTTGACCTAGAATCTTGAAATTCTGAATCTGGATGTTTGGTCGAATTTGTAAAGCTAAGTTCGTTAACGGGCTAAATGGTCTACTCTTTCGGATAGCTGCCATACAAAATGTCCTTAAAACACGTGTTCAAGAATATTGGCCGATAACTTTAGAAGGGTTTAAGATGCGACTTTGGAATTTTGTATGTGTTGATTGTCCAATAGTTTGAACTAAATGTATAATTATGAAAAAAATCCTATTAGTCCTTCATATAGCTGCCATACAAATATCCTGTCAAAATGTCTTCACTTAATTTACGGAACTCACTATAACTCAAGTAATCGTTTAGCTACGAATTCGAAAGGTTGAGTACAAAAAAATATCAAAGTAAAGGGTTTTTTTCAAACATTTTCATGAATTTTGTTATAGGGAAGGCGCACCAAATATTGGATACGTTCCCAATACTGGATACCGTGTTAAAATGGGATCTTAATGCCCCATCTAAATTTAGTGGCGGGAACTGAAATATCAAAAGAAGTTAGTCACTTATGTGATGCCAGCAATTCCATATTTACTGTCAGTTGTTTCTAAAAAATCGCGAAGAGTTCTTGCGCGCAACAAGTTTTTAAATTATGAAGGGAACTGCTCTTAAATATGATATGTATTGAAACATATTATTTTAATTTAATTTTAACATGTTTATTTATTTATTTATTTATTTATTTGAAAACGAAAATGTACAGAATAGAAATACTCCAATAACACATTTAGCCGAGAACAAACAAAAATGAGAATGAAAATGAATGTAACTAATGAAAGATGAAATGAATATACGAATACAAAGTAACAGTGGATAGCAAAATTTAATAAATTAAAAATATAGATTTTAAGTAAATTTTAAAGGAGCGCAAAGAATGAGTATGAAAACTAAGCCAATCATGGTTATACGCGCGAGGCAAACGAATAAACGGGGAATTAAAATATGAATTTAGTGACGCGTATGGTACAGTGAAGGTATTTTGAGATCTGGAACGAAGATTATTATCTCTAAATCTAAGCTCAGCATAGAGATTGGCGTTGAAAACAAATATGACTTTATACAAAAACAACATGTCTAAATAAGATCTTCTGTCCTTAAGAGGTGAAAGACCAAGCAGGTGCAACCTCATGTCATACGGGGCATCTACAAAATTGAGTCTACGAAAGAGAGATCTAGTGAAACGTCTCTGCACCGATTCCAGTGCGGTTATGAGATACATATAGTATGGGTTCCACACAACTGAGCAGTATTCAAGGTGACATTTGACAAGACTATTGTACAAGTTAATGTAAATAGCCAAGTTACAGATCGGATATGCAGCTCTCAAAATAAAACCACATAACCTGTAAGCACGCTTTCCGATTTCCATAATATGTATATCAAATTTTAATCGAGTGTCAAATATAACACCTAAATTCTTGAAGTTAAAGACTTGAAGGGAGTCATCAATGTGATAATCAAACTGAAGATAAGAGGATTTATTTGTATAACACATCTTGAAACATTTTAGCTGATTAAGGGATAGCTTATTTGCAGAGCACCAGGAGGATAATTTATTGAGGTCATTTTGAAGAATGAGACAGTCAGCCAAAGATTTTACTGGTCTAAATAACTTCAGATCGTCAGCATACATTAAATAATCAGAATGAAATTCTGAGAGAAGATCGTTCACGAATAAAATGAAAAGCAGTGGACCCAAGGTTGAACCTTGAGGAACACCGGATGTCGCAAGATAAGGAACCGAATAGGCATCCTTGGAAGATAACCATTTGCTTACGATTATTAAGATAGGATGAGATCCAGCCTACTAGAGAACTACTTAGACGAAAAGAATTCAATTTCTGAACAAGTGTATAGTGGTCAACTCTGTCGAAAGCTTTCGAGAAGTCAGTATACACCGTGTGAAGATCAAGTCGGTTTTCAAGGGTCCTTGATACTGAATTTGTAAAAGAAACTAAATTCGTCTCAGTGGAACGACCCTTGAAAAATCCGCGCTGATTAGGAGAAACAGAGCTGCAGACTTGTAGAAAGATGACTTCATGCAGTAGTTTTTCAAATATTTTAGAGAAACACGACAGAATAGAAATCGGGCGGAAGTTTTCAACGTTGTGCTTATCACCCTTCTTAAATATAGGTAAAACATGGGAGATCTTCCATACTGCAGGAAATATTCTTTGATTCAGTGACATGTTAAATAATGTTGCAAGTGGTTCGGCCAGAATATGGCCCAATCTCTTAACAAATACATTGGGAATGTTATCGGGACCAGCGCCACCATGACAATCAAGGGAATTAATAACAGCGAGAACCTCCGTAGGAGTGAAAACAGGTATTGAGTCACAGTCCATATCATCGATATCCTGCATTGACTGAGAAGCGGAAGAAGAATACACGGAGCTAAAATATAAGGAAAATAGATTTGCTATAGATCGGGGAGTAGAAGCAGTATCACTTTGGTAAGTTATGAATGATGGAATGGTAGTAGTCTTCCGTGAGGAATTGACATAATTCCAGAAAGGTTTGTCATTGCCCAAAGCGAGTGATGCATTCAGGCTACATGCATACAGTCTAAAGGCTTTCTTAGTTTCTCTCTTAACAACTTTACGGAGATCAGTGTACTGAGCTTCATTAATCAGAGTAGGGAATTTCTTATAAAGACGTCTTGCCTGAACTTTATCTTTCAAAAGTTTAATGATGGAAGCGTTAAACCATTGAGGATGGGACCGGCGCTGGGTGATTGAGAATGGGACATGTTCATGTCGTTGCTTAACTACATGCTTCAAAACATGTTTTTAACATTTTTTATCAATTACAAGAAATAGAGAAATTTGTGTAAATATGTTAGGGTAAATTTCCTATATGCCTCAATACTGGATACTGAACTGTTCCCAATACTAGATATCCAGTATTAGGGTAGTATCCTAGCAGTAGTAGCTAGCAGACATGGTAGGTTGATAGGCTTTTCAAAATGTGCTGTACATCGCATATTTACTGAAAATTTGGACATGAGAAAGCTGTGCGGATGATGGCGTTTGCTCACAATGGAACAAAACAGCTTTCAGGATGTTTCAATCGAGTGTTTGGCGATGTTTCACAGCGATAAAGCTGAGTTTTTGCTTTGATTCATAACTATGGATGAAACATGTAACCATCACTTCACACCTGAAACGAAGAAACAGTCAAAACAAGGAACTAACAGGGGAGAATCGGCTCCAAAGAAGGCGAAGGTAGTCCCATCTGCAGGCGAGGCCATGGCGTCAGTTTTTTGAGATGCTCGTGGGATAATTTTTATTGGTTATCTTTAAAAGAGTAAAACAGTTAACAGCGAGTATTATGCGAACTTATTGCAGCGTTTGAGTGATAAATTCAAGGAAAAACGCAGTATTTAACGAAAAAGAAAGTGTTGTTTCATCAAGACAATGCACCCGTTCACATATCCGTTATCGCGGTGGTCAAAATCAATGAGTTAATGTTCGCCCTATTCGCCAGATTTAATCCCCTCAGATTATTTTCTCTTTTCAAACTTAAAAAATGGCTCGGTGGTAAACAGAGAAGAGGTGGAGTCTGCGGTTGACGGTTATTTTGAGGAGCTCGACAGTTCTCACAATAAAAAGGTTATCGAAGCTATCCAACATCACTGGGAAAAGTGTATCGATCGAAAAGGAGACTATGTTCAGAACTAAATATATTTTTTCTCAAATTATTTGCGTCTTTTTTGTTAGGTCGGGTACTTCTGGGACTACCATAGTGGACACATGTCCCAAATATTGGATATCCAGTATTGTGATACATAAGTTTATGTTATTATTTTTGATGCCATTTAAAAAAAACAATAAGGAGGAATTGAAAAATCTATCAATTTTATTGTTTTTATTTCAAAGCTTATTGGATTATTTATCTTTGTTATTGTAATGAATAAAAGGTTTTTGAATATAATTCCATTGTTTTTTTAAAGTTTCAAAAAGTATCCAGTATTTGGTGCAGCTCCCTTATCTTTTAGACATGAAGAGTTATCAAATTAATTTTATTTCTGCGAGCTCTATATATAAGCGCATACAAAAGCTTTTCCAAATTTTTCAATATCCAACCCCTAAAGGGGTGTACATTTTTACGAATTGCAATATATTTCTTAGGTCTAATTAGAACTCACTTTCACTTCTAAGTGCTTTAAATATAATCTGAAAAAAAAACCATTCAAGTATTTTTCGATTTTAAATCCCTTGCGGGTGTAAGTTATTGTTGAAGTTTCACGAATTCTGACAAATCTTTTAGGTCTAATGAGATCAGATTCGCTTTTACTTCTATGGAATATTCTATTGATAAAAAAAACGTGTTTAATGCCGAGTTTTTTATATAATGATCTAACAGGATTTTTCGATATTCAACTCCTAAGAGCAAAGTAGGTGTAAAATGATACGAATTCCGACATATCACTAGGTCTGCTGAGATATCGAATTGGGTTTTACTTTAACGGTCTTTCTATATAAGCGCTAAAGTTGCACCCACACTTGACATATTTTTTTTACTGTATGGTTATAAGAACGAATCTAAGTCGTGAAATTGCTATTTAGCTGCCGAAGTTTCGCGCAAAGAGTGAGCTAATTTATCCAATGTCCATACTTAATGTCTCAAGCCTGTATTACAATGTATTTTACTATGTAATTATTATTTTTTGTCTAGTATGAAAGAAGAAATTTAACTGAATTTTACGTCAAATATTTGACACCATGACATACAACATAATAATAACTTAAGTGGGTCGATACTAGTAACTAGAACTCAAGCATGAACGACGTAATTGCAGGCTACCTAGTCCTTTACAGTTTATGGGCAAATACGTCGCTGCTGCTTGAGTTCTAGTCACCGCTTTTTCATAGGTTACCGATTTCTCGATGTGACATTGCTTTAACTGCCCTGCCATTGAGCTAAAAAGAAACATGGCTACAGCTTTTACATATTATATTCAACATGATCCTATCTATTCAACAGAATATCTATCAATATCAGTAATAAGAAGAATTACACACCAACCAATATTCTCCAAAAATTAATTTTTACTAGATTGTGGCAACAATTTTGAAGATGAATTCTTAATTTTTAATTTTTAATGCTACTATATCCCTGATACACCAAAATTACACTGGTTTAAAATTTTAACTACTTTATCAATTTTCCTTATCCCTTTCCCTTTCCCTTTGGATTGAACCTGCGTTATAAAATGAATATTTTTTATTATTATTTAAATTTATTTAAGTAAAAAAGGCATAAGCTGTGCAAGATGTAACAAATGGACCGAAATAACGATTTATAATTCATAAATTATTGCAATGTAATTTTTAGATTAACTAAATAAATTATATAATTAATTGTTAGATCGTTTTTCGAACTGGCTTAATTTAAATAAATTACATAACGTGTTCAAATCATAACTTCAAAAATAATAGATGGTACACTGACTTGTTAAACTAGTTAAATGCGTTTAACTACAATAGTTTTGGTGTGTCACGAGTATTAGGCTAGACAGGCACCTAAATATGCTTATATTATATAGGAAAAGAAAAATTTCAAATGAATTGTATCATTGAAATACGTCTATTAGTCCTTATGTAATTTAAACCATAGTGAAATATAAAAACCTCCGAAACAAAATCGTACGACTTTGAAAAAACCCAATAAAACCCGAAAGAGCCCAATAAAACCCGAAAAAAGCCTAATAAAATCCAAAAACCCAATAAAAACTACCGACCCGTGTTTTTCTTCCACACTAAAATCCAAAAAACCCAATAAAAACTACTGACCCGTGCTTTTTTGTTGTTATTTTTGTCAAAAGCGGTGTTAGTAATAGTACTATAGAGATATACGTAATGGAGATGACAAGCAGCGACTGAGTTGAAGGCGGACGTCATCACATTCATTCACATCCAAAATAACAACAATTGACACTAAGCCACTATTTTTTCTCACTCACATTTATATAATGTCTCGCTCTTGAAACACACTAAACAACAACAATTTGACACTAGGCCACTATTGCATCTCACTTCCGTGGCTTCAAAACGCTTTATACATAAACGGTGGCTCGTCGTCTCCAGTATATATAATGCTACGAATGGTACCATTGATTTTAATGAAACTTGATTCAATGACATCCGTATTGGTAATGCGCTTACACTATCATAGCCAGACAAAAACCTTCAAACTTCAATACTATTCGCATCAATTCAGACTTTAAACCGCATTGTATGGTTCGTATTAATTTCATGTGGTATTGTCCGCAAAAGTTAAATTGAATTACATACTTCTTCAATTAATTAATTTGTTTCATAGATTAATGAATTGTGATAAAAATTGCATAGTAGTTCATTACAGGAAATACTATGGAAAGTGCTCCGGTCAAACGTTATCTCACGCGGGTCATGCAAACACATGTAGTATATGTAGATAGACGTCGAAATTTGGAGTGGAAAGTGTCTGTAGCACCCTCAATCGTATCTTGATGAAATCAGGTCAAAACAAGTATTCGACTACAAGAGTTTAATTCAAATGGAATTATTCTGTATTAATATCATTACCAACGAAATCGATATCATTATACAAGCGGGCCACACTGGCCGATTACTTGCTTTGCGGGTGTCCGGTAATTGGTTGGAAACTATTGTGGGGTGATTCCTTGATATATTTTGAGAAAATAAATGATTTTGATCCGAACTGCATTTCAACATGTTTTAGCTTATTTTTGAGGGAGTCAAATTGCCTTTCATTTGATGTAAGTGTCGATATTCTAGCTGTACCCGACCTTGAGAAATTTACTTCAAAATATAAATTTTTGCTATCGTCACCCTTAAAATTCTTTGATCAATGTGATTTTTCTCAGAAAACATCATTATTAAAATGTAATTTTAATTTAATTTTTTTATGTGTTTTTTGTCGACTCTGACGCCGAAAAATAAAAAAAAAAATTGTTCACCATGGAAAAATTCCATTCTCATTAATATGATGTCACGCTCTTAGTGTGAAAATTAATATACTTTATTGAACCATCAAAAATTGCACCAGAATTGGTTGAAATATAAGATGATCTTTATTGCACCTGTCTTAAACAAAAAAGTGCTATGACAAATTTAGCATGTAATTTGTCAAAATGAATTTCGGCTCTATATCACATATAAGGAGAAATCATCAGCAATACCAGCAGCTGTTAAGCCTAGTACGGACCTCGATCAAAATTTTGACACGCTAATTAAAAATTCGTTGTGTAGAATACTGTGGAGAAGTAAACAGCTGGGAACAGCTGTTTGTTTGACATTTACATTTTTCAAAATAAAATTTATTATACGCGTGTTTTTTTATGGTAATTAAGTGTCATGGATAATAACATCGGCCATGGTTAATTTTATACGCGCATAAAAAATTTTAAAATCTGCTTTGGCTTAAAAAAAAAATTGAAAGAAACACTCGATATCACAAAAACCAAAGTCAGTTTGAAAAAAAAATGACAAATTCAAATTCAAATCAAGAGATGTCAAAATTATCGTACCGCAATGCAAAATTAAATAGCAGCCCATTTAAATGGTGGCGGAAAATTGGTCTCCACGGTTTCAGCACCATCTTTTGGACGATGAGCGAACTGTCAAATCCTGGCAGAATTTTGACACGAACTCTGTACCACCAAACAGAAAGCCAACGCGAAAATCGAGGTGGAAAAATTTTGACAACTTTTTTACATGCATTTCATATGGGTGGTCAAATTTTGATCGAGGTCCGAACTAGGCTTTAGAGTGTTTCGGATAGTAGGCACCCTCTGATGAGTCAGTGCCAACTGATGACGAAACAGCTCCTTCGGTCCTAGTCCAAAACAGTTTTATTAAACTGGCTTCTCCAGTGAAGATTTTTCAACTATCATGTTCTCAATGGCAGTAGCCAGGACAGTGATTGATGCCAGTCGGGCTTTCGTGTTGGGGTTTCGCACCAGAAACTCCTCTGACGCCGAAAAACAACCAAAAAAATTATTAAGAATAGGTTTGATTAGAGCTTCACCATGAAAAATCCCATTATCATCTTCTTTCTCTTTCATCTTATACTCTATGGCTCGTTTCACACTGTCCGGTTTGCGCCGTAGGGCAAAAATCCGAATTGGGCAATCGTTCACATTGTATAAACCATAGCCCATTAGTTTCGATATTTTTGTAATCACTACTAGATAGCTTGCTTAGAGTCTCGAAGTCGGTAGTGATAACAACCGCACTCTGCACTGTGATAGCTTCTTCATAGACGTAAAGCGGCAAATACACGATACACAATTGTACCGACGTGTGTTGTTGCGATGTCTGTCCAACGGTTGTACTCGTATGTATGGTACACACGATACGATTTGTTTACAATTTTCTTGTAATATGCATGCGACCGCAGGTTTTCGGTTGAGAGTGTACACTGCACACCCGTCCGATATCGGTCCAACAGTCGTTCATAAGCTCATACACGATACAATCGTCGCA
Organism: Beris morrisii; assembly: GCA_951812415.1. NCBI lineage: Eukaryota > Metazoa > Arthropoda > Insecta > Diptera > Stratiomyidae > Beris > Beris morrisii. The sequence continues at coordinate 49,795,494 of OX638313.1, read as the reverse complement.
TACAACGACAAATGGGGCCAACAATTGGTACAACCGCGGTTGTATCGTGTAGTTGTCGCTTAAAGCCCCGAACACAATCCTCCCGTTCCGTTCAGCTATCAAAGTAGACCTTATGGGCTGGCCATGTAAATGCACACAACGGTCGTAACGAGGACGAGTTGACCAAAATTCAACTTTTACGGATCACACAACCTCATTTGTCATGACGGAACGGAAGTATTGTGTTCGGGCCTTAAGACTTCTTCTAAGCTCAGGATTTGATTTACCATCTTAATATTCCCAGTCGGACTTTTCGTAAGAGATGAATTTGTAATCAATGAGTAAGGAATGAGTTTGTAAGCCCTTACCAAAGTAATGCAGAGTGTAATTGCTGTAAAATATTTTCGAATGCTCTCTCTATACAATTATGGCCAACGTCGTTGGCTTCAGTTACTACTTACGGAAGTAATAGTTTAGAAGCTAGTAAGTAATAAGAGGAAATACTTTATTATTAAAATAATAAAGTAAAAATCCGAGACGTTACAGTTTTGTCCAACGGTATAGGCTTTAGTATCTACTTACTAAAGTAATGGTTTAGAAGCGAGTAAGTTATGAGATGGTAAAATCTGAAACCTTATACTCGTAGTTTTGCCAAATGCTCTTGGCTTCAGTAACAATTTACGAAAGTAAGTCTTAGAAGCGGAGAAGTAAAGGGATGATGCAATCATTAACGTTTCGTTTTAATTTTATATCAAAGGGCCCATAATTAAATTCAGTTCGTTCCGAGTGTTTCAAATGTTGCGAAGTGTTGTTCATTTGTAATAAATTCCAATAAGTGTTATTTACGAAGTAAACAATTAGTTTAGATAGAGTTTTTTCTTATCCTTATGAATTTTATTTTTGTTCATTTTTTATTTTGTTTATTGAATGAATTCTGATGTAATTTTTATGTGTTTTAATTTATTTTATATTGAATAAATAGTTTTTTTACTGTTAAAACAATTTCGATTTTTCATATTGTTGTTATTTGCAACTCAACAAAGTAAAGGATAGTTTAAATTGGAGACGAACACAATACTTTATAAGTATTTACAACGATATAAGTCTTTTCTTGTCCTGTGCTTTTAAGCGTTTACACTCTACGGCCTATGCGGGTTAAAGTAATTAGATCTGTTATCGAAAGAGTAATGGGTACAAGTTGCTAGTACGGAATCAAGTCAGTACACATTACTGATCTGACTATTACAAGACCTTACTTTTCATACATTTAAAGTATTTACCACTCACTATTGATATAATGCCTTACTTTTCATGTAATTTGTATGTTGCTACCACTCTCTAATGAAACAAGGCCTTACATGTAATATGGTTTGTAACTATTTACAACTCTTCAACGAAATAAGGCTTGTCTTATAGTGTGCTTTGTAAGCGATTACGCCCTAGGGCCTATGCGGGTTAAAGTAATTAGTTCTGTCATCGAAAGAGTAATGTATACGAGCTGCTAGTATATTGTACGGATTCGATTCCGTAGACATTACTGTTCCGACTGGGTTTTTACTAATTGATTGAATCGAAAACCTAGTATATACACACTAACACAAACATTTACTATCTTGATTGCGGTCAATGCATGTCGCATGGAAAACTAGTAGATTTCACATATTCTACTTTGCGGCAAGGAACTTTTAACGGATTGCTCTTTATTAAGTCGGGTTTTAAATTTAGTCGTTTTGGGTATTGATACAATATGAACTTTAAAACAGCAAGAAGACATGATAAATAAAAAGAAAGAAGAAAAATGCCAGCGATTTTAAAGTTTGACTCAATTTTTTTGTACTAATTGGTTTTATTTTCTTTTAGTTTCTTTTAATAACTATAATATGTCAAATTCCCATGACCGCTCACATTTTGCAGCTCTGCTTCGGTACTGGCAAACAGAATTCGTTCAGACACAGCTAGTAAATACTGATGCAATTAGGACTCAGTATTGATAAAACAAACACCCCATAAAAAGAAACAAAAAAAAATACCTTCGTTTTCGATTTCATCAAATACTTTATCAAAAGTACGCAATTTGCAATTGATTGAATTAAATTGCAATAAACGATTTAAAAATACAATAAAAATACTGCAACTGCTATAAAATGACAGAACAGTAGGCAAATGAGTTGGACGTGGCTAGCAATATCCATTGCCACAAAGGAAAGGAGAATATCTCAGAAACGGCTTATGCTAGAAAGTTGGAACTTAGTACCTATATGTAGATGTGCTAGTAGAGTAATTAAAGCTGAAAAAAATCGGCCAACAGTCTGGGCGCAACTTTATTATTTTATAGGTAGAATTCCGAAACGTGTTTAATGCTGAGATGCGGTGTAGGTGACTATGGGACTGACAAGCTAAGGCTATTTGGAACGTTTTTTAGGTTGTCGGTATCGTAGTAACCTACACCGCATCTCAGCATTAAACACGTTTCGGACTTCTACCCATAAAATAATAAAGTTGCGCCTAGACTGGTTGCCGATTTTCTATTCTGAGATCAGTTATTTGTAGTAAAAAATTCGATATATGGTAAATAAAAAAAAAACAAAAAGATTATGACCACACAAATTGTTTTGGCTCGACTATCGAAGGACTAAATAAAGTCCAAGTTTCAACTTCTTGACGTAAGCAGTTCGTGAGACACCATTCCTCTTTATTATATCCCTCTTGAAACAAGGATCACTTCTACCCTTTTTGCCTTGTACCGCAGAACCAACGTATAGGATTGGTATATTTCTCTTATTTTTTAAATCATTATTACATAATGAGCATTTAAGTTGCAGAGAATAAAAAGTATGCGTTGTTTTGTTTGTGGACTATTATTCAACAATATCATGTTACAAGAAGTGTGAAGTGTGGTCGCTGAAACTGATCGTTCCAGAAAGCAATAATTTTCCGTCGCCGCTAGACGTAAGTCGTTACTAAACTATTCTTAATTCTAGTAACGTTAGATTCTCTTTCTTTAGGTCACGAATGATAAGCCCCGTAACTTCCTTCTTATTTTGCTCAGCTGTCCCCAATTGTATCATATTTCGTCATATTTGATGGGCTAGACTGCTCCCAATTTTTACGCATTTATAGGACAATAAAAAATATCGCTTTATTATAGTAAACACATCTTAATTTGTTTTCTGCTAAATACATGAAATGTACGTAATAAATTGTACAAAAAAAAAACAAAAATTTTTGAAAATTGTTTACCATCAAGATCATCGTTATCAATAACTGTATTTTATATGGAACTAAATTGTTGTCAAGCTGAATAAGAATTAGAAATTTAGAAATAATATTAATTATGCACCTACGTTTATACATATATGTAATTATAAATTTATGTTGACCTACTTAAACTAAAAAATTTCGCTATAATTCTAATCAGTGATATGGCTTCAAATAGAGCATTATAATAAGTAGATTAATGGGTCCTGACTGATCCAATAATTGTTTGTTTTGCTATCATTTTAGTTATGTGTTTTTTTTTTGGTGCACAATTTTATTGTCCCAAAAAGCAAGCTCTGTGTGAACAGTTACTCTGTCAAAATTAGTAAAGAAGAGTTACTTGATGTAAAAGTATGCTAGTTTACACTACCACTAAGTCTACCAATGTAAATGAGCATGGTATAAAGAGAAAGAAGTATGCTTAATTTTTCAGTTTTAAGCTGCAAAGCTACTTGCTGTAAAAAATGTGTGCAGAGCCTTTTAAAAATATTTTTCATTGTTTTTATATCCTATACTGCATAATAAATGATTTTCAAAATGTACTTTTATTAAATATTACCTTAAAGATTAATTTCATTTTTAGAACTCAACAATGAAATAAGGACAAGTTTTATTTCTTACAAATATGGAGCATTATATTGTTTCTTGGTATATTATGATCCTTTTACGATTATCGTTGCGTGGTCACGGAGACTCTCTGAGTGTTGCCAAGTCTCCCGCCTCAACAATTTAGTATTCAATCATAAAGTTGCCTACACACGGCCCTTCTACTAATGATCACAAAGAACATCGTTTGACAGTTTGGCAATAAAAAAATTATGAAATGTTTGCTTGCCATATTTTCAGCGGAAGATGTACATCGCTTGTCATCCAAGAGACAAGTTTTCTTAAGTTCATATCGTTTTGACAGTATTATTTAAAACAATAGACATTTCAATTATTTGATTGGTTTGGTATGTCTTCTTCTTTTCGGTACGTGTTCAAACTTTCCGTGAAATATGAACTATTTTTCACAATTTAGGTCTTAATGCCCAATCCAAATTCAACATTTAGATGAGAACATTATGATCAATATTTGGGCATTTAAAGAAAATTATAATGCATGTATATGACACACAGTACTATCTAAATGGGCAATTTTGATAAATGGGCATTCCTAGTGAGCCGTGTGTCTAGGATATTAGTCACTCAGTTTTAGTTTTCGCTCCACAACTCCACCATTTTATCCCCAACCAACTCGTGTGTCGTCTTAGCTGTGCAATAGTGTTAAAAGGTTACCTCCAAGCTATTCCATCTGGTGTAAGAAAAGGATTAATATTTGTGGGAACATAATTATTACTACGTTTCAATCACAAGATACAAAATATTTTCTGTGACCTAGTAGAAAATATGAAAGTTGAGGAAGAATTATTTATATTGAAAATTAACAATATAATTTAATAAAACCCGAACATATAAATGAGCGCTACTTAAATCATTGCAAAATCTCCATGTAAAGATCTACAAATATTTTTATGAGCCAAGCGTTAATGTGTGTTGGGCAAATGTTAAGATTGTTAAATTTTCAATCATTTTATTGCAACTCTCAAGACCAGGGGGTAAACAATATTTCCAGACCACATTTTGGCGTCCTTATGACTTAAGTCACACTGGTCTTGTTTATATCGCATTCGTTAATACGTTTTAAACTGTTCTCGATATTAAGGTAATAGATTGCCGTTTATATGGACTAAGGGTTACTAACTGCTTTAAACGTCATATGTGAAATTGACATGTAGGTGAAATGTCACATCTCAAATAGATATTCTAATTGAAACATACATTTTTGTCGTCTCCATAAACAGTGATTTAAAAAATTTTTAAATCACAGAAAAAAAATAATTCTCCACAACTTTTTATCAAAAATTAGTGCTGCCAATATAAAGTTGTTACTGTTCTCTCTCTACTGTTAATTTAGTCTAATTCTGATCCATGTACCGATCTAGACTAATTTAGTCGCTTGTGTTTATATCGCTTGTTAATTCGAACTAAACCTTAATACGGACCGGTGTATACGGGGCCAGTGTGAGAAATTAAACAACTTGTTGCAATAGACGGCTATGTGCAAAATCCTGAATTTTTTTGTTTTAACCGAAAACGTATTACTATAATTTTATAAGAAAATTAAATAGAAAAAAAATGCTAGAAAATCATTGCCTATTAACACAGATGATTTTGCAGCATTTTATTTCTGTTTAATTGCATTACATTTCACGGAATCTAGGCTTTACTTAGGTATTCCAATAATATATATATATAACTATAATTGTTATGAAAAAAATTAAAAGTCTGAAACGCCTTTTATCCATGGGAATCAAATAAACATCGTTAGTCATGGCATTTAAAAGCGCAATTAACAAAACTCAATTCTATAATGTATCTATATCAGATTATAATATTGCAAGGATATCTACGATGGTGTTAGAATTTTATATTTACTACGATGTTCGAATATCCTATCTAGTCCTTTAAAATATGTAGTGCTAATCATACATGAATTCTAGATTACTTACAAGAAAGAAGTCATGATTCGAACCAATTTAAATATTTAATTAAGAAATCTTTCGATTTAAGAAGATGTACAGAAAACTGATTGACAACTACCACAAGATCACATTCAATAAAAAGAAATAACCCTCTTCTAAAATGTTTAAATTTTATGGAGTTGCTGTAAAAGTTATGTGCATGTCTCAATTATCAGCTTCGAGTTTGTGGAAATAATTATTCATAACTTTTATTTTCATAATTTCTGAAATGAGTCTATTCGGTAATTTTATCTCGACAACAATCTGTGCTATCAGCGTGTAAAATGCGATCTGGTGTTTTCTATACTAGTAATGAATAACAAACATACGCTGGCTGTAGAGTGTTCACTGAACGTTGAACTTATTTAATGCTAGTTTTGTTGTTTTCGTACCAGAAAAGTGATATTTTGTTTAAAATCGACAAAAATGCTTAAAAACACAAAGACTTGTTCTGAATTAAAATGTTGATTATGTTTCGAAAATTATTTTTAGTACTCGGAAATGTTGTATAAAAAATCAACATTTAAACTGAACTTTTTTATCATATTTTTACATTATTCTGTAAATGTGACGACTATTGCAAAATAATTCAAAATTTTTACTCACATGTCTGTTATTTTAACCAATTTCTAAAATCAATTTAATTGAAATTTTTATGCTGCTCTCGATTTTTAATTGCAATCCTCACTGTTACTAAGTCCACTGATTGTCTAATCGACAACGGGCACTATTGCCCTGAATAAATGCTGTGATCGATCCAAAATCCACCGACTTACTGATAATACGAATTTCATACTTTCTGAATTTTATTTTAAATTGTATTTCATTTACATACGAAACGGAATTGTAGTTGTTTTATTTGTAATTTGTATGTGGTCGTCTTTTTAAATATTAATTTAACTGTGTTTGTGAAATATCGACAACCATATTGAATAACTAAAACATACGTAATTATATTATTTGTTAAATATATATTCGCCCTTAAATCGAGTAAATACAAAATTATGCTATTACGTATGTATGTATATTAATATTACTGCAGTCGTTGTGAAAGTATTGTAAATAAAAATAAATGCATACATACCCATCAAATAAAATGTTTCAAAATCGATACGTTTTCCGATATATACGAAACGAAATATATCGAATTGATTTCGCTTACGAGATCGAGAAAAACGGCATAACTTTCACAAATTGAGAACTCATTTCGATATCTCCGCTGATACCGTTACCTCAATGGGTTCCTGAAATATGAGTGTCAAAAATAATGTAATGCTATGTTTCCACTACTCCCAAATCTCGCGATTAAGAGAATTGTACTTCCATTGCATTAATAGATTTACTTTGACATTCAATAATTTAGCAGTTGACTTTTATGTCAATATTTTTAACTTACATATTTTGTAAGATTTTACCATTTTCAGTAATGGAAATTAAATTATTTAATTTCAAACCTTGCATTTCGAGCTAGTAATTTGAAAAATTTATTTGAAATATGCGACAGTGAAAATTGTGGTGAAATTGTGAACGTGGTGAAATATAAATTTCAGGGCTGTACAGGCCGGTTTCAGTAGATTTGCAAGTAGATTTTGTTGTAATCTTACGATTTGGAAATCTCAATCTCGTATGGATAATCTAGAGATTAGGGGCAGTGGAAACATGGCATAACTTTCCAAATGAGATTGACTGATACCATACGGTGACCAACGACTTTTTCGTGTCCACAGTTCATCTCTAGACTGATTTAGACACAACACTCTCTTCATAGTGTTTTGCGGATATGTCAAATTCGGTCGTTTCTGTACTACACGGAAAAAAATTATTTTCTATATTCTAAAATGAAGTTTTCTTATTTTACGTAATTTAATAATCAAGCGAAAAGCACTTGTACTTAGCGAATTATTCTTGCATTAAATTTTATTCGAATGATTTCAGAATATGTCTTTGAAAACAAATTCTGTGCGAGTTTCTTATTTTAAGTAATATTTCGCTTGAAAAGGACGAAGTAACACTTTTCTTGCAATTAGTATTTTTTTATCACATTAAGGTGCTGTACACATTGCACACGACCGAACGAATTTTCCAATACGATTTTTCGGTTTTCGACCTATTGTGAAATCTTTAGTTATTGAAAAATTAGTTATAATCGTAAATTATTACATTTTTAAGAATATCATGAAAGAAAATCTCTAGGGATTTGAAGTTTTAATTGATAATACAGAGAACAAGCCAATCGTATAATACTCTAGATGAATACTGAACTCCGATTTATATTGTAGTTGGGGATAAAGTAGAATTACGTGTGTGCATGTTGAACGTCCTTTATTAAGAACTGCCACTAGATTGCTACTCAAAACTAAAAGACAATATTCAGTGTTTAATTTCATATCTTGAACTGGGTAAGTCATCGAACAAAAATGTCCTTTTTGAAGGACTTTCACATGGGAGGTGCAGGAAGGACTCACTCGATTTCTTACATATTTATCCTTTTCCTTGGAACCATTTAAAAATGAACGTGTACAAAATTTCAAATTCGTAGCTTGAAGCGTTCAAAAGTTATTGAAAAATATTGTTGAACACGTGTCTTAAGGACATTTTGTATGACAGCTACCAGAAGGAGTAAAAGGATTTCGCTGATTAGTAAACTTGAACTTTGTTTTTACTCAAAACTAATTTGTAAAAAATTTTGAATTCGTAGCTAAAAGATTACTTGAGTTATAGTGAGTTTCGTAAATTAAGTGAATACATTTTGACAGGATATTTGTATGGCAGCTACATGAAGGACTAACAGGATTTTCTTCATAATCATATATTTAGTTCCAACTATTGGAAAAATAACACATACAAAATTTCAAAGTCGTAGCTTAAACCCTTCTGAAGTTATCTACCAATATTCTTGAACACGTGTTTTAAGGACATTTTGTATGGCAGCTACCCGAAGGAGTAGGACGATTTTGCCCGTTAACGAACTTAGCCTTACAAATTCAACCAAACATCCAGATTCAAAATTTCAAGATCCTAGGTGAAGGCGTTCTTGAGTTATCGTGCTAACGGACAGACGGACGGACGGACGGACGGACGGACGGTCAGACGGATGGACGGACGGACGGACGTCAGGCGGATTTGAGGTTTTTGGCCACAAATAAACAAAAAATAATATATAACTTTTTTTCGTCCGTGGCTTGGTTCTATGCGTTACAAACTTTTGGGCTGGATTAAACTTATAATACTCTATATGATTTCATCTAGAGTATAAAAATGAATCCGTCGTACGACTAAAAATATTCGTACCGACAGACCGACTTTTTTTTAATATTATCAATCAAAATCCAAATCACTAGAAATTTTCTCTTATGATATTCTTGAAAATGTTATAATTAACGATTTCAACAAATTTTCTAATAACTGAAGATTAGACAATAAGCATAAAAACGAAAATTTGTATCGGAAAATTCGTTCGGTCGTGTGCAATGTGTACAGCGCCTAAGTAATATTTATTAAAGTTGAGTAAAGTATTCTCAATGTTAATAAAAGTCATTCAAATTTGCTTGACCTATAAATTAAGAAAAGTATTGTGTAAGCCTAAGCAATTGTATTTTTTGAATTGATTAAATATCGTGTCATGAAAGGATAAATTTAAGTTTTGTATACTTAAGGGCTCACATACCCCTGCACGCGCTGAAAACCGAGTAAATTTGAATAATTATTATAAAAGTTATATGGTGAAAAAAAAGTTTAATTGTTGAGTTCACATATCTTATTAACTATTCAACTATAAAAAAAAAAAATTTTTTTTTTTAATTTTTAATATTAACATTGTTTTTTACGGGTATAAATGGACTACTTATGAAAACCATGGCGCCTCCTGGCCGGCATCATAACTTCACTAAAAATAATTCAATTTGCAAAAATAAAAAATAATCTTGTAAAATAATGTAGTAGCAAAAAATTAAAAAAACCTCTCGTCAGACTGTAGAGAATACAGTTATCAAAATTTAAAAAAAAAAAGTTGAAAAATATTGAAAATTGACTGAGTGTTCGTGCCGACCATGTCCAAAAACATAGTTTCGAGAAAAATGCGTTTAAAGCTTTTGGTAGGTACAACGTAAACTTACGGCTAGTCTCCCATTCCAGCTTCGTACTGTACACCTTCTTCCTCTTGGATCTTCGTATTTTTCACAGATGGTCCCATAAATGACCTTGTTTTCTATGAAACCCAGCTTTTGCAAAAAAATAAATGCTAAACGCTGCTGTTGAGAGTGGCGCAGCAATTAGCCAGAAAGCCGCTCCAAACCGATGTCTGGTCACATTTATTGCTATAACTTTGTAATGGAGTGGAATTTTCGAAATTCTAATTTTTTTTTAATTCTTAAAAGTATAAAAAATAAAAATCTGTAAAAGAAAAAATCTATTTTTTGAAAATTTCAGGGGTATATGAGCCCTTAACTATTCAACTATAAAAGAAAAAAAAAATTTTTTTTCTAATGTTAACATTGTTTTTTACGGTTATAAACGGACTACTTATGAACACCACGGCACCTCCTGGTCGGCATCATAACTTCACCAAAAATAATTCAATTTGCAAAAATAAAAAAGAATCTGGTAAAACAATGTAGTAGTTATAGTCTGACGGAGGGAATTTTTTTTTTTCTAAAATAAATAAGTTACAGTATTTCAAACTTTAGTAATCAGTTTTTAAAAAATTTCAGAGGTAAATGAGCCCTTAATATAAGTATGTATATTGCAAAACATGATAAACCAATGATAAACCAAAAATATACTTCTCAATCGTATCGAATGTTTCTAGATTTGTTCGCACCTTTCTAGGAAAAATTTACGCATATTCCATGAGCGAAAGTGAGAAAAAATGAGACCTTCTCGGAAGTAATTAAAGACATCTAGCTTATGTAAACTGACCAATCACTGCTTACATTTCTTATCGGTTTAGGAGAGAGGGTTCCTTTCTTTAAATTGCGCACTCGCAGATCGTCTTATCAGATAAATAATCTGTATTTACTAATTTTCTTGGAAGATTTTGCAGTTTGTTTTGCAGTTGTTAAAACATATAATAGTATTTTGATTTTTAATAATTTTTATTATTATTTTTTTTAAATATTAGTAGTTTAATAATTTAATTTAATAATTAATTTTTGTTGGACTTCTTAGCTTGGCCAAAAATTAACTGCAAGGCTAAGGCATGATCTGAAAGATGCTACGGGAAAAATGTTAATAAATAGGTTTAAGGTTTCGTTTCAAGTGTCTGTTTTTTTTCAGTTTTTTTTAGCCCTGATAAACCGGTAGAAGTCCTGTGCCGCCCCTTATAGGAAGTGAAA